>VXBP01002014.1:503439-878816 GCA_013400115.1 Rhinopomastus cyanomelas | reverse complement strand
TCTCCAGACTGAACAGACCCAACTCTCTCAGTCTGTCCTCATACAAGAGCTGCTCCAGCCCTCTGATCATCCTTGTGGCCCTCTTCTGCACTCGCTCCAGCATTTCCACATCCTTCCTGCAATAAGGGCTCCAGAACCGGATGCAGTCCTCCAGGTGAGGTCTCACCAGAGCAGAGCAGATGAGATCAATCCCCTCCCTCGACCTGCTGGCCACACTTCTTCTGATGCAGCCCAGGATCCAGTTTGCCAGCAGGAGACTGTTTACCCCTTCCCCCTTCAAACTTCAGGGACTTGAAAAACCTCTGCCACACTCGGCAGTGATACGGGTAATGCCAAGTCACAGCCTGGTGACAGAAGAACGTCGCAGGTGTGAAACCCAGGACAGGGAAGAGAAGGCAGAAGCGTCCCCAAGGCTGGGCTACAAGAGCTGCTGAAGCCCGAGTCACGAGAGCGCACACTTTGCTTCATGCAGCCCACCGTGCACAGGCTTACACATACCAAAAAGCCTCCTCTTTTTTTCTTCTTGGTAGCCATGTTGTGGAAAATGTGTGCCTCTGTGGGTCCGGTGACATGCAAATGTTTATGTGGGTGTTAAACTAGAAAAAAGGAGAAGGTGTGAGGCATGTATTGAGAGCGCCAGAAAGCCACACACAGGCTTCTATTTATAGAACCCTCGCGGTGAAGGAGAGAAAACGAACTGCAGCCTCTATCTGCTGCTCCCAACTGAAGTTTGACAAGAGCGGATAAAACCCACGAGGGTCTCTTTGTAGTTTCAACTGACAACAAAAAGTGATGAGTTAGCTGTTTCCTTTGCGACCCTCTCAAGCAGGTGAAGAAGTCAACCGCTGCGCAGGAGGAGTGGAGCAAGAGGACGCTGCCTCGGTGCCTGGAACCGCTCTCCTTCCCGTGCAGAACCTGGGCCACAAAGAGGAAATAACACTTGTTCTCAGTGCAATGGCCAGACTCTGTCTTCCAAATCACATTCCCATGCCCAGGTGAACAATTCATGAACCAAGCACCTTGGGGGACACAAACATTTCAACTTATTTTTAGTTGCACCTGTTAGGAAGAGAAAGTACAATCTAGGGTCCCAGTATCAGCGCTGAGATCTGAGGTTATGGTTCAAACCCACTGATGATTTCTCATGCCAATAATAGAACAACTGGAGTTTACTTCTGCTCAAGTTTTTTCTTTCATGGATTCACCTGAAAAGTGATAGAATAGGCAAATTTTCACTGACCAGGACCTGTTGCTGCAGAGGATCTATTTTTTCTCACCTTTCATTCTTTACCTTCCTGAGGACACTGCTTTGAACATTTTCCTGCTTGAGCCATTCGGTCAGTGGGCATCCCACCACCTTTTTCTTCCATGAAGGCTGGTCTTTGTAGTCACCAGTGTTGGTTGCTCTTGTGACTTAATGCTGGTGTAGGACATTGTCTCTTCCTCAGCTCCTCACTTCAGGACCCCTGTTAGCCTGGATATGTTGCTGTGTGACTTGATCTAGGGGATCCTGCTCTGGCAGGGGGATTGGATTGGATGATCTTTCGAGGTCCCTTCCAATCCCTAATGTTCTGTGAATGTGTGAATTTGTATGTAAATTATGGATTGCTCCATGAAGGGTTGGGAGCCATCAACTTTCTTCTTGTTTGGACAGTGGAGGTGGCTTTGGCACTATTTGGGAATAAAATACCAATATCCTACCTTTGGCCCAGACTTTGGCCTGGTGATGGTGGAAGAACTAACTTAAAGTGAAGCTCATTTTTTCCCATCATGTTTTAAAACATTTTGTAAAACATAAAGAATGCGAGTGTGTCGTGAGTTGGCGTTGATTACAGCACACAACTTCCTCAGAAGAAAAAAACCTGAATTATTAAATAGCCAAAACCTCCATTTTCATGTCTTACAGTGAAGAACGTTGACATTTTTGTTTAAAATTCAGTTTTGATTTGTCATTTGTGTCAGTGTAGATTTAAAAAAATGCCATCTGAAAGACTGAAGAAAAATACACGCCTGGCTCCTCTGAGCAAGGCAAATGCTTTTTGAATTAATCTTAGAACTGTGTTGACTTCCCAAAAATGTAGGGTGTTTTTATTCTGACCTTATATGAATTGAGCTTTTATGAAAACACATTTTAAAAATTCAAGTGGACCAACATTTTGGTTACTTGCACAGTCAGAGAATCATAGAATCATCGGGGATTGGAAGGGACCTCGAAAGACCATCCAGTCCAATCCCCCCACCACAGCAGGATCACCCAGACCAAGTCTTGGGATAATGACACACAGTGAGTTTTGCCTACTTCTGTTTCATTTGGATCTGCTGGCAAAGCAATTCATTTGAACTCCTGTTTCATTCTGACATCCCTCTGTTTCCTTTGTTCAATATTAAGAAAGTTTCTATTGAGCAAAGTGGTCGTGATGCACTGTCTGTTCCTTGACTGGAAGAGTTTTCTCTTGGGGATGATCAGCCTTGCAGACTTCCGATGCCACTCTACTTCTATTTTTAGAAGCATGTGTGCTATGTGTCTGATATCATTGCTGAGTTTAGACCAATGCTTTTCTCATTGGGCTAATGTCTCAGTGAGAGCACTGATTTAGCAAACTCATCTCACATTTGGGTCTGGGCTCCTGGTGCAAGCATTACTACTAGTACCTTCACTACTAAGGGAGTTGTGGAGTTTCTTTAGTGTATATTCCTCAGTATTCACTTGAATTTGCATGTTTGCTTTATTTTCATGGAATGGTTTGGGTTGGAAGGAACTTTGAAGATCATCTAGCACCAGCTCCCCTGCAATGGGGACACTTTTTAAGAGACCAGGTGTCTTAATCATAGAAACATTCAGGTTGGAAAAGACTCTTGGGATCATTGAGTGCAACCATCAACCCTACTCTACAAGTTTACCCCTAAACCAGGTACCCCAAGACTGCATCTAAGTGTCTTTCAAACCCATCTAGGGATGGCAACTCAACCACCACCCTGGGCAGCCCATTCCAGTGCCTGACCACTGTCTCCATGAAAAATTGTCCTTAAAGTTCTGTCGATCCTGGCCTTGAACATGACCAAGAAGGAGGCATCCGTGACTTCTGTGATCACAGAACCACAGAGTCACAGAACATTAGGGATTGGAAGGGACCTTGAAAGATCATCTAGTCCAATCCCCCTGACACAGCAGGATCAACCTGTTCCAGTGTCTCACCATCCACAGAGTGAGTCTGTCAATAAACTACATTCATAGAAGTTGATAGAGAGAGCTCACAGGCAGGACGAGTGCTGCTGAGATCCTTTCTTTTAAGGGGTGATCAATACAGTACCACTTCTTTGCAAAGATCCTACATAAAACCCAGCAGTCCAGACACCATCTTGAGGAAACCAGCAAGACCTTTGCAGTATAAAGAAGATGAAACCTGTTCCTCACTCCCACTTTGCTCACGTACTTTGCCCAAAAATCAATGAGAAAGGCTTGGCTTTGCACTTTCCTAAGGTGAACAGGGGCAAACAAGTCCCCAGTGCATGTCAAACCATGGCTGTGGGTGTGGGTGTGACACACGAGGACACCAATTCGCACTGTACTTCAGTTGCCCAACTGTCTTGAGTAATTTTCTCCTCTGCAATGGCATGACAAGCCCTTCCTCAAGGTCATACCTGTGATGAGACATTGTCCTTGCCCCAGAGAGCTTTCAGCTGCCTGGATATGTTTCTGTGTGACTTGGTCTAGGTGATCCTGCTGTGGTGGGGGGACTGGACTAGAAGATCTTTCAAAGTCCCTTCCAATCCCAAATAATGTTCTGTGGTTCTGTGAAAAAGGTAAAAAGTGGGGGATAACAGTGGGGAAAATTGCCCAGGGTCATAAAACAGGCCAGTGCTGGAGGAAAACACAAGCCATTTCTCTCTCCTTCTGTTGTACTCATGATGCCATTGGGGGAGACACTGTGAAGACGGGTCTAGTCCTGGCAGCTTTAGGCACATCTCTTTGCCCTGTTAACATGGTTAGGAAGTTTTGGATCAGACGCTGCGTAACTCTTGGTTCTCAGTCTACTGTAAAACACTTCTCGGTGTCCTCAGGATCTTACACTTCTTCAAAACATGTTATAGCACAGCTGAACTGCTTCAGCTGTCTAATCAAAGGGAAAACACAGGGAAAAGAGGTCCTTTGGTTTTACCCCAAGGCAAACTCACCATGAGGAGGGGCCTGAGGATGAAGGACTGACCTCAGCAAATTCACCCCAGTCAAAATAAAATGCTTTCTCTTATTATAGTTTTACCTCAGGGTAGCTCAGGCACCTCCATCATTGTGAGGTTAAGGAAAAAAAACCCCAAACCCCAGGTTTTTCAGCAGTGAAGGCAAGCCCAAACTGCAGATCTAGCTCAAGGGCTCACCTTCCCTTGGGATTCTTGGTAGATCAGCACTGTTAAGCAGTTAAATGCATTGCACAAATAATTGTGGGCATCCCTTCAGAGCTTACCCACCTCTTCTCCTTTCAAACCAAGTTCATTTTTAGTCTAAATGAGGAAGAATTTAGCCAATGCATTGAGGAAGAGGGGACAGTAGCAGTTCCTGAGACAAACTGCCGTTAATCGGAAGCGCATTTTCTAGAGGTACCATGAGTGAAGGTCTGGGAAGTGTCTCTGAAAGAGGAGCCAGCAGGTTTCACCTCAGAAACAGCAGTTCTTCTGTAGTCTTCAGGTGCAGCATTGGGGCTTTCATTTTTTTTTTTTTCCAATACAAAAACCACCCCCCTCTGCTCCCCAGCTTGTTCTGGGTTGAATCAAACCTGAGCGAAAGCTGAGGCTGGCAAAGCTCCAGCAGAGTGCAGAGGGTATGCTGAAAAGCGGGAAGCTGTGGCAAAGCTGAGTTGCTGAAAAGCTATGGGAGCTAATATATTGTGGTCATGGGGATAAGTAGAAACCTATGAGCAGCACCTCAGGAAAAGCACCTCAGCAGCACCTTCAAAACAGGCTTGAAAAACACTGCTGATCACTGAGCTTTGACCAGGCTTGTGTGCTCTCGGTTACACTTGGGGTATTTGGAAAGGTGTTGGCGACCTGCAGCATCGTGTGTAGTTTATCCCTATGTTTGACTTGCAGAAGCCCCATCTGAGGCTGAAACACTGGGGTAGGCTTTGAAGGTGAAAAAGATGTGGGATTGAGTTTGTTTGGCTGCATTTATGACAGCATCTGGGGCAAAGCAGGTCGTAACCACTGGCAGGTGAAGAGCTGCCTTCCCCCTCCTCTTTCCATGGCAGTGAAGAGCCAGATGTGCACCCGCAGATCATCTTAATTCTTTCATGAGTCAGAAAAAGGTACTGGTCATGAAGCTAATAAAAAAACACCAGGTGGTCAAGATATCATGGAGGCCTATTGTTCTAGGAGATTGTTTCATTCATTAGGATGAACTATGATGATGAGAACAGGATGCACAATATTGCCATGCGAGGTAGGGAGCAAGGAGATGGAAGGGTGAGGTAAGATGTCCCTTTCCTTCTTTGGCCACCCTTGGGAGTGGGGCTGGGCTGGCTGTTTGATGAACCAGTGCAAGCTGAGATAAAGGGGAGGTTTTGGGCCAAGAGGGCAAACAGCATTCTGGGATGGATCAGAAAGGGGCTGGTTAGCAGATTGAGAGACATTCTTCTCCCCCTCTACTTTGCCCGAGTGGGACCACATCTGGAGTATTGGGTCCAGTTCTGGGCCCCTCACTTCAAGAAGGACACGGAGATGCTGGAGGGAGTCCAGTGTAGAGCCACAAAGATGATGAAGGAAGTGGAGCATCTCCCTTTTGAGGAGAGGCTGAGGGAGCTGGGTCCCTTTAGCTTAGAGAAAAGGAGATTGAGGGGTGACCTCAGTAATGTCTATAAATATGTGAAGGGTGGGTGTCAGGAGGATGGAGCCAGGCTCTTCGCAGTGTCGCCTAGTGATAGGACAAGGGGCAATGGGTGTGAGCTGGAACATAGGAGGTTCCATATGAATATCAGAAGGAACTTTTTCCCAGTGAGGATGATGAGTGTAGGAGACAAAAGAACTGAAGAGCAAACACCACTCTTTTTCCTAGAGAGTGTGTTCTGTGGTGCGCCCTAGAGAAAAAAAGAGAAAGAAAATAATTTATGTTGGCCTGAGCTGTGGTTTGGAAAGAGAAAGGAGAAAAGAAACAAAACAAAAACCAGGGGCCCACAAAGAAGAGAAAACAGGAAAGGAAAAGAACAAAACATCCTGTGCACAGCAGCCAGCCAGTCGAGGAGGGAGGGTCCATGCCATCTGCATTCCTCTGCTGCAGTGGGCACAGGAACCGTTCCATGAGTCTGCACTGCTCCACTGCTTCCATCCCTTCTACTCACACAACGGTGTGATGCCTCCCATTTATCCCTGAGCTGGATCAGCAGAGCCAGACGTGGTTTCAGACCTTCCTTCCTCTCTAGATGTTTTGTGAGGACTAAGATCAGTGTGGCTCTGCCATTCCTAGTTCCTCTCCTGGGATGAGTATCAAGACAGATGTGAACTCACTTTGTCCTGCTTCAAGAAGAAGGGGCAAGCACTGATCCCGTGTCATGCAGTCAGCACTGCATTTGGGATGAGCTAACAAAATATATAGCCCTGGGCTTAGGCTGAGGAACTTGAGTCTCTCTGCACCTGCCTGTATGAAAATACCTCCTGCTCTTCACAGCAACAGCTAACCTAAGAATGAAACCAGTGTGAACACCTTGTTGTTGTCTCAGATCAAAAATGAGCCAGTTTGCAGGGTGGGGTGGTTGGGATGGGTTGGACTGGGAGGTTGAAACCCATGAGGTTTGTGCTGTTGATTCTGAGGTGAAGAGGCATCACAATGAATCAGGTCAGCTCTACAGCATCTTTTGGGAGGTCTGAAAGATGTGGACAGCCGCTTGGATGGGGGGGAAACCTCTCCTTTTAGAGAGAGATTTACTAAGACTGGTTAAATAGCAGCCAGGTGCACCTCTCCTGGTTCACATTTGTGTGGTCTTGCTGAAGTGGATGTGAAAGGCTGGGTCTTTAACTTGGAGAGAGGAGACTGAGGGGTGACCTCATTCATGTCTATAAATATGTGAAGAGTGAGTGTCAGGAGGATGCAGCCAGGCTCTGCTCAATGTCATCTGGTAATAGTACAAGGGGCAATGGCTGTGAGCTGGAAGAGAGGAGGTTCCATATAAGTATCAGAAGGAACTTCTTCCCAGTGATGGTGACAGAGCCCTGGAAGGGACTGCTCAGGGGGGTTGTGGAGTCTCCTTCTCTGGAGATGTTTAAAACCCACCAGGACGTGTTCCTGTGTGACTTGGTCTAGGTGATCCTGTTGTGTCAGGGGGATAGGACTAGATGACCTTTCGAGGTCCCTTCCAATCTCTAATGTTGTGTGATTCTGTGTGTGTTTCTGTGACACTCAGCTACTGCCATGCATTTTGCCTTGGTTCTCCCTCCAAAAATATCCCAGGAGAGGCTTTTTGGCCCCACTCTGCTTTTCCAGACCTTCAAGGTCTCTCTACTGAAGACTTAGGGAAAAGATCAGATGCAGCAGGTGCAATTGTAACCTGATTCCCCATCTCCCAAAATCCCTTAAACTTGAGGAAATCAGTTTTTAATGATGCTGTATTAGTTATTTAGGTTCTTTAAGAGGCACTGCCTTATACAATATAATTTACTTTAATTCCCTATTATCCTTAGTCCTCTCATTTCCACGCCCTGCCCTCCCATGCCTTCACTTTTGCAGCTTGTTTATTTTACAATGCAAAGCTACTTAGAATTATTTATTTTTGGATCAGCTACTGATTCACTTAGTGAGTCACTCATTTCATCACTCGATGCCTCCCTTTACCTATACATTAAGAAGGATTAATAGTACCTGCGTTTCAGGGCTGTTAGCAGTCTAAATTAATTAATGCTTCTAATGTTTATAAAGAGATTTGAGATCCTTGGTTACTGGAGGCTAAGAAGCTGCAAAGTGTCTTGCTTTTACTTAATAGTGGGGGTGTTTTTGTGTGCAACTTTGCACCATAAAAATACAAGAAACCTTGCAATTAGCTGAAGAGTCTATTGTTCCCAGGGCCTGGTTTATGCTCAGATACAAGGATTTTTTTCTGCATATCTCTTCCCCTGATATTTCAATTAATGTCCTTGTGTCCCTTATTGGGAAGCATCGGGTGGCAGGAAATGCAGCAGTGGATATCACAGGTGGATAACTGAGCTGTGCTGACTGTTTGCTTCTCCTCAAGAAGCTCATGTGCTCTTCTTCAGAGGTAACTGAATTCTGTTGTTACTGTAAAATAGGTAGCCAGAAAGCCAAAAGATTAGCCTTAACATTGTGACAGCATCATGCATTCGCTGGAGATACCATGTTTGTGTTGTGGGAGGTTTCTGGGAGTTAAAGGACAGCAAACCAGGAGAATCATAGAATCAGAGGATAATCTGGGTTGGAAGGAACGTCCAGAGGTCATGTAGTCCAACCCCTTGCAGTGAGAAGGAGCAGAGGGAGTGTCTCTAAATGAAGCCAGAAATGAGTGTGCAATTATTTCACATTTACTGAGTAATCTACTAAATGACAGTGCTGGTGGCCACATCTGCTACCGATGCCACAGTGCTCTGCAAATGCTACTTACAGGAGCAGTATCGCTGGGCATGAAGATCTGATCTTGGACAGGTCACCGGTTTGGCTATGCTCAAAATAGCTCCACTGAAATTGTTAGAGACTTCTTGTTCTGGCGCTTCTTCTCTTATAAATGGACCTGCTCAGAAAGGAGAAAAAACCAAATGAAATATCAGCAACACAGAGCAGGGAAATGGGGTTTGTGCTGCCTGCCTGATCCAAAGGCTGTTACACAGACTTGTCTTCTAACTTTACGTAGAAGTGCTGCTGAGCATGAGATAAACCAGTGCTGGACAGCAACTGAGGACCACTGTTCCTGAACTTAGCCCTGCCTAACGGGCTGCCCAGGGGGGTTGTGAAGTCTTCTTCTCTGGAGATGTTTAAAAAACCCACCTGGTCATGTCCCTGTGTGACTTGGTCCAGGTGACCCTGCTATGGTGGGTGGATTGGACTAGATGATCTTTCGAGGTCCTTTCCAATCCCTAATGTTCTGTGATGCTGTGAACTGGGAATATTGCTTCCCTAGTGGCTATGGACACCCAAGGGTGTCCCCTGATGGATGAACTGATGAGCTTTCCGATTGCACACAACAAGCATCAAAACACAGGATCAGATTATGACCCAAAACAAGGCCTCCCTTTGACAAGGGCTTCATTTTCTGGACTTAGCCTGCTAGCTGTTGCCCTTTCTAATCTTGGCAGGCTGCAATAATGATCCAGATGACATATATAGGGAAGCCACAAATTATTACAAATAGCCCCGTTCTGAAGTCACTGCCAAATATTTGTTGGTTCGTAGAGGAAGTCTAAGTAAGTAAACCATGCTGAGTGACAATAGCTCTGCTTCCCAGCCAGACTGAGCAGCTCGCAATGTAACTGGAACGCTTCCTCTTTCCAAGCTTGCTTATAAAAGAGCAGACAAGGAAAGGGCAGAAAGGACATTTGGGGGAACACGGGACTGGAAAAACAACTACTGATGGAACGTGTGTTCTAAACTAAACGCAAGGCACGTACTCTCGTCGCCGTTTAAATTATGGTTAAAAAGAAAACCTATACAAAGAGACACAACTTTCTCTGCTTAGTCATGAATCATAGAACTAAAGAAACATAGAAACATATTTTCATAGAATCACAGAATGTTTTGGGCTGGAAGCAAACCTAAAGATCATCTAGTTCCAACCCCTCACGCTAAAGATGTGAGCATCACGAAAAGATGTGAGCAATTCCTTGCTGGATGTGTAAGAAATAGTTGTCTTTCACTGTACCTGTCCTGACCAGTCTCTGCTCCTGGTTAGAGAGAAACATCAAAATACAGAAAAGTTGAACAACATAGGGGCATGGGAATCAGACTACACAAAGCACAAGAGCAGTACAAATATCATGGATGTCTGGTGGCCATCTTACATGCTCCCCAAAAGCATAGCTGAGATGGAGTCTTCATTATTGGACTAGACGATCTTTCAAGGTCTCTTCCAATCCCTAATGATTTTATGATTGTGCAAATACATGGCACAGTGGCCAAGCTTTGGAGTCCATAGGCTAGTTAGGGTCAGGGTTAACCCCATTTCACAGAAGTGTAACTGAAGTATGGAAAGATCAAAGATTCTTTGCTGTGATGCTTTTCCATGTCTAATCTGGCCTGTTCACTGGTACCACTTATTATAACACTGTTAAGTGAATCCACTGGTGCTTTCAGGACCAGGACCTATGTGACCCGACCGAGGAAGTGTGTAGTAATAATACCCTCATCTCTTGTGTCCCGCATCAATCTCTTAACCACAAAACCATCCTTCCTGTCTCTGCATAAGGACTGAGCAGAGAGACTTGATTTGATGTACACATGCACGTCTGCAGAGAGCCTTATAAGGAGTTCGGGCACATGAAGGTGAAAGTTTCGTCAGAAATCACATAACTTCAGTGAGGTTTTATTTTTGGGTATAAACCAACCTTTCTTTCGCTTGTTTGTCCTCCATCAACTTTCTCCCATTCCAGGCATCACAGAATCACAGAACATTAGGGATGGGAAGGAACCTCAAAAGATCATCAAGTCCAATCCCCTTGCCACAGAAGGATCACCTAGACTGAGCTGATAACAGATCTTGCTGGTTTTGACCCCATTTTATGGAATGAAAGAAAAATCATGTGAATCTGAGCTGCTGATTTGTAATGCAAATCATTAAAATTTTGGTGCATCTGCTATGAGTCACTTCCATATTTAATTGAATTTCTTTGTGTGTCAAGTGAATCTTCTTCTCAAGGACAGTCTAAAGTAGAAACAATGAGAAATTGTGCCTCCATCTTCCCTTGAAGGGCAGATGAACTCAGGTTCCATATGAACAATGACAACTTCAGCAAAGTTGTGCAGCAGATCTGGGCTAAAGTTAGTAGAGTGGTTCGGAATTAAACTAGCACACGGCTGGTTTATGTTTTTAAATGGTCCTTACTACAGACCTTTATGAAACTGGTAGATGACAAGTTGAAAGCACACAAAAAGGAAAAGTTTCCTCTTTCACTCTCCTCTGAGCAGGGAAGTTTCTTGCTGATGTGAATTGTCTGGAAAGAGAAATATCAATGGATTAGATAAGCAACTACACAAATCCGTGACAGAAAAGTTCATCTGGGGCTGTGGGTTACAAAGATGCATTTCTGGCTCAAGAGGTCTCTGAGTCACAAGTTGCTTGGATGAGGGAAAGAAGACTATGTTAGTGAACCCCATGTATCAGAGGTGGGCTTCCCAGAAATGCTGACTTGGGCTGTCATTCCACTGAGTTAGTAAAAGCTGATACCATTGAGAGTACAGTGAAACCAGTGCTCATGGTGGGATCAGGCATCGCAAAAAGAGGCAGTACATTTAATCTCCTTGGGTAGGCTTTCTCTTTGTCCAGTGGGCAGAAATAAGTGCTGCTGGAGACTGATTCATCCCTTCCTAAGGCAGAAACCCAAAGCAAGTGGGCTCAATCACCCACTGGCTCACTTCATGACTTAGAAGTCTCCTTCTCTGGAGATGTTTAAAACCTGCCTAGATATGTTCCTGTGCGACTTGATCTAGGTGATCCTGCTGTGATGGAGGGATTGAACTGGATGATCTTTCAGAGTCCTTTAAATCCCTAATGTTCTGTGATTCTGTGAAAGGAAGAGCACAACAGCTTCTAGGGGCACTCAGCATGTTCAGCAAGGAGCTCTTCCTTTTTATCTCTTCTCCCCGGTGTTTCTTTCTCCGAAAGCCTTGCTCTACAGCAGGTGTAGAGCTCCAGCTCCTGAATGAGAAGCACTGGTTCACAAAGAGACCTCCAGAACTAGCAATAAATGTGTCATGCCTACAAGTAATAGTTTTTACTTTAGAAAGGCACAACCCACAGAAGCCTTTTTTTCAGAATTTCATAATAGTGGAGAAATAGTTTCTTAAACTTCTAACACAATAAATAAAGCCGGCTGCTACTTTGCACTGGCTCTCGGTACAGTGAACGGAAAGTGGCTTTTAATCTCTGGTTGGCCATTAGTTTGACAGAGCATCTTCATCACAAACCACAAGTCACTCTTACACATGGAAGCAATTTTGATTTTTCTCAGGGAGAAAAAAAATCCCTGCTGTTTCCAAAGATATTTGACAGTCAGGATGGCTTAGCTCAAAGCTTCTCAGTTAGGGCACATTGACATAGATGGCACGAATGGCTGAAGGTCATTTTGCCTACACTCCAAACCAGCTGGATGTAGGCCAGCTCTAAACTGGAAGCCAGAAATCATATTAGGATGGAGCTTTGCCCAAGCTAATAAGATCTTTGCTGAGAAGCAAGACATATTAGTTTGGGCAATGCATCATTTTCATGCAGCTACAAAACTTCCACTCAAGGATTCTTGGTCCTGTGTACCTTGCCTTTGGCTTCACAAATGGGAGCTTCTGAAGAGAAAGAAGAATATTGGGCCCCTCAGTTCAAGAAGGACACAGAACTGCTGGAGAGAGTCCAGCTCAGAGCCACAAAGATGGTGAAGGGAGTGAAGCATCTTCCTGATAAGGAAAAGCTGAGGGATATAGGTCTCTTGAGATTGGAAAAAAGAAGACTGAGGGGTGACCTCAGTAATGTTGATAAATATGTGAAGGGTGGGTGTCAGGAGGATGGAACCAGGCTCTGCTCAGTGTCATAGAACAAGGGGCAATGGGTGTGAGCTGGAACATAGGAGGTTCCACATCAGTATGCGAAGGAACTTCTTCCCAGTGAGGATGACACAGCACTGGAAGGGGCTGCCCAGAGTTGTTGTGGAATCTCCTTCTCTGGAGACATTTAAAACCCACCTGGACATGTTCCTGTGCAACTTGGTCTAGGTGATCCTGATGTGGCGTGGGGATTGGACTAGATGATCTTTCAAAGTCCCTTCTAATCCCTAATGCTTTGTGATTCTGTGTGATTCTGTGACATCAAACATATGATGCTGATGCCAAGCCAGCACGAATGACCACAGAATCAAATCGCTAGTAAATTATCATTATTCTGAATTCCTCTGATTTCTGGCAGGTTTACAGCAAGATCTTTCTGATACTTTAACTGAGTTTTTGTAGATGTGAGTTTAAATTCCCATCTATTTGAATACTGCATAACCACAGTGTGTTCCCCAGGGGCATCTCTCCTATGTACACACAAAATTCTACCTAATGTTTCACTTCAATGTATTTGAACCTTCTATTATTACAGCTCTTAATGAGCATTTGCATTAAAAACGCTTGTCCCAGCAATTTCACCAAAAGTTGGTTTTTTTTTTCCTTTTTAAAATATTCCATCGTCTTATGGAGACTTGGACATTGTAGATACAATTCAAGCCACAGAGATTCTGAAAACCTGGTTTTAATAGTCTAATTGAACACACATAGACCCAAGTGTTGTCAGGTCTCACATGAGCACTTAAGACTTGTATTGATTAAATTTGTTTGGGAGAAAAATGTACTTAGAAAAGTGTTTCTTCCGATGGACCAGTTTTCTGAATGTGAATGGAGACTTGTTTCTGAAAATCCTGAGAAGATTGGTAGAAAATATAACTACACAGTCACAGGTTGATCAGGCTGTTTTGGTGAAGACTGCACTGTTGCTTTGAAGTTCTTACACTTTAATTGATCAAAATTAACTAACTCCATCTATTTTGTGTAGATCAAACCTCTGTACCGATGGGGTATATGTTTTTCTGCTGTATCTCTGAATGCTCCTTGGAGGCCTTATGATATAACATTGACAAAAGTATTGAGAGGTCAAGAAATTCTTCTTCATCTGGGGTTTTGGGTCCTGGGAAGGGGAGAAAAGATAATAGACACCTGAAAATCAACCTGGAAGTTTGTAGATCAAGATGGCACTTAGAATCAGAGAACATCAGGGATTGGGAGGGACCTCAACAGATCATCTAATCCAATCTCCCTGTCACAGCAGGATCACCTAGATCAAGCCACACAGGAACACAGCCAGGAGGGCCTTAAACCTCTCTGGTGAAGGAGACTCCACAACCCCTCTAGGCAGCCCCTTCCAGTGCTCTCCCACCCTCACCATGAAGAAGTTCCTTCTCATGTTTATGTGGAACCTCCTCTGTTCCAGCTGACACCCATTGCCCCTTGTCCTATCACTAGATGTCACTGAGCAGAGCCTGGCTCCATCCTCCTGACACCCACCCTTCAAATTACTATAGACTTCTGAATCTGAGACTATAGACTTAGGAATCTGAGCTACTGATTATCCTGGGGCAGGCAGATTTTTAAACTTTATTTATTCTTTTAAAATCTTTGTTNAGAAAGGCACAACCCACAGAAGCCTTTTTTTCAGAATTTCATAATAGTGGAGAAATAGTTTCTTAAACTTCTAACACAATAAATAAAGCCGGCTGCTACTTTGCACTGGCTCTCGGTACAGTGAACGGAAAGTGGCTTTTAATCTCTGGTTGGCCATTAGTTTGACAGAGCATCTTCATCACAAACCACAAGTCACTCTTACACATGGAAGCAATTTTGATTTTTCTCAGGGAGAAAAAAAATCCCTGCTGTTTCCAAAGATATTTGACAGTCAGGATGGCTTAGCTCAAAGCTTCTCAGTTAGGGCACATTGACATAGATGGCACGAATGGCTGAAGGTCATTTTGCCTACACTCCAAACCAGCTGGATGTAGGCCAGCTCTAAACTGGAAGCCAGAAATCATATTAGGATGGAGCTTTGCCCAAGCTAATAAGATCTTTGCTGAGAAGCAAGACATATTAGTTTGGGCAATGCATCATTTTCATGCAGCTACAAAACTTCCACTCAAGGATTCTTGGTCCTGTGTACCTTGCCTTTGGCTTCACAAATGGGAGCTTCTGAAGAGAAAGAAGAATATTGGGCCCCTCAGTTCAAGAAGGACACAGAACTGCTGGAGAGAGTCCAGCTCAGAGCCACAAAGATGGTGAAGGGAGTGAAGCATCTTCCTGATAAGGAAAAGCTGAGGGATATAGGTCTCTTGAGATTGGAAAAAAGAAGACTGAGGGGTGACCTCAGTAATGTTGATAAATATGTGAAGGGTGGGTGTCAGGAGGATGGAACCAGGCTCTGCTCAGTGTCATAGAACAAGGGGCAATGGGTGTGAGCTGGAACATAGGAGGTTCCACATCAGTATGCGAAGGAACTTCTTCCCAGTGAGGATGACACAGCACTGGAAGGGGCTGCCCAGAGTTGTTGTGGAATCTCCTTCTCTGGAGACATTTAAAACCCACCTGGACATGTTCCTGTGCAACTTGGTCTAGGTGATCCTGATGTGGCGTGGGGATTGGACTAGATGATCTTTCAAAGTCCCTTCTAATCCCTAATGTTTTGTGATTCTGTGTGATTCTGTGACATCAAACATATGATGCTGATGCCAAGCCAGCACGAATGACCACAGAATCAAATCGCTAGTAAATTATCATTATTCTGAATTCCTCTGATTTCTGGCAGGTTTACAGCAAGATCTTTCTGATACTTTAACTGAGTTTTTGTAGATGTGAGTTTAAATTCCCATCTATTTGAATACTGCATAACCACAGTGTGTTCCCCAGGGGCATCTCTCCTATGTACACACAAAATTCTACCTAATGTTTCACTTCAATGTATTTGAACCTTCTATTATTACAGCTCTTAATGAGCATTTGCATTAAAAACGCTTGTCCCAGCAATTTCACCAAAAGTTGGTTTTTTTTTTCCTTTTTAAAATATTCCATCGTCTTATGGAGACTTGGACATTGTAGATACAATTCAAGCCACAGAGATTCTGAAAACCTGGTTTTAATAGTCTAATTGAACACACATAGACCCAAGTGTTGTCAGGTCTCACATGAGCACTTAAGACTTGTATTGATTAAATTTGTTTGGGAGAAAAATGTACTTAGAAAAGTGTTTCTTCCGATGGACCAGTTTTCTGAATGTGAATGGAGACTTGTTTCTGAAAATCCTGAGAAGATTGGTAGAAAATATAACTACACAGTCACAGGTTGATCAGGCTGTTTTGGTGAAGACTGCACTGTTGCTTTGAAGTTCTTACACTTTAATTGATCAAAATTAACTAACTCCATCTATTTTGTGTAGATCAAACCTCTGTACCGATGGGGTATATGTTTTTCTGCTGTATCTCTGAATGCTCCTTGGAGGCCTTATGATATAACATTGACAAAAGTATTGAGAGGTCAAGAAATTCTTCTTCATCTGGGGTTTTGGGTCCTGGGAAGGGGAGAAAAGATAATAGACACCTGAAAATCAACCTGGAAGTTTGTAGATCAAGATGGCACTTAGAATCAGAGAACATCAGGGATTGGGAGGGACCTCAACAGATCATCTAATCCAATCTCCCTGTCACAGCAGGATCACCTAGATCAAGCCACACAGGAACACAGCCAGGAGGGCCTTAAACCTCTCTGGTGAAGGAGACTCCACAACCCCTCTAGGCAGCCCCTTCCAGTGCTCTCCCACCCTCACCATGAAGAAGTTCCTTCTCATGTTTATGTGGAACCTCCTCTGTTCCAGCTGACACCCATTGCCCCTTGTCCTATCACTAGATGTCACTGAGCAGAGCCTGGCTCCATCCTCCTGACACCCACCCTTCAAATTACTATAGACTTCTGAATCTGAGACTATAGACTTAGGAATCTGAGCTACTGATTATCCTGGGGCAGGCAGATTTTTAAACTTTATTTATTCTTTTAAAATCTTTGTTCCCATGGAGCAAGGAACATTTCAAACTGCAAGAAGGTAGACTTAGATAAGATCTTATGAAGAAATTCCTCGCTATGAGGTCAGCAAGATGCTGGAACAGGTTGCCCCAAAAAGCTGTAGAAGCCCCATTCCTGAAACTCTTCAAGATCAGCATGGACAGGGGTTTAAGCAATCTGCTCTAGTTCAAGATGTCTCTAGATGTCCCTTAGATATCTTTAAGACCTCTTCCAATTCCTACAAAGCCTGAGGAAAGAGTTTGACAAATCAATGCTCTCACTAAGGTATTAGCCCAAAGAGAAAGGGCTTTGTCTAAACTCAGCAATGATGCTAGAAACTGAAGAACTCATATAAGTAGTAGAGTATAGAGGGCTCCTGTGTTGCCAGCTTATCCGAGGAAGTAGCAAGTGAGAGGAACCCCATGGTGGTTAATTCAGGACCTGTGGGTAGTTCTCCCCATGACACCGCACAAGCATGGCAGGAAGTGACCTGAACAGCCCACCATTCCCTTCACTTGTGCCACCACGGTAGGTGTGACAGCTAAATTAACCACCGATGTTAACTGGGCGTCTTTGTTTAAACCTGGACAAAGTTCCAGCATCCTGGGAAGAAAAGAGCAGTTCTTGTCCAGCTTGGTCCAGATAAACTCCCAGGGAAACATTTCACTTGTACACAGAGGGAACCTGAGAAAAAAAAGTGGTTTTCGGCAGAAATCTCCAGGTCTCCACTCAGCCAGTCATTGGATTTCCCAGCAGCTCTACTGAAAATAAATTGATGAAAATGAAAACTTTCTCTTGGCAGGGACTTTGACAAGGGTCTGATGTAGTAGACCTGTGCTGATGCAGTCAGTGAGTAATAAGATCAGCAGAGCCAGCTATGGGAGAGGTTTATATTTTTCCTTTTACTTTTTTCCGTAGGAAGGGGGAGGGCTGCACGTTATTTACAGTACAACATGATTCAATTGCCAGAGGGGGGAAAATGTCAACCCATTGTTCAAGAACTATACATGGATTGAACATTAAGAAGTAAATTTCCCTGCCTGAAAAAACGTCACCCCTCCTCTTTCCCTTTGGCACGGCTTCACCTAGGAACTTTGAATCTGAAGCGCGATTCCTGAAGGCAGATCAAAATCCCTGCTCGGGTCAGACACAAACGAAGGCCATCTTTGTTGCATCCTGGAGAAGGAATTTTTCTGCCTTATGGAGCATGTTTTCCTATCATTTTTTAAAGAGTAGATTTGTTACAGCTATAAGGAAGTTGCAGCTTGATCTAGGTGATCCTGCTGTTGCAGGGGGATTGGACTAGATGATCTTTCCAGGTCCCTTCCAATCCCTAATGATTCTATGAAGAGTAATTGAAGAACTACTGGGCTACACCTGCTCAGGATCACACACATTTTTCTTTAAGTCTATTTGATTTTTAATAGTGTCTGGTGTAAATCTAAAGACCAGCCACAGTGAGGATGAGATGTACTTGGCTCCATGATGGCCATCGTGTCCTGTACCAAGGCTTCTTGGAGCTGCAGCAAACCACGCTCTCTTCTAATCACCGAGCCACACAATTCAACAAGCCTGGGTAGCCATCCTTAAAGCCACAAAAAGTGGCAAACAGAAAATAACAAACAGGAAAAATAACCTTGAAAGCCTTAGAAAATGTTAACCAGCCCCTCAGTTGTCATATTGTGAAAATAACATCATGAGAGTGCACTGAGGACAGACAAAACAAGATCACTTCAGTAATTCTGAAACCCTTTTGGGGGATGAGGAGGAAGAGTGTTAGAAAACTCGTGTTGTACAACATTCAAAATCAAATTGACACTTACCAGTGACATACTTTGCTGTATTAAGTTGTAGAAAAGCTGAGTAATTGGTCAGAATCACAGAACATTAGGGATTGGAAGGGACAACGAAAGATCATCTAGTCCAAGCCCCCCACCACAGCAGGATCACCTAGATCCAGTCACACAGGAACATATCCAGGTGGGTATTAAACATCTCCAGAGAAGGAGACTCCACAACCTCCCTGGGCAGCCCAATAATCACTTTTTTTACCATCAATTTACTGGGTTTGTTCAGGCTGCCAAAATAGATGAAGCATCTCATGCGGATGTTGATGTATTGTTGAAGAGCATCTTGCTGAACCTGGCTGCAGATTCCCAGAGAGCGCTGACCCATCCCGAAGTGTCCCGGCGTTGCAGTACTAGCTCACTTGCTATTGCATGTGATACTCTGAGTATTTGCAAAAGACATGCAAATGGCTGCTTGAGGAAAGCGTTTGTTGTTTACACAGCCACTAATGAACATTTCCAGATTTATTTTTCTTGGTGTTGCTTCTCTAACTGAATTACAAGTGCAAAAACAAAATTGTGGTCGAATCATGTTTAAACAGGCCAACTTTCAAACATGAAGCCACATCTATTATTCAGCACCATCTTCTAAAAACATTAAAAGATACCCTTTTGAACCTTGTGGTTATTTTTGTCAAAAGACAACGCTTCTTCAGGTTGAATTTCATTCTGAAACCAGCATGTGAGGAACAATTACGTTGCTTTTCACTTGGAGCAGGGTTGCTGCTTCCTAGTCTAACAGCTCTGCGCTAGTGGAAGCAGCAAGCACTGGCTTGTATCAGAAAGTGCCCATCAGGAGTAGGGAAGGGATTGTCCCCCTGTACTCAACGCTGATGAGGCTACAACTTGAGTACTGGGTTCAGTTTTGGGCACCTCAATACAAGAAAGTCTGGAGTGGGTCCAAAGAAGGTACAGGTGAAGGGTCTGGAGAACAATCCTTATGAGGAGTGTGTCCAGTCCATGACAGGGCTGCTGAGGGAACTGGTGCTGGTTATTCTGAAGAAAAGGAGGCTGAGGGAAGACCTTATTCTGTCTACAACTGCCTGAAAGGAGGCTGAAGAGAAGCTGATTATAGAGGCGCTGTCCTCGTCTCACAAGTAACAAGTGGAAATGGCCTCCAGCTGTGCCAGAGGAAGTTTAGGTTAGACATTAAGAAAATCTTTCTGGAAAGGATCATCAGGCCTTGGAACAGGCTGCCCAGGGAGGAGGTTCAATTGCCATCCCTGGATGTGCTGAAAAGGTGTGTAAATCTGGAGCTTATGGACAAGGATTAGCGGTGGACTTGGACAGTTAATGGTTTGACTTACTGATCTTAAAGGTCTTTTCCAACCTATACAGTTCTATGATATCCTCTTTCCTCCTCTGCCTTTGCTTCCTTCACATTTTCCATGAGCACTGTCAAACAATCCAGCCCCCTCATTAGCTGAAAGGCTGGGAACTCTTTGTTGAGCTACTGCTCTTCTGTAACCTGGCAGAAAACATCTTGCTGCCACCTTAGTTTTCTGCCAGTTGACAGAGCAGGTCTGGCTCAGAGGGGACCTGAGGTGCCGTGGGAACCAATGGCCGTGGTGGAATGACATAGATAAAAGTAGACAGGACGGAGGATGGAGTGAGACCACCCCAGCTACAGCACTGAACTTAACCCAGCTGTGTTATCTACCTGTGCATATGTGCAGCTGTGCAGAGATTTGACCGAGTCAGTCTTCCCCGCACTCATGGTATAAATTAATGAAAGAAAAGATGCACTGAAAATAAGGGTTGAAAGGTTACACTGTTTGCATCTTCAGGCATTTAAAAACTTTTGTAAACCTGCCTGGATTCGATTAACTTTAATTTTAGTCTCATGTTCAACCTTAAGTGGGAGTGTAGTCTCCCAGAGTCCGGTGAATCTGCTAATCTGCTTCCATTTTAATGCATACTTATGGTCTTTGCTCAGAACGAGTAGAAGAAAGGACCTGATAAAAAATTAATAAACACAGATTAGCTGTGCACACCAATTCTTTTCCATGCTGTATCAGCAACCTTGCCCCACTGCCTTCCTATCCATTATCAAATGTTTTCTTAGACTGTGAGATAGACATGAAGTCAGAGGTTGAATGGGAAGGTTGTTAAATAATAATAAAAAAGCCTGATGGCAGATTTAAGGAGGTAAAATTATTCTGAATAACTGTTTTTCTAGAACTATCCCAAATAGATGTGAAGTTAAGAAAGTCACTCTCTTATCTGTAAGGACAAGAGTTCAGCTGATGGAAATCTGAGCTGAGAATTGTGCAAGAGCAGAGCAATTGGAATGGGAAGTCAGGATTATTGTACCATGAGGGATTCCAGATCATGACTTCTTTATTTCTCTCTCCCATTGGTAAGAAAATGAAAAACCACCTGCACAGCCAAAGTTTGAAATGATGTGTAGGATAAGTGGAAATGACAATTTCATTTTGACTTCATTGATTTGACTTGTCTGGTTTGATTTATAGTCTAAACCTGGACCGAAGTAGAAAGCTTTTAAATATGGCAACAATACCTAACCCAAGACCATTTCATAGCAATATATTTAGATGTTATTGCAATTAATTTTTTTGAAGGGGGGAAGATATTGATGAGATGAAATCACTATTTTTCTGAAAGAATGAAGTTGATAATCCCAGCAGAAACATTTGGCTTGAATTACCTCTGACTTGCATTTATCTAATTTAGGAATGGTGCCATAAAGCCACCTGGGATAAAATCGTGAAACTGAGAGGAGAGTTTCTGTAGTGAAGGGGTCTCTTAACTCTACCTGTTGGTATTGATTGGCTTTTAGTCTTCCCAGAGCAGCAGGAGAAATCTTGATCTAGCAGCAGTTCATTCTTGCCTTACTTTCTGAACTGATGGATTTTTCACCATCCTGTATCTCTCAAAAGTTTCTCTGTTTGCTTAACTAGATTTAGGGGTCCTCTACCCAGCACTGTGAATGACAGAAGGAAGAAGCAGCTCCAGTTTCTAAGAATGTTATCACCTGGCTTTCATGATACTGTATTTTTTTAATGTGTCTCATGTGCTCTGTGACCAGCACTTTAAGAGGGAGGTGCACTGGTTTTGGGGAAAGGCACTGCATAGAGGTCTGAGTTCAATTCTTCATGCCTGAACTGGACTATGGAGCCGTGTAGTGATAGCTAGAAAGCTGGAAGAGCAGCTGGAGGCTTTGATGACTTTGTAAATCTGGGGTTTTGTGTTGCCTGCCTCAGCTCTACCACAGGTCACACAAGAAATTGTCCTTTATCTTCTTTTTTTGTTTTGCTTTAAAGGAACACTTTGCTTTTTTCAAGCCTTTCCTCTTCTCATGGATGTGGTTAGTACAGAGTATTTTAAGGTGTCTAATTGTTGATCTATACAGGTAGTAAATGTAAGAAAACAGAAGAACTTGCTCTCTTTGACCAATGGTACTCACACGTCTGGAATGACCAGTTGCCAAGACTCCAATGGCAAAGCTCAGAAAGGAGCAGGCTATTAATTTATACTGGCAGAAGCATCTGAGACATTCCAGCTTTAAGAATGATGATCACCTGAATTTAAAGGAAAAAGTCAGATTCCATTCCCTGTGAGCATTTTTGTTTGGAGATATTCCGAGTTACAAACATCCATCCAGAGGTGGAAGTAGAGAATGAACTAGAGGCATAAAAAAAGAAGCAAAACCAAGTTCCTTCTCGGTGATTCTTTGACACATAAATAGCATTTACTGAGCACTGAGATTAGCAGCTCACTGAGGCCACAGCTGGGGTGCAGGCACCATGCTCTTGCTGTTGCCTACTCAGGGGGAGGTGGACTGAGGTTAAGTTATTTTACCACATGTCACACATCTCTCACAACAGGTCTGCAAATTCTTTTTTAAAGGACAGTCTGCTTTTCTGCCTTCAAATGCAATGAAAAAAAAATGAAATCTTTGATTGTGGCTTGTAAACGCTACCAAATTATTTAAGAATCTCATTTTAATTCCTTACTGCTCTTTTTTATTTTGATATGTTGTTAAATATCTAAAGGGTGGGTGTCAGGAGGATGGAGCCAGGCTCTGCTCAGTGCCATCTAATGATAGGACAAGGGGCAAAGGGTGTCAGCTGGAACAGAGGAGGTTCCACATAAATATGAGAAGGAACTTCTTCATGGTGAGGGTGGGAGAGCACTGGAATGGGCTGCCCAAGGAGGTTGTGGAGTCTCCTTCTCTGGAGGTGTTTAAAACCTGCCTGGATGTGTTCGTGTGTGACTTGATCTGGGTGATTCTGCTGTGATAGGGGGATTGGACTAGATGATCTTTCAAGGTCCCTGCCAATCCTTAATGTTGTGTGATTCTGTGTGACACAGTTTTCCTCTTCCTGCCTCTGTTCAGCAGGGCAAGTAAGGCTGAATAATTTTTCACCAAGCAATAGAATCACAGAGTCATGGAATCATTTAGGTAGGAGAATACCTTTAAGATCATTGAGTCCAGCTATCTGCACTGGTGCCTGAACATGGTAAGTACATGAAGGAGTTTACTAAAGACCATTAGTCTTGGTTTGACTGGGACAAATCTGAAACACTGACACCGGGTTTATGATTTGAAAAGCTCTCTAGGGCTATTTGTCCATGGATTTAAGCAAAAATCGACTGCTCAATTCACAAGGGGCTCAATATTTGGACAGTTTAGGAGGACAGTTTAGGACAGTTTGCTTGCAGTGCTTTGTTCAGTGCTGGGTTTCCATGCTCAACATGAGACAGCCTGCTAGAGTTGCCTCAAAGTAGGTTAGTGAAGTATTACTGGATGAGATTTGCCAGATAAAAAGCATCCTGTGAAGGATATGCTGTTGTTAATATCCAGTCTTGATCTCCTCTAGCAAAGCTTGTGGCCATGTCCTCTATGTCTATCACTTGTTACTAGGGAGAAGTCTTGCCATCTCCTTGGGATTCAAGTGCCTGTCTGTGTGCTCACACAAAGCTCTTACTTTGTGCACTGGTTCACACAGCCACAAGCCACATGAAGTGCACGGGGTGGTCCTCCCTTCCTCTGTTGCTGTCAAATAGCTCAGTTTCCACCTCCTCCAGATGCACAAGACCCATGGCCATTTTCCTTGTGAACAAGATCTGAAGGAGCAGTGCTGCTGAGTGTCCAGGTTTGCCAGCATGCCACCATCTTGCTAGCGTCATATCGGCGTAGAGTCCTAAATTTGGATTAAAAGCCGCATCTGCCTAAGGGGGGCTCAGAGAAAGAGATGTGAACTGCACACACATGGGAGGCTGGAAATGACATTTGCAGACAATTAAAGGTCACATTGTTTAGCTAAGTCACAGTCCATCACTACGAGCAAAGCGCTGAATACTGACTGCCCTGGACTACAGTCATTTTTAATTCTATTAGTGGTGTAAGTGACAGTTTTTGTATTTGTCTCTTTTCTTGAGGCATAGCAAGGAGAACAGCAATCACTTCCAAATTCAAAGTAACCAAAGAGATAAGCTCCTTCCCCTGCTCTTTGGCAAAAGAGGACTTCTTCCTAGCTTTAGCGAGCCAGTAAACTTCCTGGCAGTCTCCTGAAATGACGCACTAATGGGCTAGAGCAGGGTTGTGATTATCTGATTATTTGAGGAACATTTACTGAGGTGTAAGTGTAACTAAAAAAGCCCAACTACAGTTTCCCCATCAGTCCTCCTCTGTCTGATTTAGTGGAGAAAGAGTGAGCTGCAGCATTAAGTTTTCTCTGACTCATTGTCTAGGAATAAAAGTTACTCTTATCTCTCGAAGTTGGGCATCTAGTCAAAGTTCCTTGACCTGTGGAGCCAGGGGAAGCTTGGGAAAAGAAATGGGCACCTCAAAAGATGCTCTGTCACCAGCCTTACACCTGCCCTTGTGCAGCTTAGTATTGCTAATGCTGAGGCATGGGGGGAGCCTCCAACTGAGCAGGTTCAAAGGACAGATATGCAAGCTGTTGCTTTTTAAATCTAATTCACTGAAGCACTCCTGTTCATTCCAGTCCCCATGTGCATTGAAAAGTTGAGACAAAAGCAGGATAAGTGATTGGTGGAAGAACTTGTTAATTTGGCTTTAACCCCTGATGCAGGAGCAGCAGTTTTAGCTGCCTTAAGCAACGTGAAATTAATTCCACACTAAGTAGAGCTAACTGCACAGGGGTTGAGGGCAGAGAGCTTGGCAACTGCTCTGTGCCGTTGTGGTGCTTCGTGCTGACCAAAGCTGGCTCGTTGGTCCTGTGAGCTTCCACATTTACCTCTGTTCTGCACTCAGTCTACAAGCTCCTTGGACTTTGGGCTTTAGGACAGTGTGAGGCACATTGAGACCTTATCACTGTCTACAGCTACCTGCTGATCTTTCCTCACAAGTGATAGAACAAGAGGAAATGGCCTCAAGCTGCACCAGAATTAGGTGAGACATTAGGAAAAACTTATTGGGAGGGACAGCAAGCTGCCCAGGAAGGGGGCTGAATCATCATCCCTGGACATGCTCAAAAGCTGTGCAGATCTGGAGCTTGGGGACACGGTTTGGCAGTGGGCTTGGCGCAGTTGGGTTAATGGTTGGACTCGATGAACTCAGACATTATTTCCAACCCAAAACTATCCTATGAGTCTATGATAATGGAACCTTCAGCTGGGTGCTGCTCTGGTGTGTGAGAAATTAATCACCCTGTGTTTTGGTCGTAACTGCCTAGCAAGACCTGTATGTGAGTTCAACTGCTGTCTTGACTCTCAGCAGCCGTTAAGTGCCCAAAGGACTTTTAAAAAATCCATTAGTGCCCAGTGGTACTTTTAGTTGCCCAAATATCTCAATGAATCTCCTCATAAATTAGAAGAAAATAAAAATAAAATTCATTAACATTTGCAAAATGTATCATAAATGATAGGTGTACCCACTGTTATTAGCCCTAAGGCAGAGATACTCTTATCGCTGCCCCAAACATCTAAGCTGGTTTTACTTGGCAGGATTTAACCTTAACGGTTCTTATCATATAGAGAAAGAAAGTGTCATCAGAACTGATTGAACTATATATTGGCCACGTTATGTTGTAATGGCTGTCACAGATAAACTCAGAGGTGGCTTATCTTGCTTCCTAATCGTCTTCAGGTGTAATGTTGTCATTCATTTTGCTAACTCTCTCTTTGTATTTAAACCCAGGGGAGACCACAAACTGAAAAATACGCTTCCAGTCTATTTCTGCTTTCTATTGGTCTGTTTGTGGGAATAATCGTTTCAAACTCAGTGACCACAAATGAGCTTATGTTTATATAGAACTTCCTGAGAAAGCACAAAGGGGACCTGCCACCCTTTCTGACTGGGTTAACAGTGTGTGCTGTTGCACACCCCTTGCTGGGTCTAGTCTTGTTGCTGGATCTGGCCTTGCTTGTCTCAGATCTCTGCAGGTTCACAGGATCTCTTCCTGCAGATCTGATTAGTCTTAATCTGTCTGGGCATCTCATGAAGTCCTCCTTGGCTCTTCCTTGTGTAGGTAAGGAGAGACTCTTCTAGATGTTTCAGAGGTAAGTAGTGTCCTCTAATGTATCAGCAGGAAGGGAGAGAGAGAAGCAGCTCTTCCAGCTCTTCTGTATCTGTGGTTGTTGGCTATGAGGAACAAGCTCAGTCTGAAGAGGTGAGAGCAAAATTGGCGGGTTAGGCACAGAAAAGAGAAGCAATCACCCCTTCTTTTTGTCGTAGGGCAAAGTAATTGATTTTTTAGTTTTTCCTTTTTCTCCCCCAGAGCAGTGTTGCTGCTGGACACTTCCAAACCTCATCCTAGGAGTCTGGAAGAAACTCTCACTTAGGTTTATCCTAGTAAAAACCCCGTGACTTAGAATTCTCATTCTATAAATAGGCAGCTGACAGTCAAAAAGGGGAGCATCTCATCTGTGTACATGCATTTGGACATTTGGTCTAAGTTGGTCGTTTGGGCTCCCTCTGTAGCTGATGGAGGAAGGTAGGCAATTCCAGATAGTAAATATTCCATTTCTTCTGAGCCACTTAATTTAGCATTGGGAGAGTTGGCCTTTGCTTAATCCCCATTGGGATCCTGGGCTAGATGGAGAAGGACGTTGGTTTTCTGACCATGTGGGTGTTCTCAGAGTTTGCCTAAAATATTCTAATAGGATCAGGGCCCTCAGAAAACCCTGTTTTAGCTGCTTTGCTTTGAAAACCCAGCCAGTGGTGTATTATCTCCCTTGCTTAATAGCCCACTAGTCTGAACCACCATTTAGGAAGTGAAAGCTCACAGTTGAGCCCTGAGAGAGCCTGGTTTTATCCCTCCTAGAAATGTGACCTAGATACCTTGCAGTTCTGCTGGGTAAATTTGAGAGGCAAGTTTGAGAATGGTGGCAAAGAGCTTGGGGGGTAAGGATCAAGATGGGGCACTCCTGAATTAGTGCAGACAGGGGGTAAAAAGATGCATCTCTTCAAACTCATAAGTCCTTCTGGGGAGAGAAGTATCAGGGGGAAAGAAGAAACCACTGGAAGCAGTCTTTAATAGCAGGATTTTTTTCCAACCAGTTCTGCTGCCCTGGACATCCTGGATAACCACCAGAGCTCTTAGTGCTTTCAGAATGATTAATACAGTTCTTACCCAGTTGCTTGGTTTCTAGGATATTTTTACCTTTTCTCGTCTAAAAAGTAAATCTCAGTTTACCTGCCAGTCATTTTTGGACGGTTAAATCAGTCGTTGGAATCTCATACAGTAGAGAAATAAGCTTTTCAATCTTTCCTAAATAGGCACCAGTTTCCTCTGACTTAGCTTGGTGAGGGCACGTTTGTGCCTTTGTAATACTTGTCCTTTAGACAAGATGGAGGGAAGCTTTAAGAGATAAGGACACAAATTCTGGTTCTGCAGAGTAAAGAAAAGTCACAAGAAATCGAGAAAAGCTGAGAGAAATCAAGAGAAATCAGAAGAAGCTGAGAGAAAAAAAGAGAAGAAGAGATGAGAAAAGAGAAGAGGAGGAAAGGGGAAGGGAAAAGGGAAAGGGGAAAGGGAAGGGGAGGAAAGGAAAGGAAAGGGAAAAGGAAAGAAAAAAGAAAAGAAAAAGAAAAAAGAAAAAGAAATAGAAAAGAAAAGAAAGGGAAAAGAAAAAGAAAAAGAAAAAGAAAAGAAAAGAAAAGAAAAGAAAAGAAAAGAAAAGAAAAGAAAAGAAAAGAAAAGAAAAGAAAAGAAAAGAAAAGAAAAGAAAAGAAAAGAAAAGAAAAGAAAAGAAAAGAAAAGAAAAGAAAAGAAAGAAAAGGAAAAAATAAATGAAAATAGAAAAAGAGGAAAAGAATTCTCCGGCTATTAAATGGAAGGTCGCATAAAGAAAAGAATTGTAACTGGACTGATAACCATATACCTTAAATTAATACAGAATAATTGGAAATGATAATTTGCAAGTGACATTTCCTGCATGGGTGACCCTGGTACAGGCTTTATTGTTGTATTGTTAAAAATGAATACGTTGCTGCACAACTGCTAATAGCATTTGTAGCTATTGAAGATAAGGCAACAGTAAGGGGTAATCAAACCACATTCTACCAAGTATAAAATCACTATGTAAAATGACATCTGTAAATCAGAGCTTAATTAGGCTGATGTAATTTACAATAACTGGTCAGCCCAAGTCCTCCTCAGGCAAGCTGCCCTCGTGGAGTCAGCCAGTGCCACAGCCAGACAGGACATTGCGGCTGTAGCTGAGGTACAAGGCTGCTGCTGTCCCCTGCAAATGCTTGTAGCACCTCCACATCTGCTGATGTAGCTGCTTATGTCATTGTTCTCTTACCCGGGTACCTGTCCGTACTACCTGGGTTTAAAAAACTCATCTGAAAAAGAAAATTAAAAAGAATTAGTCTAAGCAATAATTTTTTGGAAGAATTCCTTGCTCTAGATCAGAGGGTCTGATCTCCCTCAGAGCAGGGGGGCTCTTTGTGTGGTGTGGGATTCCAAATTTGAGCTGAGAGCTTCAGTTATGGAGGGAGCACGGAAGAGAAGCACCAGAAGGATTAGAGACTTGGGGAGAATGCCTCATAGAGCAAGAGATGAAGAACTCAGTTTATTTAGGCTGTGTGCAAGAGGACTGAGAAATGCTTTGATTACACTGGGTAACAGAGAAAGCACAAGTTTAATCTGTCAGAAAGCAGATAACAAGCATCATGGATACGAAAGCTAGACATGTTCATCTCAGAAATTAGGCACATATCTCAATAGCAATGAGGCTGATTAAGAGAGGAATGATGGAGTTCCCATTTCCTGATGCATGCTACTTCATTTAAATTGAGTCACCTTCCAGAAAGAACTGTGTTAGTCCAACGCAAGTTACTGGGTAGATACAGGCTCAACTGGGTGAGATGGAACAGGAAGTCAAATCAGACTGTTTCCTTTTAATAATGGCTTTAAAATATAAGGATGAAGTAACACTGTCCTGTGGTTACTGCTGAAATGCAGTACTACAGAAGCTGTCATAAATCTGTTTAATCTCATCTCATCTTTCATTGCACTCTAATTTAGGATAAAAACACTCAGTTCCAGCTGGTAATCCCAGGTTTTCTCCCCTGTTTCATAGCTCTACAACTGGAAGTGGTGTTATTATTATCACCATTAAGGCTTAAGCATATGTTTAATGTGCACTTAAGCAGGTTTTTTTTTCAACTTGCAGCCTTAATCATCGCAGTGTAATAAGGACTGAGTCATTACAGTGGAGCAGATTAGTTCTCAGAGCTTCTGCACCTTAGGCAGTGGTGCCATTAATTCGTATGAGCCAAGCAGCCCTGGGCCTGGCAGGTATTTGGAAGGGAGACCTCCAATGCAAATATGTGCTGCTTCAATTAGCTTCTGCTGAGGCTACTCATGTACCTCCTAAATGTGTGGGCTGCGTTTGGAAATGGAGATGGAGAGCAAGCTCACAGGAAGGGAGGAGGGCAGTAATGCAATAGGTGCGATTGGAGCCGACGCAGGGAGTTGTGGAATGAATGAAGGCACACAAGAACATGCACGAGGACTGCATCAGGTTTCAATGGACGTGCAACATAAGTGCATTGTTCATAAAGTCTCCTGCACCTCTGATTACTTCCATCTTCTAAATACTGCTGAAATTGTTTCTGTGTATGTCAGATTCATAGAATCATAAATGGTTCAGGTTTGAAGAGACCTTAAAGATCACAGAATCACAGAACATTAGGGATTGGAAGGAACTTGAAAGATCATCTAGTCCAATCCCCCCAACACAGCAGGATCACCTAGATCAAGTTGCATGGGAACACATCCAGGCAGGTTTTAAATGTCTCCAGTGAATGAGACTCCACAACCCCGCTGGGCAGCCCCTTGCAGTGCTCTGTCACCTGCACTGTGAAGAAGATCCTTCTGTGTTCCAGCTCACACCCATTGCCCCTTGTCCTATCACTAGATGACATTGAGAAGAGCCTGGCTCCACCCTCCTGACACCCACCCTTCACATATTTATAGACACTAGTGAAATCACCCCTCAGTCTCCTCCAAGCTAAAGAGATCCAGCTCCCTCAGCCTTTCCTCATAAGGGAGGTGTTTAACTTCCTTCATCATCCTCAACTAGTTTCAACTTCTTGCCATGAACAGGGACATGTCCCACTAGACCAGGTTGCTGATGTTCCACTCAACCTGGCCTTCAGCGATAGACCATCCACAATTTCCTTGAGCAACCTGTTCCAGCGCCTCACCATCCTCACAGCAAAGAACTTCTACCTCACATCTAGCCTAAATCTACCCTACTTCACTCTAAAGCCATTACCCCTTGTCCTATAATTTCTAGTCCCTGTAAAATGTCCCTCTCCAGCTTTCCAGCAGACTCCCTTTCAGGCTACTCTTACAAATAAACTTTGCAGGACTTAATAACTTGGTAACTTCGCTTCTCTGTCCAACATGGTTGAAAACTGGTTTAGACTCAGAAGTTCTTACTGTGGAACAGGTGGACAGATGCGAAGGCACAGACACTGTCATCTCATGCACGTTGTCCCCTGAGGATACCACATTAAGAAAGGCATTGTCTATTTATACAGATACCAAGGACAACAATATGGACCATAATTAAAGACAATAAAATTATTGGAAGACACATTAAACCTTGTACTTCAGGGCTTAAGCTAAACTCTAGTTGTTAGAGAGGATTATAGCTCTATATTAGAGCAAATAATTGATTTTCTGGGTCACTTCACATTCATTAAAAAAAAAGGATAAAAAAAAGCACTGATGTATTTTTTTTCTCTCTGTTCCTGATATTTTTACCTGACTAGAATGATTGGACAAAACCAACCAGACTTTCCCAAAATCATCTGGGGGGTGGTCTAAACTTGTTTTTCTTTGTGGAAAAAAGATTTAATGCAAAATTGTTTCTTCTATCTTTCACTAAGAAGGGAAGAGATGGGGTCGCAGCTTGATGTGAAGAATATTTCTTCTTTGTGATGTCCTCACCTTCTGGTTTGGGATTTGGTTGCAGAGGGCCACTGGGATGGATGGATTTGGGTTCTGGAGCAGGTAGACACTGTTGATGTAGGACACCATAGTCTGGAGGCCTTCTACAGTAACCACCAGTCTCTTTGGTCAGTCTGTGACTGCTTTTCTCCACTGAAAGAGGAACGAGAGTCTGACAGCTGTGGTTGTAGGAGTCTGAATTGCTCATCAGTCTCTTGACTTTACGCTCCCTGAGATGGGAGATACTGAGATGAAGCCCTCATGATGGGCAGTGTGAATACGACTTGTGAGTCTACAAACCAAAAGAAAATCCTCCAGTGCTAGGGTTATGCTTGCTGGAGGGAAAATTCCTGCTGCTGAGACAACATCTCTTTGGCAGTTGGCCAACTCCTCCTCCTCCTGAGATTAAGGGTCCTGCGACAACTGTTTACGTACTTGCTGTTGCACTTGATTTAATGATTTTAGTTGGAAAATGGTTGTGAGTTCTGCTAGGGAATTACTACAGGAGATTGATGCAGGGTTTGCTTTGAAAACGCTCTTTAGCAGGATATCTTCTCAAGGCAGAGGCATGCAGAGGTACCCAGGTGGATGTCAAATTGTGTCACTGGCTATGGAAAACCATGAACCACCTGCAATACCTTCCCTCAGCCAGGGGAATGTTCCTGCTTCTCAGAGTGTCTCTCTGTTCCACCTTGAACATTGCCTTGATGCTACTTTTGGATGAAGATCAAATGTGCCACCGTTACCTGTGTAGGAACCACCTGTGACCTGTGATCTCACTTGACTGTGTGAGACACTTTCTAAATCTCACTTCTTCTACCAACACTTTTCAGAGATCACTTTTTTCTCACTCCATTCACACTCTGCTCTGTGAAGCCAACCTGTAGACCAGGAAGGAATATTCAGTGCCTTTTCACTACCCAAGGGGTCTGGCTCTTTTAGTACAGCTTCTACCTGGTTGTAGATCCCAGCATTTACTTCACCATGACATGAGACAGATGTATCTGGGTCCTAGAAATGCATTTTGTGTGACACACAGAACTAAGGGTGACTACAGCCTTGCTTAGGTAACTCACTGAAGTGCAGCAAATTAACAGAAGCAACTCACTGGGCCAAGATGCATGAGTCTTCGCTCTTGAACACTAAGGTAAGGTGTCAAGAAACAGAAAGAAACCTGTTAAGTGCTTGAACATCCCTCTTCCTTGCCTTGTACCTTTCCCAACGTTTTGCATTGGGTTTGTGGGTAGATTTATGTAAGAAAATTAAGACTCACTTGTTCCTAACACAAGGAGGATCATGCTCCAAGGAACAATTTTTTCTATCTATCTATCTATCTATCTATCTATCTATCTATCTATCTATCTATCTATCTATGTATCTATCAAATAACTTATATATAAATACACATATGTATTTATATATGTATTTATGCACAGAAAGCAGTCAAATCACAGCTATTGAGATCAGGAACATTAAGTGGACTATTCTTCATGTGTCTTTTGTCTCTATTTCTCCACCCCTAAAGAGGAACAAATTAAGAACAGCAAATTTAAAGGAACAGCTGTTGAATAACAAGAGGAAGAACAAACCAAGAGAATTGCTGCAGTTCGCTCTTTACCCATCCCTGCAGCACATCTGTCACCAAAGACACCAACAGAGGGTTTTGCAGCTCTAACCAAGGCTGATTAAGTCACTGCCTCCTTCACTTGTAGCTTTCGTGGTGGATGAACTGTGAGCTTCAAGTACAACATTCAGATGCTTCACCTTGGTGAATAAAATCATGGGATCATAGAATCATTAGGAATTGGAAGGGACCTTGAAAGATCATCTAGTCCAATCCCCTGCCACAGCAGGATCACCTAGACCAAGTCACACAGGAACACGTCAAGGCAGGTGTGTTACCATGAGTTGGGACATTAGTAAGTCAGTCGATTATCTACTTAGCACTGGCAGTAATTCATCCTAGCTGCCCCGTGCTGTTACAAACATATATGAGCATGAAGGCCATGATTTAAGAAAAACCATAAGTAATTTCTTCTGCAGCAATATGGTCGTGTAGAAACGCAGAGAGTCTGATGCAGTTCTGATAGGGTAACTGTGCTGAAGTCATTGTGTTGCTCTCAAACAAGGAGAAAATAGGAAACAGCTTCTTCAATACAAGGAAAGTTTCCTTAAACAGAAGAGAGTAGAGAACTTGTAATCCCAGAAAATTACTTCCTTGGCGTTGGTGATGCTGGATTGAGTGATCTGGCCTGTGCTATGACCAGACTTTATTACAGCTCAGAACATCTTCTTGCAAAACTGGAATATATCTGAGAGAAATAACCAAAGGAACCGCTTGGAGCAGATGATGATTTTGTTTGGTGGTCACTATAAAGAGAAGAATTCAGGGTGTGGTGCTACAGGATCAGCACTGATGCACTGACAAATCCCTAAGCTGAGGGGCACCAGAGACTTCTCAGCATCCTCTGTGCTATGCTCTAGCCTCTTGTCATTTCCAAAGAGCAGGGGCAATGCAGAGGCATTTTGCTCCCTCACATTCCATTGACACAGAAGCTCTTAAACAAAAACAAACCCAAAGCCTGAATTTTTGTTTTCTTTTGGGGGTGAGAGATGACAGGAAAGATGGTTTTGCTGCAGTCTTCAGTGTTTGAAATCCAGTGGGAGCTGTTGGTACAAGAGCTTAATTTGGACTTGATAGGAACCCAGTTTACTGGTTTAAGACCACTGTTGGCTGATGCAGCTTGAAGCTGTTCCACAATAAAGCACTACATTCAGCTGCGAGCCTTATCGCTGAGATTCATCTGACCTTTCCCAGGTAAGCTGGAATTGCCTAACACTGTGGCTACCCCAAAACTAATAGAACCTTTCAGTATGGCTTAGGCTGTCACTTCACTTCCCTGACATCAATTTCTGAAATAAAATAGAAGGCTAATTGGTAAATCAGGCCATTATTTTTTCCCTCCCTCCCTGAGTTGTAATGGTCAACTACATTTTCAAATCTACACTACCAGGAACACAAAGGTGCAGCTTAAACACACAAATAAAAGGGGAAGCTCAGCAGCGGGGTGAGATTTAAACCAGAATTTACCAAGCCCAATTTGTCAGTGTTGGGGTGGGAACGAGTCTTTGTTGCAGTCACCAAGTCTAAAATGGTGTGGTCCACTTTAATCAACAAGGTTGAAGACTTCAGAGGAGAAACGAATATGAGTGAAACACCAGAATCATAGAATCACAGAATCTCTTCGGGTGGAAATGACATTTAAGATGATTAAGTTCAACTGTTAACCCAGCACTGCCAGGTCATATCGTGCTACTCCACTGCAATGCTTTTAGAGAATTGTAAGACCACACAGGCTGACTAAAACATGAATTCCTCAAAAACTACCCAGCATGTGGTTCTGAAACTGAATAAGGAAACCAATGGGATGTGTAGTTTTTTTTGAGTTGGATTTTGAGATGTGTAATGAAGCAGAGCTAAAAGGAACAACAGGTGCTGGACAACTGATCCAAGTGGGTCAAGGATTGAGACGTGCCCAGTGCTCCTTAGCAGGATGACTTTGGATGAGGAACAGAGGCTGCTGTGAATGATGGTTGTGAAAAAGGCTCTTCAAGCTGTCACAGGAAATTAAGATAAAAAGGAAGGTGAAGGAGGGAAAGGAAACTGGTCAATCTCATAGGTTCAAATCACTGTTGAATGTCCCAAAGACAAGAACACAAGCCAAATGGAGGGTGCACCAGAGCCCAGGCTGTAACAAGTTTAAACAGTCTTAATGTGGAGAGACTATTTAAAAACCCACCTGGATATGTTCCTGTGCAACTTGGTCTAGGTAGTCCTGCTCTGGCAGTGGGATTGGACCAGATGATCTTTCGAGGTCCCTTCCAATCCATAATGACTCTTTGATTCTATGATTCTATTAAGAAAGGTAAAGAAGGGAGGGAAGCATTACAGCATGAGGGGCTTTTGTACTTGCCCTAATTTGACAGCAGCTGGGACTGTGAGCACCAGCCCTGAAGTACAGTCCCACACTGCTGCTTTCTGCATTAAACACAGATGAAAAGAAGGAGAGTTCCTGCCACAAACCACTTCTAATCTCAGTATAAGGCAGAAATATTCTGTAATCATCACCCACAGCGTATGAGGTGGGGAACGTCCTGTCTGTGTTAGTGAGGAGTACCCCTTGGCAGTACCAGCATCACTTGTTGCTTAACTGTCCCAGTGATGACCAGCAGATGCGTTCACAGAATCACAGAACATCAGGGATTGGAAGGGACCTCGAGAGATCATCTAGCCCAATCCCTCTGCCACAGCAGGAGCACCCAAACCAGGTCGATTCCCTGTTCAGGCCTCCATCAAAGCCACTCTGTGGTAGGCGATAGGAGGAGGCCGGAGGCCCCCGGGAACACTTCCGCTCACCAGCTGACAGAGGACAGGGCAGCTCGGCGGGAGCAGTCCTCGGGCACGTGAAGCTTCCTCCAGAGCTTGGCCAGCGTGCAGGAATCCGATGTTTAGAAAGACATTTTCCTGTCCGTATAAACAGTTTGACCACAATAGCCCAATTCCTGGCTCCGAGGCCTCATTTAAATGTTGGTCAGTCGAGGCCCACAATTAACGTGTAATTAGTAAATTCATTACAAAGGCAGGAAGTCTCAGACTTTCCCTTCATTCTCTTTCAGGCCTCCTAAGGGAAGGACCAGGCCCGCCTTTGGCTCTCGTTTCGGCAGGCGGGTGGTTTTCTTAATGTTCCCTCTCCTGCCTTCCCTCTGCTCACACAGCAGTTACTTTCCCTGAAGCAGACAGCCGCCACCTGAAGAGGCTGGATGTTTGGCTGGAAATGATCTGCTGAACGTAAACATTTCCATCTACGTTTCTCTGCTCTTGTGAGAGCCCCACCTCGAGCACCGCATCGCGTCCTGGTGTCCCCAGCGTAAGGACATAAAACTGTTGGAGCAAGTCCAGAGGAGGCCGCAAAGACAATCCAAGGGCTGGAGCACCTCCGCTATGAGGATAAACTGAGAGAGCTGGGGTGCTTCGGCCTAGAGAAGACTGTGGGGGACCTTGTAGCTGCCTTCCAATACCTGAAGGGAACCTAGAGAAAGGCTGGAGAGGGACTTTTCACAAAGGTATCTTTTATTCACATAGGACAATGGCAAATTAGTTTTAAACTAAAGGACAGTAGGTATAGATCATGGAATCATTAGGGATTGGAAGGGACTCCAGAAGATCATCTAGTCCAATCCCCCTGCCACAGCAGAATCACCTAGACCAAGTGGCACAGAGATCTTCAGAAGTTCTTCAATACAAGGGTGGTGAGACACTGGAATTGATTTCCCAGAGAGATTGTGGATAACCCCTCCCTGGAGGTGTTCAAGGCCAGGTTGGATGAGGCCTTTAGCAACCAAGTCTAGCTGAGAGGTGTTCCCTGCCTATGACAGTGTTGGAGTACGTGTCTGTAAGGCCCCCTTACAACCTAAGTCATTACATGACTCCATGTATTTCCTCTGGATGGCTTCCTTAGTGTTCCTGGGGGACTGAAGGAGCAGTGGCTTCCGAGGACAAGATGGTGAGAAGTCTGTTCACCTGAACTGACAAGCCTTTGTGGTAGAGGTGCAGCCAAAAATGTCCAATCTTTTTTGTCTGATGCTGGAAGGTCATGTCCAATATCTGTGACAGCCAGGAGAAAAACAGCCTCTTGACAACAAGAAGGGAACATGGCAATGATTAAGACCGAGAGAAAGAACCACTGCAGATGCTGAGAGCAGACTGGACCTCAGGTGAGTTGCCTTGCTGGAAACATGTGATAGAACTGGTACAGTGGCCATTTTTCCAGTACTGGAAAGGAACTGTGAGTTCATGCTGCAGATAATGGGATGTTGTTCATCCATCCATAGAATACAGGACCCCACCTTTATCCACCTAGGCCACAGGATTTTTCATTGGGTATCTAGGTCAATATTTAGCAGAATCTTGTTGGAACATCACGTTTCCTCCTCCTTTCTTCTGCAGAGAAATATAAGCTTTTGCACTCCATTTGGTTTATAAAATACATGATGGCCTGAAACAGTAAATGACTGGCTTCGTACATGTGCACTGCAAGTAAAACATAGTCTTAGCTGCTTCAGTTAACTTTTATTTTACCTTTTTTTAAAAAAAATAAAAATTAAAATAATGAATAGAATAAAACAGACAAGAGTTCATGACCTGTTCAGGAATGCAATTAGCCCATAAAAATCATGACTAGGATTTGTTGCAAGGTAGAAACATGATCCTTTAAAAAAAGAGTTGCCCCTTTGCAAAATACCAAACGATGAGGAAGAACAAAATAAGGGAGAGATGAACAGTTTTGATTTTAACCCCCACTTCCCTCCCTCCTGAACCAGAAAGAGCTGTAAAAGAAAAGACCCATCACCTCCTGTAGTCAAGTTTCACAGCAAACAAGAAGTCCTGAGTGACGCTGTGATTACTTTTATCTCTGTAAGACTAATCCCATGATAAACCTCTTGTTTCCTATACTTGATGTACCAGTATTTTACTAGCCCTGAATGCATCAGGCACATTGTGGATGGCTCACTGCGAACAAACAGAACCTGACAGTTTCCTTCCTTAAAATAAACAGAAGTGGTACTTAGACACAGTTCAAAGAGTTTAGCACTCCCAGAATGGCTGTTATTACCCTTTAGGTGGGCAAGTAGACCCAGGTTTTCATTCTAGTGAAGACATCTTCTCTTAATTTTTTCCCTCCCCGGTTCTTGCCGGCAGTAAAATGACAACAGAATTACCAAGCCCTCTTTTTCACAGTCCTCTGGTTCCACTGGCCATGCAAAGTGATCTCTCTGTCTATGCCACTGCTTGTTCACTTCCAGCACCTTTTCTAAGAGCAGCCATGGTGTTCAGACTGCTCAGACACTCAAAGCCCCTCTACAGAGTACACTGGGTTGTTAACCAACAGCTGGAGACATCGGCTTTTAATGCTATTACAGTGACCTCTACAAGGCCTTTCATCCAAAGATTTCTGAGGCTTAGCTGTTATCAATGATGTGGAGCAAACCTACACACATATCCCCCTAGAGGCTTTCACTCATGAATGGCCACAAATTCTATAGTACCTACAGTGGAAGTAGGTTTTTTAAGAGACTTTCAGCCTACATGGAGTTCATGAAGTGCTGTGGAGTGTGAACTAAAGTGCAGGTGCTATTGAGAATTAAACTTTTACGTGGAAGCTCCTTCACCATTAGGGTCTGTGTTCAGCTATAAATATGTGAAGGGTGGGTGTCGGGAGGATGGAGCCAGGCTCTGCTCAGTGGCATCTAGTGATAGGATGAGGGGCAGTGGGTGTGAGCTGGAACAGAGGAGGTTCCACATAAATATGAGAAGGAACTTCTTCATAGTGAGGCTGACGGAGCACTGGAAGGGGCAGCCCAGAGGAGCTGTGGAGTCTCCTTCTCTGGAGAAGTTTAAGGCCCTCCTGGATGTGTTCCTGTGTGACTTGGTCTAGGGGATCCTGCTGTGGTGGGGGGATTGGACTAGATGATCTTTCGAGGTCTGCTTTCTATCATAGCTGGGTAAACTGAGGCACGGGGAGGAGATGCTAACCAAGTAGAGTTACAGTGCCACAGCCTGCGAGAGAAGCCAGACTTCCTGCCTCCCCAGCATTCGCCTTGCAAGCACTAGAGCATGAATCCTGTTTGCTTTGTTTCCTTGGGTTTTGTGTGTGTTTGTTTTCCCCTTTCATGTACCTAATGATGCTGGTCCATAGCAGACAGCGGACAGCTGACGGATTACAGGCTGAAATGGGAGGCAGGATGCTTCACCAGTTTCAGGGCTACTTAACTTTTGTCCTTCTGTGTGGCTCTGGGTCCCTCCCACTCGTGCTCATATAACACCCCCAGGGCAAGGGCAACAACTGCCTAAATGGAAAAAGGAAACACTTCCTGTGTGTTTAACTACTTTTAGCACAGTTTGACACCTTCAAAGAAAAGCAGCGTGCTCGCTAGCAGCCAGGCAGCTCTCGGGGAGGCTGGAGAAACCTGTGGTGTCGGTGGACCTGTCCATCAGGAACCGTGCTTTGGGATCACAACTCAGTGCTCTCAGGGAGCTAGGAAATACCTGTTGACCTCTCTGATACCCACGAGCTCAAACTGCACTGCAAAGTGGTTTTAAAGGGACCAACCCACCCAGGTCGGTTTTCACTTTCACTTCACCTGGCTTCATTTTCAGACTCCCTCGGTGCCATTGGCTACAGTCTATGGGCACGGGTGCTGGTCAATCATCTTCGCTTCCCTACTTCTCCATCCTTCCACTGAAGGCTCCAGTTAACAGATCAGAGGAAAAAGACAGACGCAGAGGCAAAGCCACCAGTGCAAGCACCTTAGATGCTGCTCGCTCTCTCTTTTTACCTCACAGCATCTGCATCACTGTTGAACCAGTCTCCTGACTAGTTTAACTTGCTGGCCTAAGCCAGTGAAGCAAAGCTGCTTCTTGCAACTGCTTAAAAAGAGCGTGTAGGATGTTTTTTTTCTGCTTTCCCCACCTTTTTTTCTCTATTTTCCCAGGTGGATGTCCCAATCTTTTCTTCAGTGTTATCATATCAAAAACAAAGCTGTAATAATTCTGCACGCATAGGAAAATGGCTCTGACAATGCTGGCAGATGCTCCAAATCCTCATCTGAGGATGTCCACAAGTGGCCTTAGTGCAGACTTTACTTCCACTGTTAGTACACAATAGCCTTGTACACTGTTAGTACTGAAATGCCTTGAAAGCACAACTGGCACATGGCAGCCCCTAGAATAAGCCTCTCTGTATTTTAAATATTCCAGGAGTGCTTCCAGGGCAGGTTATTCCTGGTGCTTTCAGAGTATGTGGTCCTAAATTCCAGAATGGTGGCCCAAGCCAGCTTAAAGAGAGGTTCTTCTCTAAAAAACTGGGCAGAGAAGTTTTGCGTCCAGGCTGTGCAACAGTGATGAATAGGCTGGTCTTTTTTTTGTACTCAGCACTGGTGAGGCTGCACATGGAGTACTGGGTCCAGTTTTGGGCACCTCAGTACAAGGGAGACATCGAGGTGCTGGAGCGAGGGCAGAGGAGGGCAACGAAGCTGAGGAAGGGCCTGGAGAATAAATCTGATGAAGAGAGATTGAGAGAGTTGGGGCTGGTTAGTTTGAGGAAGAGGAAGCTAAGAGGAGACCTCATCGCTCCTTACAAGTATCTGAAAAGACATTGTAGAGATGTTAGTGCTGGTCTCTTCTCACAGGTCATTAGTGACAGAAGCAGAGGGAATGGTTTCAAGCTTCAACAGGGGAGGGTTGGACTGGACATCAGGAAAAAATTCTTCATGGAGAGCGTGGTCAGACACTGGACTGGGCTGCCCAGGGTGGTGGTTGATTCCCCATTCTTGGGTGGGTTTAATAGACACTTAGATGTAGTGTTGTGGGACCTGGTTTAGAGGTGAACTTGTAGAGTAGGGTTGATGGTTGGGCTCAATAATCCCGGGGGTCTTTTCCAACCTGAATGATTCTGTGATTCTTTGTAGAACGAGATCCTCCTACCAAGCAGCATTGATCTCAAAGTCAGGGGCCTGAGCTCCCTGCAACATCTTCAGAAAGAAAAACTCCTTCAGAGCTTCCTTCACTGACTCATCTCCTGCCCATTAACTTCCTTAAATGTAGTCAGTGAGACACAGACCCGTGACCATATCCTCTTGTCTTATCACGCTTACTCATGAGGATATTGTCCATCAGGTTTAAGGACCTGTGTAAGCAAAAACTGTGAGCAAAGACTAGGGAACACATGAAATGCCAGTATTATCCCTTCATGCCAGCAGCAGAGTGCTTACTGGGATTACTCTCATATTATTTTGTCGTTAGAGATTCTAGTTAAACTGCAAGACCTGTCTGAGCTGGGCTCTGCTAACTCGCAGTCTTCAGTCAATAAAAGCTATGATTTGAGGTCCTACTATGCTAAGGGGGGTTGTGTTTGAGTGGGTCTGACTCAAGTCAAAAGGATGAAGAAAAGGGAGAAAGAACTGCATGTGAGGTCTGGAGAGCCCCATTCATCTGCACTACCTCCCTCAAGTGAAACAAGATGCAGTACAAAACATTATCTCTCCTCTTCTCTTTCCCTCACTTGGTGAGCGGGGAGACCCAGGCAGTTCTCAGTGAGAAATTTCCTCATCCTGGCCCTGGGAATGATGTAGCCTCCCGGCGTGATGCCTGTGAATGAGGCCACAGGGTAAACAGCAGAGGAGCTGCAGGTCTGCTCGCCAGTGGGTGTGAAAGAGCAAGAGTGAGGACAGTCTGCTGAAAGGAGATCCTGTGAATGAGGTGTGACTGAAGTGTGGAGTGGCCCCGTGGCAGCCTCGTGCTATTTAATGGGCAACCAGGAGATGCATGAGGCTTTTAGCAGCGTCAGTGGCATTCTAACTCTTCCATAAGCTCAGGAGGGAAAGGAGACTGCTTTATTTTGCTCACTAGATTTTATTGGCACTCACTTTCTTTCAGGCTTTTACCTCAGAAGCCAGTTTTGTTGACCCCATTTAGCTCTACTGTCCACGGGCAAATAGACAGCTGACATGTCCATCAACCAGCTAGGCTTATTTGAAGCTGTTCTTGGCACAAATCCCATCAAATTCTGAATCTTCTTGGTTTCCCCACTGTTATCAGTGGAAATTATATTTTTGAAGGAATCATAGCTTTTGCTTAAGTTCTGTTTTCCTGTGATATAATAAGAAGAGTCCCCAGTCTACTTGGGTTTTTTACGCCTTCTCTATGGACAGGTTCATACAACTCAGCTTCACCTCTGACTTTAAATTAAAGCCAGTGAGAAATTTCTGACTTGAAATGTCTTTGGAAAATACTTGGTTCAAACTGAGGTGTTTTGGGAAAAATAAACAAACTAGACCCCAACCGAACCCCCTAAAAAAGCCAACAAGCTAGTTTGCTTGAATTTCCTGTTGGAAAATGTAAAAGAGGAGCTTTCAGGAGGTATCATCTTGATCTCTCTCTTTCAAAAGACACATTAAAATGAAAACACTTCTAGTCTGAGTTGTTTAACCCTGAGTAGTTCCTATACCCTTTCTGAAACTTCTAAACCCTTTCTGAAAACTAATCCAGACCCTTGAAAGGACCCAGGTGTATTTTGGAAAGAGACAGAGGCATCAGGCTTCTGCCTAGAAGGATTCCTGGAGCGTTGCCTGTGGCAGGAGCACACCTAAGTCACCAACAAACATGGGATCCCGGGTTTCTCATAACCCAGAATAGTGCTGTGATCACCAGTCCATGTTTCCTGACCCACAGGGGAGCTCTGTGCTTGGATGGAGATGCTTGTGAGTAGTAAACCAGACTCCTCCTTGGGCTCTGCTGTACAAGGAGGATTCCAGCACAGATCCAGAGTCCTTCTCACTAGACTGGACTGGATGTGCAAATGGGTTGTGTCCAACAAGGTCTGGTCCTGGGCCAGAAAGACAAGCTAGATTGGCAAAAAAATCAGATATCTGGGAAGGTAACCAGGGGAAAGAAAGGAAGCTCATGTGGTGTGTGAGGCTGGGCAGGACTCATTCTGGGAAAGAACATCTCAGAGCTGATACAAAAAGTATTCTCCAGAGCCAGGAATCCCAGCCTGCAACCCTTGGATGAGCTGCAGACTAGTTCTCCTCTGCTCTCCTATGACATGAGGACAGGACTGAAGCTTCTCCTTGTGATTCTTCCTTTCATCTTGCTTGTCAGGGTTCAAGAAATGCGAGAACAAAAGCTGAAACACTCCAGTAAATATTTACTCCTTCTTAGAAAAACAACTGACAGCCAAACACAAACCCCCAGGTCAGTTTCAGGAAGGCAGGAGACAGATGTGACTGAGGAAGGGTCAGGCTGCAGTCAGCTACAGAAAGTACTGGTGGTGCGAGACTGACTGGATGGAGACTGGGGTGGGAACCATGGTGAAAGGTCATTTTGTCAAGGCAGCTGTTTACACCAGCTAAGGATCTGACCGTCTACAACAGGCACAACGGTGATGCTAAAGGTCACGGAAGACACTCATGAAGCCTGCTGGATTGAAACACTTTTCATTCCACTACTTACTGAAGTAGAAAGTGAAAAAAAGAAACCAAGGCTGTTTCCTCTTGGTTCAGCAAGTCTGTTGTGCACTTCATCCTCCCGAAGCCCTGTGCTTGGTGAGTTGTGATCTCTCAGCTTGCTCGTGTTAAGCGTATGGAGAGCGTGGCAGGGGCAGCGGTTTGAAGTGAACGCTGCGAGGTACCGCGTGCGGTGGCTTTTCCTCTCAGATGGAGGATGTGGAGGTTGGGCTGGAGGTGGGAGCACGCTGCCCTCTCCTTTGCAGCTCTGAGCTGGTGCTGAGTGATGGGGAGGAAATGTCTTAGCAGTGAAAACTGGCAGGATTTATGAATTCGGGTTTACATGTTCCTGTGCACTGATGCCAGGAGGCTTTGCCCTGTGCGAGGCTGATGTCATCTGTGCATTCCCACATAAGCCATCCGGGCGAGCTCTTTCACTCACCTAAGAGAAGGGTCCCAGTCACAACCCTGGCTGCGAGCACCACCAGGAAGCACAGGTGTGGATTTACAAGGAGAGGGGAAAGGAGGGGGATTTAGGTTCTCATTTAGCCTCCATCTCCTTTCCTTTATGGCTACAGCCTAGCTGTGTGGCTTTTCTCCTCAGCAGTGCTGTGGGGAGAAAGAGATGATGAGAACAAGAAGAAAGGAGACAAGCTCAATGCTTGATGTGACTATACTAGGAAGAGAGGGGCTCAGCCCTGTGCACCGACACTGGGGCTTCTTTTCTAGTGTGTCCAAAACACTAAGGTCTGACATTTTCCTACCTGCCACCCTCCTAGTGCTTTCCTTGGCTCCTGGCTAGATATTGGTTTGCTTTTCTGTAGCCAAGCAGCCTGTCTTATCATCTCCTGGAGGGCAATGTCTCCTGTCGTGTCCCTAGCTCAACATTTCAACTCCTCCCTCAGCTTCTCTGTTGCCAGAAACAAACGATCCTGTGCTGCCAGTACCTGGGATCCTGCATTTAAAAAGGAACTTATGGGAGACTTGTTTTTCTATCACCTTTCTGACCTGCCCTGTGTGACATCCCCTTCTCTCTTATCATCTTCCGACATCAGCTTTTAAAAGTTAATATCTAGAGTTTCATTCAAGTTAATACAAATATTCAGCAGCTTAGCTGTTCTTTGTTGTTTTTTGACTTTACAGAGCTACCAGCTGCCTTGGATTGCAGCTACGCTGCACTGCACCTTTCTGTGCCTGAGGATTGTCTTCTTCTGTTGTAATTCCTTAGAAAGATGCCCTCTTGCATCTGGACTGAATGTGGGCAGCAGGATGAAGACTGTCCCTCTTCCTCCACTGAAGGAAACAGGCTGTGGGCAGCTGAACAAAGGGTTAGCTCTGCCTAGCCCCTGACAGAGCTATTCCCAGTGCAGAAGTGTCTTATGTAGACATCTTGCTGGTATGGGAGACAGGGACCAGGACCATGGGATCTGCAGCCCAAACTCTTGTCACTTTGCACACAGAATCACAGAGCATTAGGGATTGGAAGGGACCTCCAAAGATCATCTAGTCCAATATCCCTGCCAGAGCAGGATCACCTAGACCGAGTCGCACTGTGTTGCCTACTGAGAGCTTTCAGGCTGACCCCCGTGTACCTGACTACCATAGATGATTCAGAGCACGAAGAAGGGTGAGTTGAGCAAGGGAAGGTGCTTGTGTTTGACTTTCCTCCTCCTTACTCATATGAGCAAGCAACACTCTGAGACTGCTCGACAGGCTGATGTGGGCACTGCTCATCTCTGTGCTTTGCCAGAGCAGCACCATAAAGGACTTCCATTCTTTCATTGCACCCTCTCGTGCTTTAGTTCACCCCAAAAAACGAGCGTGTCCTGTCTCCCCTGTGCACAAGGAATTTTGTCCTGTTACCTGTGAGTATGAGGTACAAAAAAAAAAGGATAAAAAGAGAGGAAGAAAAAGCTATAAAATGAACGGAGTGTCTTTGGCTAGCGCTGGTGCTGAGGAATGTGCTGCTGCTTTTGATTTTTACTCTTTTTCAGGTTACAGAGCAATTTCTGTGTTATGATGGAGTCCGTTCGCAGTACTAAGCTCCAGACTTGTGGTTAATTAGGAGCTGGTTTAGGAAATTATGTTGCCATTACCTCACCCCTTCTTAGCTTAGCAGCCTTCCTCCCTTTCCATCCCCCCCCCCCCCGCTTCCCCATCCCCTCCAGCCTTCCCTGCCCAGGGGTATTATTTTTCTTAATCACTTCTATGCCTCACACACAAACTGAAATCTCCTAAACACACCTCAGCACCTCGGATCTCCAGTAGTTTGGAAACCCACATGGATTAACCTTTCTTGGCACAGAGGCTGACCAAAGAAAACCAAACTCAAACAAAAATTAGGTTGTTCTTCGCTTTCCCCTCACCATGCTGGCTTCACACTGGCTCTGGCCCATGCAGCTCTGTACCAGGCACAGAGTCTGGTGCTGTGCTGACCTCCACCTGCCCCGTGTTTGTTGCTGCTGAACACGCTTGCTTCCACCCTCTGCCACCCTCCCACAAGCGGAAAGCAAAGGAGAAAACAAACAGCAGAAAGGAGCAAACAACCAAGTTCTCTCAACAAGTGGTGGCAATGTGCAGGATTGAAAAAAAAAGCCATGGAGGGGGAGATGAAAACCACAACTTACAAGGGGATTTTTCTAGGGGCACACTCTGAAACCAGACACTTGCTGTTAATGGCAGAGGAAGAAGGGCAGTGGGAGTTCAGAGACAGTGATCTTGGGTTTACTGGTCTTCTGTTTAAATCTGTGCTCAGCCAGACCTTGTCTGAATCCACAGTGTCTCAGGATGAAAATCCAAGGCAGATACATGGGGCAAGCACTCATCTACCAAGTTTTTTGTCTGGAATAATTTTTCAGTGGTCTTGTGTTCCTTTTCCTCTGTCCATCTGTCTGTTTGTCCATGTATGTATGTACCTGTCTGTCTATCTGTCCTATCTGTCTGTCTGTCTATCTATCTATCTATCTATCTATCTATCTATCTATCTATCTATCTTACAATAGGATAGGATCATTTTAGTTGTTTATTCATCTTAATGTGATGGAGGTCTGTGTTGTCATGTAGGACAAGACCCAGCCACCTCAAGGAAGGGTAGGTGAGGCTGAAATCTTTGGAGTCCAAAGCTCTGGGCTGCCAAAGCTTGAGCTACACTTCTGAATCACCTTTTGGATGTGGCTCACGCACATCCTCTCACAGTGAGCACAAAGAAGAGTCTGCATCACCCAGCTGGCACTTGGTTGCTCTTGCTGTACAAAATACAAGCATTCCACTGAATGTCAGGTTTGTCCTTTCCTACCTTGGTTGGTGTTTCCAGTTCCCTCTGCCTTAGACTCTGATGCCACACCGCAAGCATGCTTGGGTAGATCATCTCTGTTGTCTCCTTTAGGAGGGACTAGATCTGGACTGTGACCTTCTGTGTGGCACCTCATGTATGGTGTCTACTGGTTCTTCTCCTGCTCTATGCCAAACCCCTCTTCTCTGCAGCGTTCACACCTCTCAGACATTTGCAGACTGGGTGGGGCTGGCTCACAAGTTAGTCATTTCTTCACCAAGCTGCTCATGACTTTTGTGGCTTTTGCCAGCCCTAAAAACTTGTGATGCTCTTCTCTGCACCCCTCCTACTCAACATGGATGTGAGGGGCCTGGGAACACGAGATAATCCACAGGCACTCTTGCTGCAGCTTGTGGGAGAAGGACTTTCACTCCTCATGGTGATCACAATACTGAGCTGGGCCCAAATCACCCAGGCTTTCACCACATCACATTTCAAGGCAGAACTATCTATTGCCTCTCAGGCAGTTCTTCAGGCTTGTGCCTGAAAATAAATAAACTCTTTACTGAATTTTAAGCAGGACTTTGCACTGAGGATAAATCAAGCTTCAAATCATCTGAACTGGCTGTAGCCAGCACCAGCAGTGGGGTGTGTGGGGAAGGCTAATACCTGAATTTCTTCCATATCCTCTGCACTAATTCCCATAGAAAATTGCATCAGTTGAAACATGCTACAATTTCTCTGGAAGTGTTGTGTGTCTCATTGAACATCTTTTCTCCCCAGGTTGGTCCTCCCTGGACAGTGTATTTCAAAGGCTTTTCTCAGTCATCGAGTTTGCTTCTGTTTTTTCCAGGAGGAAACTCCTTCATGTTCCAGCTGTGTGACTGTAAGGGTGTCTTTCTGCTGTAACTCTGTCCTCACTCATGGGTCAGGGTTATTGAGGACGTCCATGAATCCATGGGGAATAGTGGGAAGGACAGAGTTTCTAGGAAGTTCACATCATTTTGCTTGCCCAGAATTAGGCCTTGGAAACATTCATCAAGCTCTGACACCCATTCAGAATTTTATCTGAAGTGGACATCAGGCTTCTGAGGTCCTCTGCTGAGTTTCAGCCTGCTGGTCCTTATGCTGGTTTTCAGCGTTTCTGAACCATCACAGAGTCACCACCAGGGTAGGATGGTGGAAATCAAAGGCAGAACTTATGTCCTGTGGAATCATAGAATCATTAGGGATAGGAAGGGACCTTGAAAGATCATCTAGTGCAATCCCCCTGCCAGAGCAGGATCACGAGGGACCTTAACCAAGGACAGGACCTCTTCCTTTCCCTGTGGTCATGAGAGCTAACCCATCACACCCTGTTTGCTGAGAGGCAACAAACCATTGGAACCTCAACCAGTCCAGAGGCACTAAGGTGCTTTCTGGGACCTGGGCTGGGAGCCAGCTCTGAAGCATGGCTGGAGCTGGAGGCAATGTCCAGACACGTGGGCATCTCTTATGCTAACACACCCAGCTCTGCTGCATCCAGCATGTCCCGGGGGCACGGCTGGAAGCTATTGGTATAGACACCCTGTAAGTAGTCTAAAGTTCACTTTAAAAACCTTAATTTGATGGGATAGGTTGCCTAACAAAATTCAGAAGGTGTTTACTCCCATCTTGATGTGAATGTAGAGAGAGAAGATTTTTGCTGGTCATTTCATGAAGTCAAACAGACTCATCTTTTCCACTCTGGGCAAACCTTCATGCCTCCATGCCATCCTGCCTGCTGTATGCTCTCTCCTACCCCTTGCTGCAGTGTGGATGGCTTCAAATACTCCAAAATCTGGCATCCTGATGTACAGCAGAGCTATTTATTATTTTCACACAGGAATCTCTTCTGGCAGTGGCTATCTTTTAAGGCTTAGACTCAAGGAATGCTGCCCTGTGGTCTCAGCTTATTTCTCACACAGCTGGATGCATTTCAGGGGTGGTGTGCATCAGCACTTTGAACAACACTTGACTCCTCAGATAGCCATGCTGAAGTCAAAGGGCATCTTTGCCGCGTGAGGTGTTATTTCCAGGGGGACAGACACATCCACACTCTGGCTCAGCCTATTTTGTTTTGAATCCCTTATAAATACGCAGCTGCTGGAATGAGCTTATCATCGGAGGATCTCCTCTTTTTTTTCCCCTCTTTGGTGTAAGTTGTTTTTAATCTTTGTGGCTGTGTGGAAAGTGAAAAAAAAAAATAACCTTAGCCACAGAAGGCAAATGAAATATCTTTGAATTTTATGTTTTGCCTTAGGACTTGTAGGTAGGCTTGCAGTTTTTAACACCTGACAGCTACACCTTGCAGACAGACAGTTTAAGCAGCAATGCCCCATCCCCTGAGTAAGTCTAAGGCCTGGGGTTTGCAGTGCACAGATCTTTCCTTCCCCCTGCTCTGAGGGATGATTTTAAATTAGTTCAGTTAAATCAGAGAAAATTCTCCCCTGTTGCAGACATTTATAATCTGAAGCGTTTGGGCTGACACTGTCTCGTACATTTAATTGAAGCTCTTGATAAGATGCCTGATTTAGGCTGACGTGGTGCAAACACCATCTCTTAGGTCGCTTCTCACTCATTTCCTGGTGTCACAGTTGGTCCCGTGTAAACGTGACACAGCTTGGTTGCCCCCACCAGCTAATATTACTGCATTAGTGCTCAAAGGAAAAGAAAAAGAAAGAGAAAAAGAATGAAGGTGACATTAAACCAGCTAAAAAAATCTCAAGAGACCTGTCAATCACGAAAGATATTTACCGAAGCTTCTATTGACCCATATATGCTCTTATCTAGAAACCTTTATCTTCTAAGACAATGTTGACTAACAGCTTTTCCTTTACTCTTGTTTCTATCTTAAAAGAATAACAAATAAGCTTAATTCTTCACAAAATCTTTAGCAAATGCCTTTTAAGCCTGACACAATGGTAGTTATTTTAAGAAGGATGGCTAAGCACTGCAACACTTTTCTATTTCTCTGTCTTCATTTTTCATATTGGAGCACTTAATCACAGTTAATCTTTGTGCACAAGGAAGACACATTAACTTTGTTTGCACAGGGCTGATATAAAAGCTTTCAGCTGCTCCGTTCCTGTATTCGTCTCCCTGGTAAGCCTCACCATTTTAAATAACAGATAAAGGAAATGCTGAAGATTCAGTGATACAGGCTATCCTTGCTCAAGGAACTGCAGGGTCTAGACTCTGTAAGTAAACTTGCAGCCTAAGAGATGAGACATCCAAGCTGAGCATCTGCAAATCCCGCTGGAAGACTTGAGCTTAGGACAAAGTCAGAGTTTATATGGGTGCATGGAAACCAGCAGCCCAAGAAATAGCAATGCTGTGGGCAGGTGAAAGAAGACCAGCTCCTGTACAACCAGGAGTGTTTACATGTCTGGGCAGCTTCAAAAAGGAGACTGAGGGGTGACCTCGTCCATGTTTATAAATACGTGAAGAGTGGGTGTCAGGAGGATGGAGCCAGGCTCTGCTCAATGTCATCTAGTGATAGAAGAAGGGGCAATGGGTGTGAGCTGGAATACAGGAGGTTCCCCATCAATTTGAGAAGGAACTTCTTCCCAGTGAGGGTGACAGAGCACTGACTGTGTGACTTGATCTAGGTGATCCTGCTGTGGCAGGGGGATTGGACTAGATGATCTTTCAAGCTTATCCTCATGATTGGAAGGGACCTCATAAGGAAGATGTTCCATCACAACAGTAAACAGCCATCCAGTAGACTCAGATGGCAAATGGTACAATAAGGCTCAATCATACAGATTCTTTCTGTCCCCTGTTGACAAAAGCTTTTGGCTCCTCTACACTGTTCACTTTCTGAATATGTATGTGCTGACTGTCCTTTAAGGTGCACTAGCACATGTTTTCTTGCCTCTTGATGCTGTTCAGAAGACCGCCAATGTTCCACACATCTCAAATCATATCTAATAATCTGGTGAAAATGTTATGAGCTCTGAACTCTAGGATTTCACTCCAGGTACCAGGTATTGGTAAGTGACCATCTGGATGAAGCTTCTAGAATCACAGAATTATAGAACACTAGGAATTGGAAGGGACCCTGAAAGATCATACAGCCCAATCCTCCTACCACAGCAGGATCACCTAGACCAAGTTGCATAGGAACATATCCAGGTTGGTTTTAAATTCTTCGGAGAAGAAGACTCCACAATCCCCCAGGAAATCCCTTCCAGTGCTCTGGCACCCTCACTGTGAAGAAGATCCTTCTCATATTGATGTGGAACCTCCTGTGTTCCATCTTACAATCCTATCATTAGATGACACTGAGCAGAGACTAGATCCATCCTCTTGACACCCACCCTTTCCATATTTATCAACATTAATGAGGTCACTCCTCAGTCTCCTTTTCCCAAGCTAAAGAGATCCAGCTCTCTCAGCCTTTCCTCATAAGGGAGATGCTCCACTCCCTTCACCATCTTTGTGGCTCTGCGCTGGACTCCCTCCATCAGTTCTGTGACCTTCTTGATCTGAGTCTCTATCAACAAGCAAACCAGTTGGTGGGCCAAATAAAAGTGTCTGCTCAAAGGCGAGCTACGTAAATTTTTAGAAGGCACTGACATTTCTAACTCCATAGTCAGACTTCATCAGTTAATGTGTAAACACCTGAATTTTGACCCTTTAATGTGTGAACTAAATCTTATTCCAAATTCCTACTTGAATATCTAATACCACCTGAAATGCATGAGCTCGTAGGTGGACCTGACCCTGGGTGTCGAAGGCTTTCTGTCTTACCTGCTTTGTAACAATGAAAGAGTAAACACCAGAAAAAAATCCTTGGAAATAGGCTTCTGAAGCAGCTTCATGTGCAGCACAGATAAGGCTGAGGAACTTCTTTTTTGTGATATTCCTCTTTATAGATTGTCCTGTCCTGCTCTTCCAGGACAGGCACCTTTTCTGGGGAAGCTGCTAGCTAGCTGTACAGAGGTTTTTACTGCAGATGCTACGTAGCTCCCTGTCCTAACGAGTGCAGTGTGTGTGTGTGTCAATTGGTTCTCACTGGATTCATGAAAAGAAACAGGCTCCTTGGGTTCCTTCAGATTCCCAAAGGAAGTTTAAGCTCATTGGCTCTGGGTATCATCCTACAGTGCCTGAATACTGGTGCTACTGGTTGGGTCTTGGAAGGGATTCAAAGGCAGCCCTGTGCATGAAAACTTCACAGGTCTTGGCATGTCAGATAGTGGTGGGTAGTGGGGTTGCTTAATAAAGCAGTGCAGTTCAAAGTGAAGGTAGAGGGAGTGTAGGCTCATAGATCATAGCACACATGCTAGCCCAGAAATGCCAGGGTATTTCAGTTGACATTAAAACATGCAGGTACATGAATTATTGGTAGAACTAACCATCCTGTGATGCCTGAGCACAGAGCCAATAGAGGCAAAACTCTTCCAACTTCTAGCAAGTGTGAATACTTTGGCAAATTGTTTAACTTGGAAGTTACTGAAAGTCATATTCATTTAATTAGCCTTCCAGTGTACTGGCAACAGGTCTAGGAGTTTATCTGTGCTCAGACCCCCTCCATGGTAGGTGTTTTTCAGGTCTCACACATCGAATTTGGAAGCAATTTCAGGAATTACGAGCATGACGGGTGGGTGTTACTTGTCTAAGTCAGGCAAGATGTGGGTGGGCTCTTTCTCAGGTAGCTCATCCAGCTCTTGCCAGTATCCCTCATATCCCACCTGCCAGCCCAGGGCTGGGTTTTCAGTAGGTTGTGACATAAAGACTGGATGCTGCAGATTCAGAATATCCTTAAAGGAGTCTCTGTATTTAGCTTATGGTCAGCAAAGGACGGAGGCTCTGGGTGCCATATTCAGGCCACGTCTTTATTTGCCTGTGTAACTCAGGATCAGGAACCTGTGACTGGTTTGCATCACTCTGATCTCCAAACCTGGAGCCATCAGTAATCTGAGGTGCCTACAGTATCGAAATCAGGCGTCCCAGTGGAAAGTTTGGAGATTGTTAGGTTTATATTCCCTGGCACTTAAAAACAGGGACCAGGATTAAAAGACCCAATTTGTTTTTCAGAGGGACTAGGGAGGACTCATTCTTTACTGTTTTTATAACCTTCTTTCTTTACTCTGTCGTTATAACCTTCTTTCTTTACTCTAGGATGTGTGCAAGGCAGAAAACCCTTCTATTTTTTTTGACACAGTAAGAAACCCCCTCCAATGAAAAATAATTAATCTTTCATCATAGCTCATTTACATCTACCTCACTAGCAGCCCAGGAATGGTGGTCTAAACAGAGACAATCTCCAAAAACAGAGAGGTAGACAGGGGGAGTAGCAATGTGGACTTCATTTTAGACATCAAAGCAGTTGTTAACTGAGCAGGTCGACTTATAATGTTGGTACATTTTCAATGCACTTTCACAGAATGAGATAGACAATTAAAGAGGGGAGGTTTTGTGTTGATGAGTAAGTTAAACGTTTCATTTCTAACATGATTTGTCTTAAATGAGTTGCTTAAGGTTCTGTTTGTAGTCTTGGAGTGTTGGAGTGCTGTCACACCTTGGTGGGTAACATCTACCCTCAGGGGCTCAAAGGAATGGAATCTAGCCATGTGTTTTTCTCTCCAATAACTTGCTACCTCCCTTTGCTTCCCAAAGCACTGCAATGCTTTTTATAAGGACTCCCTTACAAAGATCAACATGAAGTCCCAGAGTTTTAGGTCCTCTTGGTCACAGGACAAAATCCTAGAGGACAAGATGAAATCCGTTCTGTTTACTGGAATTTTTCTTTGCTGAACACTGTGGCTTGGGTTTGTGGAGCAACTCCAGGTTGGGGAACAAAGAAGACTGGGTTTTCCTTGTCTAAGTATTGGTAAAGTGGGAAGATGAAGGATATGATGGGGAAAGAGAGGAGCTGCATAAGGTAAGGCAGCTGAGCGTAGCTCTGAAGAGGAGGGGTTTGCCACAAGATTTCCTACACATCACCTTTACTACCTAGGGAGCAGTAACTAGCCCAGACTGAAGCTAATTGGTCACCTGATGAAGGAAAAGAGGAACCACAGAATCAGTCTTGCTGGAAAAGACCCCTGGGATCATCAAGTCCAACCATCTACCCTACCTGTTCACCCCTAAAACACATCCTTCAACACCTCATCCAAACGATTCTTAAACACAGCCAGGGATGGGAACTCAACCACCTCCCTGGTAAGCCCATTCCAGTGCTTGACCACCTGTTCTGTGAAAAAATTCTTCTTAATTTCTAGTCTAAACCTCTCCTGTTGTAACTTGAATCCCTTCCCTCTTGTTCTTGCTTGTGAGAAGAAACCAGCACCAACCTCTCCACAACGTCCCTTCAGGTAGTTGTAGAGAGTGATGAGGTCTCCTCTCAGTGTCCTCTTCTCCAAACTGACGAGCCCCAGCTCTTTCAATATTTCCTCCCAAGGAGAAAAGTTGGTTTTATGTAAAAAAAAAAAAATAAAGCTTGTGTCCTTCTCCCAGGATAGTGAAGACCAGTTTAATGGTCTCCTAAATGCTCGGGATCAGAAAGAAAACAGGACACACAATTGCTCCTTGGTCAGATCCCACACTGTACTTAAGGTAATCTCGTAAGAGATGGAATCCCTCTTTTCTGAGTGTTTGACATCACCTCCATCATGTCCAAGCCTTTCTGTCTGAAATTGTAACACAGGTCTGTCCCTCTCAAGACCAACATTGCAGCTCCTGTCCTGCTGTGTGTTTTCAGTAGCCAGATGCTTCTGGTAGGTCTGGTCTGGGCTGCATGGATCAACAGCCGTGGAGATGATGAATCTCAGCAGTGGGAGAGGCTTTGCTGCAGGTTTTACTGCATCTGGGGTACATCACCTGGCAGCACCCTTCATTCAGATGAGGTTTGCTTGAAGGTATTTTCCTGTTGACACTTTGGATGTGGGAGAAGTGGCCTGAGGGATGTCTCTCTGGAGCACAGCAGCAGTTATGAAGTTTCACCACTGCTGTTTAGGTGGACAATATGAAAAGTGATACAGGCATGAATTTTGAGTGAAGTGTCCCCTCTGACAATGGACTCTTGTCCTCTCTTCTCTTCCTGCTACCTCTACAAATTCCAGGGCTGATATAGTGTGAACCAGGCAGCAATTTCACAGAATCACAGAACATTAGGGATTGGAAGGGACCTCGAAAGATCATCTAGTCCAATCCTCCACCCACAGCAGGATTACCTAGATCAAGTCACACAAGTGGGTTTTAGACATCTCCAGATTAGGAGACTCCACAATCCGCCCTGGGCAGCCCCTTCCAGTGCTCTGTCACCCTCACTGGGAAGAAGTTCCTTCAGATATTTATATGGAACCTCCTGTATTCCAGTTCACACCCATTGCTCCTCGTTCTATCACTAGATGACACTGAGAAGAGCCTGGCTCCATCCTCCTAACACCCACCCCTCACATATTTATAGACATTAATGAGGTCACCCCTCAGTCTCCTCTTCTCCAAGTTAAAGGGACCTAGCTCCCTCAGTCTCTCCTCATAAGGGAGGTGTTCCACTTCCTTCATCAAATTTGGACTGTGCTTGAAAAACACAGTCTGCCTCACAATCCTTCTCCTTCCAAAAGCAGCACCAAAGCAAGAATGAGGAGTGAGTGACTTGGATGCAGATAAGGGTGCTTGTGTGGAAGGAAACATGTGTGGAATCACATGATTGTTTACTTAATGTCTTCATGAATTTTGAAGACACTCCCAAGACACTTCCCACACAACCCCACATCTCCCTCACCGCCTCATCTCTGCACATGCCCAAGAGGAGTTTGGCATTGATCCCAGTGATGTTCAGACCTGTGTGGGGTAATAATACTGAAGAAATATTCTCACCTTTCTGTGTGTACACCTCACCACAGCACAGCCAAGGCAGCTAAGAAGTTCTGCCTGGATCTAGAGGCACTCCCATTCCCTCTCCTACCCTGTACAGCCCTTGTGCTGTGACTGATCAAGCATCTTGCTGAGAAAGGTGGGGGAGCCAGCTGAGGTGCCACTGGGAAGTCTCTGCACCAGTCCTCCCTCTTGCAAACCCAAAATGTTTCCTAAACCATCCTCCGAGCAGAACGAGTTAACCTGAGAGGTGGTGAGAGACGCATGAGAACTGCACAGGTGCAGCAACAGTTTCTATTTGGTAAACATCACCTCCACAGCCCAAAAAGAGGCTCACGAAAGAAGATGCCTCTTCTGCCACTAGGAAGAGTGTGGTTAGAAGCCCTTGCCGAGCTAATAAAGGCTGTTGAAGCTTCGGCTTCCGTTGGTGGTTAACCCTGTGACATCGCACTGCTCCTCCGAAAACAGCACCTGACTGATACACAGCTTCATTGTGCGCGATACCAGCAGGGCTTTATCGCTTTAGCCTGTCGCTTAATTGATTGGGGGGTAATTTGTACATAACAAGATGGGGTTGTGTGCTGCTGCCTGATGTAGGGCTGGGCTTGGTGCAGGCAGTCACGGCTGCCCCTGCCCGGTGAGCAGCTGCTGGAGCGGGTGCAGGGCAGACAGCTGCGATAGGAAAATAATCGCCCTTGCGGTTAAATACCAAAGCTCGTCGACCTATTTCCTAGCAGAAGTCTTCATGTTTTTGCTTTGGTACCTTCCTCTGTCTCTGAGAGACGTGTGCTTGGAACGAATGGGCAAAATGTGCAGCTGTTGGTACCTCTGAGATCGTAAAGATTGGGCTCTGGTGTAGGGGCAGAGCCATCTTGGTCTGCAGCACCCATGTTTCCTCCAGGGCAAGGCTCTACAGGGAAACACAAGCAACAGAGCAGGATGAAGACCTGAGCACTGAGATGATTTCTGCACCACCAGCCCAAAGCCCTTTTGCTTTTTCAACATCCAACAGAACACTGTGGTGGGGGAACTGGACTAGATGATCCTTCGAGGTCCCTTGAAATGTTCTGTGACTCTGTGAAAAAGCTCCACATACCTCCTGCCCCTCCTCTAAAGCTGCTTCACAAGCTCAAGGGTTAGAGTTGTTTTTTTCCAGAAGTAGATGATGTTAAAATTAGAGGATGATGTGACATGGACTTGGGTTCATCCTACTCCATGGTAACATCCAAAATCCACATTGCATCCAGTCCTGATCTGGGAATGGCTGTTGTCTCTCATCTGCTGTTTAACCCCAAGTAAGGAGGTAAGGGCTTTGCCTGGCTTGCTGTCCATAAACAAATCTCTGTTTTCTTCACCCCTAAGCACTATTAAATCATAGAATCATCATGGCTGGAAAGGACCTCCAGGGTCATCGAGTCCAAACTGTGTTTCAAATGCTGAGGAAGATGAAGGAAAAGAGTTTGCAATGGATGTCAGGTTCATACATAAAGTCTGTGTTACAGGATCTTCTCTCTCTGCAAATATAGGACTCTGTGAAGGTATTTTATTTAAAGCAACATCTGTATTTTTTCTCCTCCAGAATGTTATTAGTCTGCAAAGCATCACGCACACCCCCATGACTCTGTAGGCACGCTGCAATTTTAATATTGTTGTGGTTCACGTTTCACTCACTCCACATCAGCCAAGCTCTGTGTACAGAGTTGCAGCCCATGTCCGTGCTGGTAAACAGCTCCCTGGAGGTCTTCCTTCATCTGGGACAGCTCTATTCTGCAGAGATCCAACACAAAGTGATGGAGGCTTTCCCCGTGGCGACACACCAGAAATATTCTCCAAGGCAGGTTTGGTCCAAGACTGCAGTGGATCAAGGCTGATCCTACTTGACTTTCACTCCTTACACTTTCACTACAGTGCCTCCATCCATCGGCTCTGGCAAACATCCTTTCCCCACCCCTTCTTCCTCTCTCCGCTGTCCTCCTCTCCCAGCGGACCTCCTGTGCAGAGCTGGGCTCGTCACAGTGCTGCTTTCTGCTGACATTAATTTATGAATGGTACAGCCAGGGCTGTGGAAATGTAGCCCTTCGTGCCAACTTCCTGCTGAGCAGAACACCTGCGTTTAACAGCAGAGAAAGAAAACAACCAGCACAGTAAACCTTGGGTAAAACTGGTTTCAATTAGGAGCCTTAATTGCAGTGAAACTGAAAGGTAACAAGGTGGGATCTTTGCTCATATGAGTTCCCCACCTCCTCTCCCTCTAACCCCCTTTTCATTCCTTTCAGCCTGGGTGAAGGATCATAACTCTTCCATTCCCACTCAGGCATGGGCCAGACGTGGGCCAAGTACCCAAATCTGTGTCATCTTTCTCATTTCTCACTTTGGGACAACTTCTTCTATACTTCTTCTATACAACTTCTTCTATACAACTTCTATACAACTTCTATACTTCTTCTATACAACTTCTTCTATACAACTTCTATACTTCTTCTATACAACTTCTTCTATACTTCTTCTACACAACTTCTTCTATATTTCTTCTATACAACTTCTACAACTAGTGCTTCTCAACCCTCACACCGAGTCCAGTATCACAGAATCTGAGAATCACAGAACATTGGGGATTGGAAGGGACCTTGTAAGATCATCTAGTACCTGGTTTTTAACTAAAGCAAAGACTCAGACATCTCAGCTTTTTTCCCTTCTTCCCTTCATCATCAGTACCCTGGGTATGGGATCTCAGCCGTCATGCAGCCAGGGTAGTTGACTTATGATTGAATGGAGCCCCAAAGGGGGCTGCGACCATCCACATGTGTTTTTCCCTCCCACTATGGCAAATATTCTCCACACAGCAAGACTGGAAGTTGCAGTTTCCTCATTTTGACCCAGATCCACTCAAGATGTGGTTATTTTCTTATTCCAGTCAGCACAGCTTCGTGTCTCTTGGCAAAGGCAGCATGTTGCTCTATGAGGTATCACGTCCACAGGTGTTACGGCTGCTGCCACAATAAGGAGGTGAGAGGAGACGGTTCGGACCTGTCAGACCTACATTTCATCATAAAAATATTTATGGATCTTTCCAGAAAGTCTCTGCAAACTTTTCAATTGCTTTTACTAGATGTCGCTGTGGACATTCTTGGCACCAGCACTGCCCATTTGTGCCTCGTTTCTGCCTGTGGACAACCAGAGGTGAGTTATGTTCGGTGCTTGCTCTCAGCAGTAAGGGTTTGCAGACTCTCCTTCCCCCCCATTCAGGAATCAAAAGCAGTGTGTGTTGGCAGCACAAGGATGTTGGACTTCCCACTCTACCAGCCGGAGATCCCGGTGATGGTGGCCATGGCATCAGGGCAGGTCTACAGCTGTTCCTTTTGGCTCTTTTCATAAATGAGGTAAATGCCTACTTGACCTAAGTGGCAGTGGGACCTCCCACACGTGGAGGTGGTTGAGGTTCAAACCTCAGTGATGCTATCACTGTGGGTGACCCCAGGGTGCCTGGGTTTGTCTTTCTTATTGTTTCTGATAGATATGGAAGCTTGATGTGAAAAAAACAACCCCTCCATGATTGCACTCACAGGAGTTATTGGGAGGTTGTATGGTTTGCTCAACAGTCACTTGGCCTGTGCTCTCCTTTTGGGGGAAACAGTTTCATGTTGTGCCCTGTCCTTAGTAGCCTGTTAAGTCCTGGTTACTGCTGTTTATCTGCATGACCTGGTGAGACCAAAAGTGAAGATGAATCAACATTCCCTTAGAAGAAGCCAGGGTGTCATTACTACAGTGAAATGGAACTTAGCTGATGTCAGTGTGCAGCCTTACAAGCAGGTAGAAGAGCTCAAGAAGAGCTCCCATCCACCAGAGATTTCAGCAAACTGCAAGCCCTTGAAGAAGGAATATTGTCTTCCAAACGTTAGATTCCAGGAGGGTTGAGGAGCAAGTACCATCCCAGGATGGACACAGATGTTGAGGGGGCTGTCTCTGCTGACAGACTGTGGAATTGGGGATGGCCTTTTCATAATTCACGTGCTGCAAGTGGGCACTCAGGGGTAAGGAGGAGCTGTGTTCCTTTAGCCAGCAGACACAGACGTCACTGAGGGGACTGCAGTTCTCACCTGTGTTTCTTCACGCCCATATCACCATCAGCTAGAGAAAAGTGCTCTTTCCCTCCTGTGCCAACAAGCTTTGTTTTGAAGGAGGCAAAAAGGCTTGTTTAAGGTAACCAGGATGCGAGTGCCACCTTTCCTGCAGCAAAACCACCTGTCAAAACCTTGCTGCTCGTGACACAGCTGCGAGGGCAGCACAGACAGGGCTCAATTGTGCGCTCGCCCGGGCAGAGAGCTTTATCTGCCGCTCTGCCCCAGCTCTGGGTGCGTGTGGTAAAACTGAAATCTGCCTCAGCTCAGCCAAAGGATGTAGCTGTGGTTGTTCTGCAGCGAAAGAAGGGATCGATGTGTGTTTGATCTGGAAGAGGTCCCAGCTTGCCTTGAACCATAGCTGACAGCCACGAGAGATGCTGCTGCCATGTCTGCTGTGGCCGGGACACGACAAGCACCGGAGTTTGGCAAACGGTGGCTGCGAGGCAGGTACCTCGTGACGGTGGGGAACTTCATCTCAGTTCCTGGTGTGGTTAAAGCCGTTACCCCTGTGCCACGGGTCCCACTTCAGACCAGTTCTTCCCTTCTCACAGTTGATTTCCTTATTTGTGTTAGCAAAGGTGGGACATGTGATGCTGTTTTTTGAGCAGAGCCACACTGGGGAGCTGGAAGCCAGCCTGGCAAAAGACTCGTTTGTGTGATTTGTTGTAGTAGCACTTTGGTGGTGGTTAAATAAGGAATTTAGAAAAAGAATAAAATCAGGATTTTCCCCCACCTTCTTGGAGACTTTTGTGATGGTTTTGTCTCACCTTTTCTCTCTGCTTGTGAGCCTCAGTTTCTCCACTGGGGAAATGACGTGAGGAGAGATGTGTGTGTTTTGGACAAGGAGGCCCCTTGATGTTGTGTCTTTGGTTAAGATTAAACTGTGCGTGTCAAGGAATTGGAGGAGAAATGCAGACTGTTCTTATCACTGAGTGAGTGGGCCTTAGAGCTTCTGTTCTTCATGCAGCGAAATCAACCTTGTACTTTCCGTGTGCACAATTTTCCTCTGAGGTTACATTGATGGGACCTGAAACTGGTTCTTCAAATTCCATCCCTTGTGTCTGCTACTCATTTGGTCTTGTCCTTCTCCTGACAAACTCTCCAGGTTTTCACCAGCATGCGCTCTTCTTACACAGTCCTAGAGGACATTAAAGATTGGATATATGCACCTCCTAAAGATATTTAGTCCTTGTGGAGATGCTCTTATTCAAGAATAAAGTCTCCTTCCATTGCTGTAGCTTAATCCTCCTCTGAGAATTAAGCACCAAAGGTATTTTAATCCTAAATGAGAACATGTACATGTGCTTTAATTTATGGGCACTGACTTCACACCTGGAGTTAGCTGACTTGCCTCCACTTCCCTGCGCGTCCCTGTGTGAGAAAGCTCTAATGAGATGCAACTGCAATTGGAGTGATGTTGTGGCTGTTCTCTTTTTGAGGTTTCTGTGGTCTGGGTCTCAGTGCATTCCTTGTGTTTTGGATTAGTTCTTTTTCCCCTTTTTGGCTTTTTCAGACAGCCTTTCAGTTTTGGCTTGTACTCGTGTTTGAGTAGGGGAACCTAGGATGGAAGAACTTCACCCCCAGAGAAACACTTTTTAGCCGTAAATTTTTAGACTAACTTTTCTGATTAAACAGGACATTTGTTTACTACTAGGACCCTTACTTCACTCTCCATGTAAGCAGACACCCCTTCCCATGTGTTATTAACATTATTTGCTAAATATTCCTGGTGCCAAAGGTGCTTATTGCTTGATGAAACTGAAAAGGAGAAGGCACCTGGTTTGAAACTGCCTCTCACTCATAACCACTTTCATCCACTAAAAACAATAGGAAAATCAACCAGTTTCTTCACTCAAAGGATTTTGCTGTTGCTTTTGTTGATTACTCTGTAAAGCCTTTACAGGAAATATAAAATGCCTTCACCTACATGCTGATACCCGAGATCAGTACGATCTGGTCAACTACTCTGAGCTTTTCCAGCAGCTGAACTTCTTCTTTGCAAAGTGTGAGCTGTTGCTAGATGTTCAGCATCGGAGTGACGGTGCCAGCAGTGACCTTCATCTGCTCTCTGGAATCACACAACACTAGGGATTGGAAGGGACCTCCAAAGATCATCCAGTCCAACCGCCCCACCACAGCAGGATCACCTAGATCAAGTCGCACAGGAACGTGTGCAGGTGGATTTCAATGAGGAGCACCCTTCCAAGGGTTTTTTCAGAAGGAATTGCTGAACAATCAGAAAATCTGAATCCTCTTGTTCGTCTGAAATTCTCAAAAAGCTCTCTAAATGGTCAATTTCCACATGAAATTGTGTTTGATTACAACCAGAGGAGCAGGAAAACCATCGCAAGATGTGAAAGCTCACACTCCTTAGAGGTGCCAAAGTACCTTTAGTCCTTAGGACCAACAAGCTTTCTAGATCTCCAGGCATTTATGTCCAGACTTTGCTTTACTTAAAACATCTGGAATTTTGATTGAAAAAGCTTTAATTTCATTTTGATTACTATTTCGAGTAAATTTTAAAGTGCCACTTTGCTATACTGCAGGACAAGCTTCAGCAGCACAGGTGAACGAGAACGTGCTGTGGTGAGCATCGCTTTTCCGTTCTTCCTCGTGTCACGCTGCCTTCAGCTCTCGAAGTCATAGAGCTCAGCAGATCCCAGAACAATTTGTGAAGGAATTACAATAAATTAGACTTGTCCCTTTTCACAGAGGAGGAAACTGAGGCAAAGAGAAATGAAGCAACTTGGCAAGTCGATGCAGCAGGTCTGCTGCAGAGGCAGGCAGGACTCAGCCCTTTGAGCCAGCCGTGGGTGTCGCGGTGCGTTGTGCAATGCTACGTGCGGAACGCGTGCTCTCTCGCTGTTACACACTAAGTCCTGAGAAAGCCATGAAGCACGTTAATCCAAACTAATTGTGCACTGTAAATTTTTAGGCAACAGGGGAACTTCCTTGAGACCTTCTCTTCACACCGTAGTAAGAAAGACGTTACAAAGTAAGAAAAAACTCTGAAGTTTTTAAACTCTTTTCCAGAACTTTAAGCAGTGGGACTTTGTTTCCCCTCAAGCTGGAAGCGTGCTGGCTTTTGTTTTCTCTTAATCCAAGATGTCATATGACCCTAGGACTCCCACTCCTTGGGAGATACCATGGGATTCATGCTACTATCAAGCTGCAGGACACAGAATACTGTTGCTTGCAGAAGCCCTTTTGACTCGGAAAGCAAACCAAATTCATCAGTCTGGGACCAAATAAATCTATTGACAGTATAAGAAAGAAACCCTACAACCCTCATTCCATATAAATATCAGAAGGAACTTCTTCATGGTGAAGGTGACAGAGCGCTGGAACAGGTTGCCCAGGGGGGTTGTGGAGTCTCCTTCTCTGGAGACATTTAAAACCCACCTGGATGTGTTGCTGCACAACTTGGTCTAGGTGATCCTGCTGTGGCAGGAGGAATGGACCAGATGATCTTTCGGGGTCCCTTCCAATCCCTAATGTTCTGCGATTCTGTGAACCCTCATCTCCATGCTCTGTCTTTCTGCTGTTTCTGTCTTTCAAGCCCATGAATTCTGCTCTAGCTTGCACATACGTGTTTCATGGGGTAAAGACGAGTTTAAAGGGAGGTGTCTTTTTTCATGCCCTGTTGAATTTGGCCTCTAGGTAATAAATTCTTCCCTCTGTTATTCTACTACAAGCTCACAAGCTTTTTCTGGGTCAGAGAACGACTTTAGGTTCAGTGCGGGTAAAGGGCTGGGTGCTCTGCAGTTCCGGGACAGAGTTTGGGGCTCCTAGGCACTACCACACGCTCTATAATTAATATTAATAATGAATAATAGTAATAATAATAATAACAACAATAATAATAGTGGCTGCATATGAGTGAACCCCATAACCTTGCCCTTGGGTGCCAGAGTAGGAAGCACAAGTCAAGGCAACCCAAAGAAGACACCAAGAGTGGAGCTACTTACAGCAGTCCCAGTGGCTGCCTTTCCTAACAAACATTATAAGTGTGGATGTGTTTGGGAGGGGAAGGCAGTGCACAGCAATTTCACATCGCCAGGCTCCACGTGCAGGGCAGTGTACCATCACCGATGGAGTAATTTCTGTCTTGACTGGAAAACTGGTGGGAACTACTGCTCCGGAAAGTTTTTCATTGAAGGGAAAGCAGCCCCGGAAGCAACCTCAGAGTGGCACTGGGGTGTAAAATGAATTGCAGACAACTATTGCCTTTATGTCTTCTGTACAAAAGCTTGAGTGATGAGACTCAATTTATTATGGAAGGTTGCTTCGTGGTGCCAGCCAGTTGGCTATCACTGGAACGATTAGCAGCTCTATCTGCTACCTCTTTATTCAAATGGAAGGGATCCACTCAGATTCTGGCAGTTCCTACTCACCTTTGATTTGTTGAGGGATCCATCCTGAGAGGATTATGAACTTCTCCAGCTTCCTCTGAGTAGTGTGTCCAATTTTGTACTTCCCAATTCAGGAGAGATGGGGACCTGCTGGAGACAGTCCAACAGAGGGTAATGAGGATGAATAAGTGACTTTAACACCCCTAGTATGAGGAAAGGCTGAGAGAACTGGTGGGGCTGATTAGTTTGCCATGTTTCCCAATGACCATGTTTTCATCTACCCTGGTATTTGTTACCTCTCCCAGGAAGACCCTTGAGCGGTGGCAGCAAAATCACAGAGTTATAGAACATTAGCTGAGAGAGCTGGGTCTCTTGAGCTTGAAGAAGAGGAGACTGAGGGGTGACCTCATTAATGTCTATAAATATTTGAAGGGTGGGTGTCAGGAGGATGGAGCCAGGCTCTTCTCAATGTCATCAAGTGATAGGACAAGGGGCAATGCGTGTCAGCTGGAACATAGGAAGTTCCATGTAAATATCAGAAAGAACTTCTTCCCAATGAGGGTGACAGAGCACTGGAACAGGCTGCCCAGGGGAGTTGTGGAGTCTCCTTCACTGGAGACGTTTAAAACCCACCTGGATGTGTTCCTGTGCAACTTGGTCTAGGTGATTGTGCTGTGGCAGGGTGATTAAACTGGATGATCTTTCGAGGTCCCTTACAATCCCTAATGATTCTGTGATGATTCTCTGATTACGGATTGGAATGGACCGTGAAAGATCATCAAGTGCAATCCCTCTGCCAGAGCAGGTTCACCATTGTCAGAGTAAGCAAATATTGTATGGATAAAGAGCTTCGGCACACCAAGCCAAATCCTGCCCTCTGTCTACTGTGCGCTCAAAAAACTCTCTTGACTTTGGTGATGTGGTGGTGACTGCAAAGCCCATCTCTCCAAAGCCCTTCCTGGTCAATCCTGGAAGGGTCAGCCTCTGCTCTGAAATCCACCACACCCACACTCTTGCAAGCAACCAACTTTTAGGTCACAGCCATTAACCCACTGCCAGTGTCTTTCAATTAGTATTTTTGCCCCAGCTCCTCCGCCCGGAACATTCTTCCTGAACTTCACTCTTCTGATGTTTAGAAATCTTCAAATTTCCAGCCTTCCAGCCAGTTTGTTCTTGTGCCAACATTGTCCTTTTGCTTAAATAGCTCATTTCCCTCCGTGGCGCTTGCCCACCTTCCCCTCCCTGTGATGTATTTATAGAGAGCAACCATACATCTCCCCCGTTAGCCAGGGCATCCTCAGAACCTTCCAGTTGAGGTCCCTGGCATCTGTCTTGTAGACACAGCTTAAAGTGTTTCCTTTCTGTCTGAACGCAAACAGAGTTGAGTTCCCACCCTGTTCCAAACATGGTGCTTGCACATGCTGGACCTGGTCCAAACGGCCTCAGGATTGCCTATATGCTCAATTTAAATGGCAACGAAAATAAATCTCAAACCCAGCAGCCTCACGGGACAAGCTCTTAGCAGAAAGATGGAGATGCCTGCCCTTCTTCCCGGTTCCCTCTGCCTGAGAAAAAAGGGCAGCTCTAAGTTGCTGAAGCTGAATTCCCTTCTCGCCTCACTGGTGCTCTCCCCGTGCCCTGCTCCTGGGGTCTCGCTGGGGATGGGAGCCCCTGCAGTGGTGCTGATAGGACCGGAGTTGTCTGGCTGCCAGGGTGAATCAGAACAGCTCTGTCTCTAACACCCCGCCGCCTGCTAATTAATGCATTAATGAATTGCCTTCTAATTCCTATAATCACCATTATTTTTGGGGGGGGGAGCAGGATTTCAAGGTTGCACAGCTTGCCCAAGGCCACGCAAAGAGTTAGTGGCAGAGCCAAGAAAAAAACCGGGTGCCCCATCTCCTGGGCTGGGCTGTGCTCACCGGGCAACAACGCTCCCTCCGTGGCCGGGCCAAAACACTCTCCTTTCTCTCAAACATCCCCCGCACCACTTCCTTTGCTCCAGCGAACGCGCTCGGTGAGACGAAGCACCTTGTCTTTCTGCCTCGCATCACGAAAAGCGTGCAGCACACCGAGATCTGGAGCTGCCTTCAGCAGTTCCTAATCTCTGCAAACGTTATGCTCTTTGTGGTAAGGAGCTTGGGAAGCTCTCCCCGCACCCTTTGTGAAGGCAGATACGTGGAGCTGGCAGGGTATTGTTTTCACTCCCGAGCCGAGCTCGCCTTCCGTGAGTAGATAAAACTTCCTTCAAAGTCACCAAGAGTTTTGCTGAAGTGCATAAGCCCGATTTGCTTCGAACTTCTGTGTTGCTTCACTGACATAAACAAGTTCAAACTAGTGCTAGCGCTCGGTGCAGCCGGTGCTGCTGCTGCAGCAGAAGGAACTGGGTTGTGGTCTGATTAGTGGGAAGACTGTTCAGCTACGACGGCCCAATCTCTTTTTTCTGTAATTAATAAAAAATGGGCCATTTTAAAGAAATATCATTCACACCAATCCGTTTTTATGTGCACATCTCAGTTAAAAATAACCTCCCACATCTGCGTGTGTTAACATGAGTAGGATCCTCTACAGTGTGTTTGATATTATCGTTTCTGTTTACTCTTCTTTTACTATCACTATTATTCAGAGTTCATCACAGAGGTAATATTCCAAGACAAATTAGGCAGAATTTATACTGACCAAATTCATCCTAGAGCTACTCCTTTGTCTTTGAATTGACTCACCTTGAGATGGTTTCATGAACTTTGTATATAAAGTGACAATTACCTTCTTTTCAATTTCCTGTGGTAGTTATTATTCACCAGTGTAGCCTTTCTACTCGCCAAATGAGAATCTAACTAGCAAATATATGCATGTAGTTTATTATATGGATTCATGATCCTGATGTTGCAGGGGGATTGGACCAGATGATCTTTTGAGGTCCCTTCCAATCCCTAATGATTCTGTGAGTCTTCCAACACATTCATGTTTCCTCTGAGAGGTGGAAGGACTCTCAGTTTACACTGAGAGTTATGGGTGGGAAATTTTCACCAGAAAAACAACCCTTTTGGAAAGAACCTGTGGATTTAATTGTTGTCTTTTATCCTTTCAAAACCTGAAAAATCTGGAGTGGCAACAGCGTTGCTGAGGGGGTTGGCCGCTCTCTGCTGCTGACTAAGATTGAAAGTGGCGTCAACCTCACGTTAAAGGTTATAAAACACAAGCTTCAACCAGGTTCACTCTATATTGCAGAAGTGGGACTTCGAATGTCTTGCATTCGAGGGGAAAAACAGATCTGTAAATTCCCACCTCCCAACTGCAGAGATTTTAATTGCTCCAAGGTCTGCTCAGCCTACAGCTTCCTGCCCAGGAAAACACCGATCTGGGGCAATGGGCTGGAAAGTGCTGCGCTCACTGCTTGTGCTGCTTGCGTGAGAGAAGGCGTGAGAGGGCTGCTGGGGATTTGTGGAGAAGAGGCTGTGGAAGTCCTTAAGGAAAGAGATCAGAGGAAGAGGAGGCAGAAGGGAGGCTCCTGCCTGGTGGTATGAAGAGTGCTGATTCAGGGCTGCAGCCCTTGCAGGAGTTAGTGTGCTCTGCGGTGCGAAGGGAGCCAAGCCACTTATGCAATATTAATATTAATAACTGCTTTGCACTTCTATAGTGCCTTTCATCCGAAGATTTCAAAGCGCTTTACAAACATTAATTAATTAAGGCCCATAACACCCTGTGAGGTAATGCAAGTAGATATTACAGCTCATGCAGAGGCCAGAATTGCCAGCATTACAGGTATAATCCTCTAGCAAGAGTTAACTTATTCTTGAGCAAGCTTTCTTACTTATAGGCATAAACAGGCTTCCCTTTAACACCAAGCGTGTCTTTTTTTCCCCTCCTTCTTCCCCTTGATCCGTCAGTCTTCACACAAGCAGAACTCCCACTACAAGGCAGCCAAATGAGGTGAGCAAGCAGTACTTCCATCGCCCTGCTCGCTGCTTCCTCTTTGATATCCTGATAAAATTGTAGGATATCGAGAGGCTGCAGAGTTGTGTCACATATTAGTGTCCTGCTTCTGTGGGGTTTCCCTGTTCTAAATATACTCTGCACCATGGGATTTAAAAGGGAAGTGAACTGAAATATGTTTTATGGCACCTGCTTATCAGATGACCTCCACACAACCTGCAGACATTAGCTAACACAGCTTTTGTCGCAGCTGGTCATAAATATCATTAGAACCCTTCTGGCCAGGATTTTTTTTAACCATTCCCAGCTTCTGTATTTCAGGGCTGAGGTGGGAGCTGGCAAGGAAGAGGCAAGTCTGCCTCCTTGCCCTTTGCAGCCATTCACTTAACTCCTAACTTGCACTTTCCAGCTCAGCATTTGTGCCCATCCCATTTTCAGCCCATCTTTCCCTCCACAGGAAAGTGCTGGTCATGGAGCTGCGGGATGCTTCACCATAAAGCCTTGTCCACTCTGTGTGGGTCTGGAGCCAGGACCAATCTGGGCTCCACGCCGTGCAGCTCTCAGAGCACCTACAAATGAATCCTGTCATGAAAAGCAGTGTGGAGTGCACGCCGAGACCTGGACTGACACCGCTGGCCATGCTGAGTCACATCGTGCAATTAAATCCTTTGGCGCGTGTCCCTCGGTGCATCCTGGCAGGAGCCGACCTGGCCAAAGGGAAGCTGAGTGGCTGGAAAAGCCACATTTGGGCTCTCATATGCCAGTGCTCTCACGTACACCACAGTCTGCAGCACATGGAATTTCACTGCCTGTTGTGTGGGCAAGAAATGCCAGACTTTTGCCATTAGCCCCTTCCCCATCTATCTCCCCTCTCCCTTGTGGGACTGGGTGCTACAACCTCTGCAGGAGAGGGAGATGGTATGTCTGTCCTACATGACTGTTTTGGTAACCACTTGCCACAGCTGGAGGTAAATATAAGAAGGAACTTCTTCCTGGTGAGGGTGACAGAACACTGGAAGGGGGGTGAACAGGGAGATTGTGGAGTCTTCTTCTCTGGAGATGTTTAAAACCTGCCTGGACCTGTTCCTGTGCAACTTCATCTAGGTGATCCTGCTGTGGTGGGGGGAACCATAGAATCATTAGGGATTGGAAGGGACCTCAGAAGATCATCCAGTCCAATCTCCCTGCCACGGCAGGATCACCTAGACCAAGTCACACAGGAACATGTCCAGGTGGGTTTTAAACATCTCCAGAAAAGGAGACTCCACAACCCCCCTGGGCAGCCCCTTCCAGTGCAATGTCACCCTCATTGTGAAGAATCATAGAATCATAGAATGATTAGGGATTGGAAGGGACCTGGAAAGATCATCCAGTTCCTTCTCACATGTATGTGGAACCTTCTAAGTTCCAGTTTATTAGACTGGATGATCTTTTGAGGTCCCTTCCAATCCCTGATGTTCTGTGATTCTGTGAGAGGAGCAAAGTGGTGGAATTAGTCGAGAGTAGAACTTCTCCAGGATTTGCCCATCCAGTTGTATTCTGAGACTGCACAGACATCAGCTAATTAATGTGGTGAGTTCATTAAACCAATTAATTGCATTTCTTTTTGCGAGTGGGCTGGGCCTATCAGTCATCTTCGTCGAGTGCAGTTTAGGGCGTTAAAAATATTCTCTTCATCAAATTAAACTTTATTAAATAATAACTCCTTCCAAATTCTAGGCTAGGAACGAACAACGTCACCCTAACCACAAGAGCGGCTTGTTGCGCGTAAACCTCTTTTACTGCCCTGCCAGCTGTGATAAAACCAATTCAGATGCCTATTCTCAGTGCAGTAAGCACTTTCTCCCCTTTCACAGTCTTGCATTAACCCAAAGACTCCGTCCTTTTGTGCAGAGCTCCCGCTGAAATCAGTGGGAATTTCGTGTGTGTGGAAAGAATGCAAGGTTGGGAAGTTATAGGTCCGCATGCTGGCCAGCGAAAGCACTGTGCTTGCCACAAGGGGCTTTTTGGCAGGCAACAGAATGTTTTGCATTTTTCAAAGACAAGCAGAACTGAAGAAACACTTAAAGGCAAAAAAAATACCAACCCCATGGATGTGTCTTTTGTCTGGTTTTGATTTTGCTTAATTCTTAAGTGAGCCTGAAATTTCCGAAAAGACTTCTTTTTGTTTTCTTTGTATTTTAAAAGAACTTTATAGCTAGTGTTTTAAAACCCCTTTTTTTCTTTAAGGTTAAATAGTATCTTCCTCCTTTTTATTGAATATCTCAAAACTCATGGTTTTATCGGCTAAGAGNCACCAGAGTTAAAGAAGTGATGCTTTTTCAAATAATCCAACAAAAATATTTTAGTTTTAAGTTTTAATATAAAAAAATTCTGCTTCCTTGGTAAAATTTAAAAATAAAACCCCAAACATAAATTTGTGTGGGGATTTTTTGGCTAAAGGTACCCCAGAGGGTTGCTATTTTAAGAGATGTTGAGCACTATGCAGTGAAAACCAGGTCTTCTTGGCATGTACTTTTGAAAATGAAGTAACTCAAAAAACATTAAATTTTAATAGTTTCCCTTCTGTAATTTCATCCCTGAATTTTGATTTATGGCTGCCCAGGAGCAAGTCAAAGTGGCGTTTCCAAAACTTTAATAAGAACAAAGGACATGGGTGTCTGAGTGCCACTGCAGGTGTCTACACCCTACCTGCTTCAGTCTCTTCTCAGCGCCCATGGCTGTCCTACCATCTTAGGTTCTCACTGGGTTCATGACCAGGTCCAAGTGATCCTCCAGCATCCTTTGACAGATGTCATTTCCCATTGGGCAAAGGAAGGAGAGACACAGAACAACCTCTCTGAGAAAGGACAAAGCTATCTAAGTACCTCATGAGCAGTCACTGCAGCTCCTTGGCACCTGTCCATCACTGTCCTCCATGTGCACCTTCCCACTGACAAAAAAATCCCAAGATTTGGAATTTTGCAGCCTTTGAAAGAAATTAGGGTGGAAAAAATTGTTGGAAAATAGTGTTTTTCCTTCCTTCCACCCCTTGTTTTCCTCATCACGCTCTGTGTTTCTACAGTGCTTAGTCAGGCAGGGTTGTGGCTGATCTCTTTTCAGATTTTCTCCATCATGAGAGCTGAGTAGCCAAACTCCAGGCTTTAGGTTTCTTTCCCAGTCTCAAGCACCTAAAATGCAGGTGCTGTGACATCTAGACTACTCTCTACGCACTTCTCTGCGTACAAGCTTGTAGCTTTATGGCGCTTTCCAAAGCACAAGCCTTAGTTGGAAAAGATCTGCCTTACTACATCTTAGGATGTTTATATCAAAACCTGGTAACACGAAGATCCTGCTTCCCAGCTTCTTCAACTCATCACTCTTCTTATTAATTAAATGAGGGTAATTTATATGAAACACGCTAAGAGTAAATTGGAGATTCTTGGAGGAACTCCAGCCAGTTAGAATGATAGTTAAAAATAAAATCATATCTGAAAGAGAAAGAGAAAAAAGCCCTGAAAGACCACAGCAGGCCACAGGAACTTGAAAATAAAGCTTCAGGGAAAAAATCAATTGCATTGTGGCCAATATTAATCTCCCATCAATAAATACCGTATCTTTCTGTGCTTATGGTAATTGCCCCAGTGATTCCCCTTAAAGTGGTTCTCCAGTACTTAGAGGGTCTGTTGATAGGATCTTATCAGGGCTCAAAGCAATGGTGTGAAAGAACAAATAGGAACTGGGGCCCAGCCTAAGAAAAAAACACAGTCTTTAGAATGTGCTGATTTGTCAAAAGGTTCTTGTTTGTCACAGACATTAGGTTTTATCTACTTAGTGGGTAATTCTTCCAGAGGGGACTCTTCAGCATCTCTCTGACACCGCCACTCAGCTTGACATGAGGCAGATTTTCCGGTACAAGAAAGGATTGAAGTCAAATGGGTCCAGACTCCAGTTGCTGCTTGAAATGGACTTCTTTGGAGCTGTGGTCTGGATGCTTTGGGGTGGCGTGTGACTTCGCGTGCATTCCTGCCTTCAGCCTGAGCAGTGACCAGAAGGGGTTCACGCCACCGTGAAAATGCTACTGCTCGTGCTGCTGTCGTAAAAGTAGTCGTCACGCTGCAGGGAAGCGGGCTTGGTGGGTTTTTTTCCCTCTTGAAGAGTGTTTGAGTCAGTAAAGTCCATGCAAGCTGATTGCTGACCTCAGTTGACTCTTGGGAAGGAGGCACAATGTCACATGTGTTGTGTGCAAGACAGCTCTCACAATCTCCGCTTGTTACCGAGCCCATCAACCCTCTCGCACTCATTTTAACACTTACCCAGCTGGATGCCCCCTTTGCAACCAGGACCTATATATTTCACAAAATGTATAGGCCAGTTCCTGAAGAGGCATGTGGTCGTCCATATGCAGTGAGAAGTTTGGACTATATTTACAGCTGAGCAATCCTCTTTCATGCACGTTTTACCAACTGCTGGATGGATGCTGCCTAATTTCTCACTGTACAGCTCAAAAGATGCTTAAACTCCTGTGTGATACTTGGCAGGAGGCACCAGCCAAATGCAAAAAGATTTCTGGGAGTCTGTTCAAGTAGTAGCAGAGGGAGTCAGACAGCAGGAGTGGGGTGGTCAGCAGATGGAGAGAGGTTCTCCTCTGTCTCTGCTCTGCCCTGGCTGCTTCCACTCTACTCTGCCCTGGTCAGACCACATCTGGAATCTTGTGTCCAGTGCTGGGCACCTCAGTTCCGGAAGGACACTAAACTGCTGGAAGCAGTCCAGTGCAGAGCTGCAAAGATGATGAAGAGAGTGGAGCATCTCCCTGATGAAGAAAGGCTGAGGGAGCTGGATCTCTTTAGCCTGGAGAAAAGGAGACTAAGGGGTGACATCTTTAACGTTGATAAATATGTGAAAGGTGGGCATCAAGAGGATGGAGCCAGGCTCTGCTCAGTGTCATCTAAAGATAGGACAAGGGGCAGTTGGTGTCAGATGGAACACAGGAGATTCCACATCAATATCAGAAGGAACTTCCTCATGCTGAGGGTGACAGAGCCCTGGAAGGGGCTACCCAGGGATGTTGTGGAGTCCCCTTCTCTGAAGACATTTAAAACCCACCTGGATGTGTTCCTGGGTGACTTGATCTAGGTGATCCTGCTGTGGTGGAGGGGATTGGACTGGTTGATCTTTTGAGGTCCCTTCCAATCCCTAATGTCCTGTGATTCTGTGTTTGTGACTCACACATTGGGATTTTCAGAAACCATCCTTCGACTGCACACATTGAGCATAATCTTGTGAACATCACTTATATATATCTGAACATCACTTATATACATGTATTTGTGCAACGTTTCTTGAAGACCACACACAGAGCTTGGTGTCCTTGTGTTCCCACATCAGCGAGCGTTAGATTCTGCTTATTATTTAGATTCCCTTAGGCTTAAATGGCATTTTCTAGATCTTACAGAACTGTTCCAGAATTCATCCCCTCCAAGGTGGCATGTGCTACTTGAAATTAAACTATAAGACATCTCTTTGATGTTACTTTTCGTTCTAAACTTAGCCATCAAATGCCAAAGCCCCGGTTTTGATTGAACGTGGCTTTCTTCGTTTTCCTAAGTATTTTTTCTTGAAGTAAAGATCTCATTTAAAATTAAATTTTCATTGCCCTGTAATGTATCAGCAAGATTACACAACTCTGATTTACTGTTAGGATCGGAAATTAACTTCAAAAGGCAGGAAATGGAAAGTGGTGGCTTGTTCTCCCATGGCACATTACAGAGGTAGAACAGAGCGATATAGTGATAGCAGAAACACATTTTGTAGTCCTCAAATGAAGAAAATGATATAAATTAATTTCACAGCAGCATTTCTGGAGGCTTTTCTGCCCAAAAGTAAACACCTAGGATAAGTCAAAAATCTCAAATGGGAAGAAGTTTCAGTTTTCTTCTACTTCCAGTCCAACCCATTGCACAATATCATATATTTTTTAACCAAATTAAGAGAAGCATTGAATGTTCTGGCTTTCATCCAGCTGTTTGTTTAAACCCACCCTTGACTGAAAGAAGGGTGGTCTCACTCAACCTGGTTGTTTCACAGATTCACAGAACATATAGTCATCTATCACAGAATCACAGAACATTAGGGGTTGGAAGGGACCTCAAAAGATCATCGAGTTCAATCCCCCTGCCAGAGCAGGATCAAGTCACACAGGAACACATCCAGGTGGGTTTTAAATATCTTCAGAGAGGGAGACTCCACAACCCCCCTGAGCAGCCTGTTCTTTGCCATAAAGAAAAGGTATTCAGTTGCCCAGCTAGGGCCATGCCAGGGTGCAGAGCATTCTGAGGATCCAGGCCATCCCACAGTCATCTCTATGGTTTCTGAGCGTCTGCCCTAAGTCATTAAGTTTTCTGAAATGCCATCTCTGTTGTGGTGTGTTATCCATCCTTCCTTCATAAAAACCTTTATTGAAGTTTCAACTCTATCCTTAAGGCCTGATCCAGACCAGGATAGGAGGCACTACATTCATAGCAGTTCTTGGAGATGGCTGAAGTCATCCACGTGGGTTGAAGTATCTTGCTGGAAGAGGTCCTGCTTTTATTCTACTCACTTTTCAGCTCTGTGGACTTCTTTTGTAGGAGTGACCTGAAGAAGAAAGTAAGCAGTCCTTAGTCTCCTGAGGACATTATGCCACTTTCACAAGGTCCTACCATGGGACTATGGGCATTTAGTGCTTGTTCCAAACAGGACAACTGCTGGCAATATCCAGGGGGTTGTGAAGTCTCCTTCTCTGGAGATGTTTAAAACCCACCTGGATGTGTTCCTGTGCAGCTTGATCTAGGTGGTCCTGCTGTGGCAGGAGGATTGGACTAGATGAGGACCCTTCCAATCCCTAATGCTGTGTGATTCTGTGAATACCTAACTCTTGGGTACATGTGTCAGAATGGACCCCAAATTTGGTATTCATACCTCAGTGTAGGAAGAGTATTTAACACCACAGAAAATTAATCCCAAAGTCCCCACTCTGCTCAGTAAGTGGTCAAGAAAGAAAACACAAAACACAAGTGCCCGGATCAGCACTGCAGGGAGGTAGGGCTGGGACAATAGTCTCCAGGTATCTCCTGAGCAGGTCTTCAAAGGACTGAGCAAAGCCAGCTTTGCTTTGCTTCCATCAAAAAATGCAGCCACCAAAGGAAAAGGAGGAGCCTGTCCCCATTTATATTGTAGTCTGGTGGTTAAAACCACTTGCCCAAGAAAAGCAGGACAAGTTTTGGGTTTGCTTCTGCCTGGGAGGTTCAAACCTACGTTTCCCAATTGCCATGGGAGTACCCCAACCACAAGACTGCAGGTGACGCTGGGTGGAGAGAGCGCTTCTGCATTCCTTGGTCAGGCTGTGGGACTGCAGAGGAAAGACAGAGATTCCCATGACCCTTCGTCAGGAGAAAGGGATGCAGGAATTCCGAGGCATTTCCCCTTTTGTTTTCCAACCTGATGTCTGTTTATCTAGATGAAGTGGAAGGTTTGGATTTGGGAAGGGGAAGTGGCCACTGTAAGAATGAGTCAGACAGGCTTTGAGTTAGTAAAAGGTCTTCTACAGATCTATGCCCTCTGCATCCTTCAAATCTCAGTCTGTGTCTCTGCAGTGCAAAAATGCTCAGGCAGCAGCAAGAAAAAGGGCAACAGAAACTTAAGACAGTCCTCTCTTTAGTCATTAGGACACGGACTCATGTTCTGCTTGAAAGTCACCTTGGGGTACCACGGCTCTTTCATTTCTTTCTCTCCACTCATTAGTGTAGTTTGAATGAGGAAATAGATGCTTTCTCCTCCCCGTGCCCCACAACTCACCCTCACCTGATAACTCGGGGTTTCGGATGGTTTCATGGGAAATGGAAAGTCTGAACCCGTGGGGCTGAGGAGGGCCCAGAGCCCACTGTCCCACTTCCTGGTGAGCACTTTAATCCTGAAGTGATTACAGGAGCAGAGGGCACTGGCACAGCTGTCTCCTCCTCCGCCAGCTGCATTTAAAAGAAGAAAGCAACTATGACTGCATTCTTGAAGGGTGTGATCCTGCGAGCGAGGGGTGGGTGTGTTCCCAGAATACATCCAGGATCGGGCCCTGCAGGGACTCTGGTGCCACTCTGCCTTGCTGTGCCAGCTTGCAGTGGGGCTCCCCAAGCCGAGGCACCTCCAGGGTTAGATGGGGCTTAGGCACCGTGATTTTTTTTTGGCTGTTGAAATTCCCTTAAGTCTTTTCTGTTAGGTGTCATCAGCAGGACCTGAGATCCTTCAAGAACAGCAGTTTCCATGGAGAGGTGGTCACCACCACCAAGTCTTTAGTCCCATCTAATGTCAGAGTCCCCTTTCTGGGATATGTTCTTCTGCTCACAAACCATACAGAGAAGCTACCGAGGTTTCTTGATGCAGGTCCCTCATCATGCAGAACAAATATCGACCCAAACCTATGCTTATTCACTCAAAGTGACATGTAGGCTTCAGCATATGCTTGGGTTTAAGTATATGGGGTTAAGCACTGGGTTTAAGGATATGCCCAAGAGATCCGAGACAGACAAGACTTAGCTTTGAGACCAACAGCAAGCAGCTCATCTCTCAGTGCCAGCTCATTCCCTTTAGACTTTGAGCGAAGAGTCTGCAGCAGTCAGGCTAAAAGCAGTTGACTCGTAATTACCTCTCAGTGGGCTGGTCAGTACTTTTGGTTTTTTCCCTCCAATGCCCCCTATGAAACAAAAACATGGTTTTAGAAATGGTTCCTAGCATCTGCTGAAACGATGTGAGACATTCATCTGCAAAATAGGGCCACGTCTCCACCGAGATCGTGTGGGACTGTGCCTCACCTACCGTGATTTCCCAGTTTACAAGATGGAAATAGCTTTCCTGTGACTGAAGGAGCCTTTCACACTGTTTCTTTAAATTATCATTTGCAATCCCTCAAAGAGAAAGAGGCAAAGGAAACTGGGTGGGAATTAGCTGCTCCTCCACGTACACTGCACTAGTTACTGTGTGGGAGGATCATTATTTCTAATGATGATGGATGGTTCTTATATGAAAGGGTTTTTTTGCCTCTGTTGTTCCCCAAGTCGAAGCAAGAAAGGGTTACTATTTTAATGAGAGAAGTTGAAATACAATTTATTGAGAGGGATGAAAAAGAAGAGCCATAAAAGCTGAACCAAAACAAATGGAACGCTTTACCTGATCACTTTTGTGGCGTCGCTGCTTTCATAATGCGCACAGACACACACACAGAGCTTTGACTTCAACTATTTGGTGCAATCTCTTTTTTCCTTTCATATCTTCAGAAGACAATTTTCTCCATATAAATATTTTCCAAAGCCTGTTTTCACTGAAAACACAAAGAAGGGAAAATGTGACTACAGAAGCTTACACACTGACAATTTGTTCTTCTATTTTAATGGCCCACTGATAGAGACAGCGTCTGTGGCATCGTGATGGGAACCCAAAACCTCTCCTGTACCTGTGTGCTACTATTCTTGGGAGCACTGGAATTGCCACCCAAAACAATAGCAGAGAAGGTGCTAAACAGGGATCCTCATGTAAACCATAGCTTGCAGAATAAAAGCGTTGATTTATCCCAGTCCGCACTCAGCTGATTAAACCGAGGAGTTGTCATCAAGATAGATAGATAAATAGACTGATCAGATCATTTGTTTAAATAATTGCAGCCTTCAAACTTAACATATTTTGACAGGAGAGTATATTAAAAACCATTAAAACAGCTGTTTTGCTGCAGGGAATATTACTTGTGGGTTGAACGCGGTGATATGTGTAGGTATTTATTCAGTAATCAATCACAGAGAGAAAAGACCTCGAATTTCAGCTGGAAGTTTTTATTTTTATCCTTTTCCTTACTACTGGTCTTTAAACCTGCTCTGAGGAAAGCTATACATGCCCGGCTGGTGCTCATCAAAAGCAAGCAATCACAGCTAAATCAGCATGCAAAATGCCACTCAACCTTGGGCCTTTATTAAAATTTGCTGGGACTCAATTTGAGATAGCGATCGTTCTTATTAAAAAGCAAAATGTAAGATAGTTTTTTTATATAAATCTCTGGATGGAATGGAATTGTTAATCAGCATAGGCTGATGTGATTTCTCTGTTGCAAATCCTGCCGAGGGCTCAGAAGTGGCACATTACCATAATTCCTAGGCTAGAGCTGGCAGCTTGAAAAAGACCTGCAAGAATCTTTAAAATGCTTAAGCAAAGCTGTAAGTCACAGCAAACAACACACGCTGGGGATGGCTACCACAGGTTCCTCGTGTTATATAACAAAGTTTCTTCCGTCAGTCTGTTCGCTCTTACCACAATTTACTGCTCTGTTGGGTAATTGTTTATGTTTTCTCGAGAAAGAGGGTAACAACAACAAAATCCCGAATCTAACCAGAGCTCTGTTATTGCCTCTAAAAACCCCAACTTATTTTAACACAAACCCCGCTGCTGTATTGTGCCTGCAATTCATGGAATCAACTGACTCTATATATACAACACTATATGNCTTAAAAATATATATATAAGTTATATATATATAAGTTATATATTTTTTACTTAAAACCAGCAGCATTTATTTCAGGATGAGTTTATCCCCTTCTCTTTCACCCAGTCCTATCCTGTTCTATTGCTGGTGCATTTCGCAGAATCACAAAACATTAGGGGTTGGAAGGGACCTCGAAGGATCATCCAGTCCAATCCCTCTGCCACAGCAGGATCACCTAGATCAAGTCACACAGGAACACATCCAGGAGGGTTTTAAACGTCTCCAGAGAAGGAGACTCCACAATCTCCCCTGGGGAGTCTGTTCCAGTCCCAAAGTGTCTGCGGGTCAGCCATCAACAGATCCCTATGAATATTTTCTATACTCTTTTTAAAAGGTTTTTGACCTCTGTGTTATCCCAGGCATTAATGAATTGAAGCTGTAATTATTGTTAATAATGAACATGAAGTGATGCAAATTGCAATGATTTTCTGTGATGGAAAACAATGCCGAACGCTGCAGATAAAATTCCTCAGCTGAATTATGCGCTGCCTGTACTCCTGTGATTTACCTTTGATATTACTATAACTTTAAAAATCCACTGTCTTCAGTACATTAGACACTGCACACCTGTGTGGCAACAAATAGTATTTCTGTATGTGTTTTATTCCCTCTGTAAACACCTGGGTTAACTACGAGTAAAACCCAGTCCATGCAGATGTCCTACTACATCACCAGCAATAGGGTTTGTAGGCTACGGCGTCAAGACGAAGTGTTTTCATTGACTAGGCCGCTTTTGTCTCAGGATCCAAGGCAGTTGGCTGCTTCCTTCTTGCCTCTCATCAGGAATGCACAAGAGGCAAAGGAAGCAAAAGAACCTTTTGAACGGTGAAGTTCTACCTTGATGCTGCTGGTCCAAACGTAGCCTAGGCCAGGAATGGACAAAAGTCGTTTTGTTTTTCCTGGGTTTCTGTTTTTGGTTAGGGGTCTGGGAAATAAAGATGTTACTCACGGTCTAGTTCTCATGGGAGACATGTCCACCTAAGAAAAGTACCTCCTCGCAGGTGTTTGTTGAGGTGTTCTGCGTTAAGACGCCAAAATCTCATTGCACAAAGGATGATCTACCTGTTGACCTCCAGCACAGCCTCTAACTGATGCATATGGAAAGAGAAACTTGTTCTGATGCTGATTCTTCTCTACCTGCCTTGAAGATTGTGAGAACAAATCGGTCATAGATTGCTGCCTGATAGTCATGAGCAAGTTTTAATTCCAGCGTGCAGGCACTCCCTTTGGAAGGGAAAGACGGGCTCAGTTGCACATGGAGAGACAGAACTGCAACCTTGCAAAAATCAGAGACTTTGTTTTGAGAGCCAAACAAAATTGACTGTGTTCCCCCCACACACATGCATGCGCTATCATCAAATATTATCAATTTAATTGCTCGGCTCCCGCAGCTGTGAGCACAGTATATCAGCTTGGCTGGAATTGAATTTGTAAGACATGCTCGAAAATAAAATACTTAGCTGAATTCTCAGCTAATGAGAATCAGCATAGTTCGACTAACCTCAGATAAGCTACTGAGCGAGTAGGAATGGTTCAAGTTCCTCTGACTTAGTTGGAATGTCTTCACTCGATTCAGCAGTAGAATATAAATTTACTCCAAGAATTTGTACTTCTGTGCCTCTTTGGGATCTGATATATAACCAGTCCTTGGAACGAACCAGCGTGATGCGATATAGTGCAGCACATCTTCTCTGAGCATCAGCGGCTCCGCCGTGTAGCTGTGCTGGTGAACTCGCCATCACGGGATGTTGTAGGTGCTCACGTGGTTTAGGGGAGGGAGTGGAGAGGTCAGTGGACAAGAAAGATATTTAAAGTTAAATATAAGGAAATGGTCTAGGTGATCTTACTGTGGCTGGGGGATTGGACTAGATGGTCTTTCGAGGTCCCTTCCAATCCCTAATGATTCTATGATTCTCTGATCCTGTTCTGACAGGGGAATTGGACTAGATGATCTTTCAAGATCCCTTCCAATCCCTAATGTTCTGTGATTCTGTGATTGTTGGCTCAGAAATTCTCAATCTGCAAATTGCTGGCATATTTGGGAAGTACCGTCATGCGCCTCTACTTTTCTAATATTCCTCTCTGTGTGTTTGCTTTTGGCCTTTCTAAAACCAGGATCCTGATCTGGCAGGATCTCTGCTCTGGACAAATATTATCAGTTTTACATTCCCTAAACCCTCAGATTATAACTGGTTTTTCTTCTTCCTCATGTGGAGTTTCTGTCTCGCCTTCACCCACGTCAACGCACACACTTCCCCCTTTATTTTGAACATCTAAATGGAAAAAAAAGGCAGTTAACAGGTAGAAGATCACAAATGCCATTTTTAGGTGTCCCAGGAACACGATGAGAATAGACATTTTCACTCAATGGAAATTTCCCATTCCATGCAATAATTTATTGAAGTATTGGTAATTTTATGGATCAACTTCAGTACTCCTGTCTTCTATGCTTTAATAAAAGTGTTATAACTAAAGTCTAAAGTGTCTGCACCTATGATATAAATATGTACACACACATATAAATATATATAAAATATATATATATATATATATATACACACTTGTGTACCACACACGTGGGCATTTCTATCCCTTCCTAGAAAAACTGACTCTTTCTTTATCTCAGTTTCAGTTAGTAGCTTGTGCCTGCACAGAGGAGATGATGATAACACCACCTTTCCCCTGCTTTGCTGTGTTACTATGGACTTCCTTAGGTGCAAAGCCACAGAGAATCGGGCCCTTTGCATTTCATTCTGCTTGTTTCCCGACGATGGCCATGTGGCCTGTCTGAGCCAAAGTTTAGCATTCTTGAAGGGTTATGTAAATGTAGTCGACAGTGAATAAACAGATGGTCTTTAATGAAAAACATCTTCTCACACTGGTTTGATTCTCCATTTGCAGTATCAGGTCTTTGATGCAATGGAGAAACACACAGAGCTGGGTTTGCACAGCCCAAATTTCAGTGGACATCCTTCAAGAAAGGTAGGAAAATTTTCACTCCATCAACTAGTGGCAGGTGGACTAGTGCAGCTGTTTTTTTCGTTGTTACTGCTTGAGAACAAAAAGATGCGGATCCCGATCCAAGGGCTTTGGCTGCCCAGCAGATCTTCTTTCTGGGCATCAGCAGTGCCCAGACGGATCTAGGAAAACAGCCTCATTTTTCAGGTTGTACCAACACTTAGATTGGAAGAGGCAGAAATGATCTCTCAGGAAAGCAAGAGCAGAAAAGGAAGAAAAAGAAAACAAAGCCAAGGGAAAAATCCCGAACCACACGCCGCCTAAAAACTCCTAGAGGTGCTTTGTTTATTTCCATTCGTGTCGAGTCAAAATGGAGCTGGAGTTTGGACGCCTCTGCCGCGTTTATTTACTTTTCTGAATGACTGGATTTTTTCGAATCAGGTTGCGCAGCTGGACTTCACATTGCATTTGCTGCGGCTGCTTCATCAGAAATGCTGGTAGTATTTGTCAGCCTGGAAGTGTCTTGAGGCTGCTTCTGAGAGATACAAGGAGGCAACTGATAAGGAGAGCATCAGAAGGGCAGTTAATTGCCTCCAGTCTCTCGGTGCCGGGGAATATTTAAAATCTATGGGATTAAAGGCAGATTAAAAACTGTGGAAGCAGGAGCCCAATAGCGCTGAAAGATCATAATCAGCAAGGGTAATGGCAGAGCAAAAATGAATGTGGCAAATAAAATGACAGATAGGAAATTCAGATCCGCTTCTAATGCTCGAAGTTCCATCTTGTAAGCACAATTCATCTACGTGTAAATCATTTTTTGGCTTCAAGCTTATCAGCCAATCGGTGAATTAAAAATGCTCTTTCCTTGGAGGATTAAAGAGGTTGATTGAAGTCAGTGTGAAAACTGGCTAATAAGTCTGGAAATGTCAGGAGGGTGCTTCATAGGAACTCAGTGTACTTTTTCTATCAGCGCTATGAAACAGGAAGTTTGAAAAGCTCTGTAGTTCTGTTACTTTGAGAAATGCTTTTGTGCTGGTGATTTTTTTTTTCCTCTCCTGTGTGTCAGAGTGTCATGCAGAAATATTTTAATTTGCAAGATGAATGGCGATAGATGCAAATGTCGAAAAATGAGATCGGAAGAATGTGCTAAAATATGCAGAGCAGGGAAATTTCATCTCAAAAAGCACAGTGAATGCATTTTACGGACATGGGAAGTTCTAAGGTCCAGGCCATGAACTGCTTAGACATGTTCCACCTTGGAGGGGGTGATTAAACTTTGCCCCTTTTCCGTGCCTACAAATCCAGCGTAGGTGGTAAGGCCAGAGACTAGGCTGAGGCAGTCTCTCTCCTAAATGTGAGAGTTACCTGGACATCTCCAGACATGGTGCATATAAGGAAACAGCCACTCCTACAAGACATGAAGGTTTTCCATATCTGCTATTAAAAACTGAACAAGTATCTCATAGAATAATGGAATCATTAGGGATTGGAAGGGACCTCGAAAGGTCATCTAGTCCAATCCCCCTGCCACAGCAAGATCACCCAGACCAAGTCACACAGGAACACATCCAGGTGGGTTTTAAACATCTCCAGAGAAGGAGACTCCACAGCACCCTTAGGTAGCCTGTTCCAGTCCCAAAGTGTCTGCGGGTCAGCCATAAACAGATCTCTATGAATATTTTCTATATTCTTTTAAAAAAATTTTTGACTTCTGTGTTATCTCAGGCATATCCAGGTGGGTTTTAAAACTCTCCAGAGAAGAAGACTCCACAACCCCCCATGGCAGCCTGTTCCGGTGCTCCATCACCCCCACTGTGAAGAAGTTCCTTCTGATATTTATATGGAACCTCCTATGTTCCATCTCAAACCCATTGCCCCTTTCAGACCTTTATGTCTAAAATACACGTTGTCAACATTTTCACAGCCAGTACTTCCATCTGCAGTGCTCACACTGGTAAATGCAAGTGTGCTTACCTGTATATACTAAGAGAATTTGATTACAGTTGTCAGAAATGATTTCTCATATTGGTTGGACTGTGGAAAAATACCTTCTCTTTGTTTCATCACAAAGAGGTAAAAAAACCAGCCACAAAAAAGAGGGAAATCTGCTACCTGGGCATCTAGTTTTTCTTCTGCTGAGCTCAAGGGAGAAAGAAGTTGAAGGATATGCTCATGGGAGAAGCCATTGTATTAATCCTATCTTTCATTAGTATAGGGAGCATTAGCCCTTGGGCTTGTTGGAGCCATGAAACGTAGAAATGAGGGTGCAGATGGAGTGAGAAATGTATTGATCGTTTGAGGAATGAGCCTAAGAACTCTCCAGCACATTCTCAGCTCTTGCTCCCACACAGATAAACTTGTGTCCTGCACATGAGTGATGCAGCAATGTCTTTTCTCACCTTCTCCATGAGCTAGATACAGCTGGTTGGTTCAGTCTGTCCTTGGGGGTTTCCTGGGAGCCAAAGCTTTGGCAGCAGCTTTGGACTGGGGTCCTACATTTTGCCCCCTGGTACATGATCCACTGCATTGTCCCAGCATGAGCAGATGCCCTTAAATATGTGTCCTCTCTCTTTCATGTGATTCTGGGGAATATGGTCTCCCTCAGCAAAAATATACAATAAAAAATAAAGAACCATAAAACCTACTGGAAAGACATTTTTCTTACGGTTCTGTTGGATGGCCCCAACCATAGTTGTCAAAAACAACTCTGATTCTTGGGCTTGGAATGTCAAACTGAAGTGCTGATCCACGTTTTCATTCACTAGTTTGCTTCTAACCACAACCAAAGAAACAACAAAGATGCACAAAGACCCATGTAACCGCTGTCAAAAGTGATGACCCCAAAGTCTCAGATGCTCCTTGATTCCCAGGTCTTTGACAGAGGCATCTCTGGGAAAGGAGAAACAATGAGAGATACTGGATTCACCTCCCTGCCACGAGATGTGTTTCTGTTCTTTTTTCTTTGCTGTATGACTGGTGCAACTCTAACCCAGAGCTCATGTTGGCCAGCTCGGTGCGTAACCGCTAGACTGCTGAGCGGTGGTCTGTGTGTGTCTGGGTTACAGGAGGTTTCTTTGATCTCCTTATGCCCCCCGGAATGCATTTCTGCGCGGCTCCAAGAAGAAGAGGCGGCTGCACATCCTATCTCCTCAATCTCAACCTCACTTTACCCCCGTTGGTTTGGGACCTCTCTTGGGAGGTGGGAAATGTGGTTTGGATCCCTCCAGGCTGAAGAAAGCTCTGAAGCCAGATTTCTCACTTCATGGGCCAGCATTTTCACTAGCTTGTCTACTGATAAAACCGTAGGAGGTGTGTGCCCCTTGTCTTGGTCCACACTGAAAAAGAGTGAGCAGAGCTCTGTTCTGAATGCCTCCAGATGTCTCCCCTCGGGAGTGGGCTCGGCCCTCTGGAACCAAAGTGGAGGCAGATATTTTGCTGTGCAGACCTGATCATGCATCCTAGGAGGGTTTGGAGTTCGGGCACACCCTGTGTGCTCAGCACTTCCAAATTGGCTGCCTTTCCGTGGCTTCCGATGCACCACATGGAGTCTCGCCCCAGGGCTGCTCCCCACTGCGGCAGACTTCCTGGTTTGAAGCCTCCAGGCTGGAGGCTGCAGCAGGACCAGAGAGGAGGTGTGTGGAAGTGATCTACTCTTATGCAATAACTAACACTTCCTGTGCTTTAGGTAGGGAAAGGCCAAAGGCCTGTTGCTGTGCTTTAGGTTTCCATTTAAGGGTTAGGCTACAAAAATTTAGCACTTAAATCCTTTTCTTGGATCTTGTGTTTAGCTTCTAATTTAGGGAAACCCCATTCAGTTCCTCTCCACACCGTGTATTTTCTCTGACTGCTGGGGTTAGATTACTGGAGGTATTTAGACTTCTTTAAACAGAGAGGAGAATTTGGAAAGCTTTCCAAAATCATTGAATTGCAGAATCATTAAGGTCAGAAGAAACCTCTAAGATCAAAAAATCCAACCATCAACCCAATGCCACCATTGACCTCCATTCAAAACTATAGGCAGCCATTCCTAGACTTGCAGTGAAATCAGCAGTACTTTAGATACCTTATTACCTCTCTGCAGTCACTTCTCCAAACCCCACTGCGTGCCCTCATACAGCTGAAGGCACTCAAGGATCTCCACTGGTATGGCCTTCACTGCTCTGGGCACCTCTTGGTACATTCTACATAAATGCTCAGTGTCCAGGTCTGAGCTAACTTTGGGGCATGAAGCCTACAATTAATGACCTGCACAATGTCTGACACAACCACGAGGGCATTTACCTGTGACCTTATGATGGCATGTCCCATCTTGGGCTTCTGTCTTGGACAATCTTGGTTCTGCCATCCATTAAAGCAGATAGGATTTGCTGATCGTGTCTAGATTGGTAGTCCTTGTGTGGTGTGGATGTCCACAGCTCAACCGTGGGCTTCTTGCAAGCAATGAGTCCTTGAAAAGAAGTCAGACATCATTTCTTCAAACATTACAGAAATCTCAGTCTGTAGTCGCTCTGTAACTTTATGATAGCTACGCAGGCAGGCAGAAAAGACAATCCTCACCCCAGTACCTTGGCCAAACAGTCCTGACTTTTGGCTGCCCTGCATCTGCTTCTGCATTTGCCAAAGCAGGGAGACCCACAAAGGTATCAGAGCTTTGCTTTCTCCCAGCCCTGCTATCACTGCACTTATCATGTCACTGTGGCTGTTCATGGGTGAGTCTAGTACCACATAGATGGCACTTGACTGTGGCAACAACAGCTGAGTGTTGTTGGGCAGGATGAACCCTGTAGAAGTGGTTAAAAGCTGTGAGGAAAGAGGGGTGGTACAGGTGGAATTAGCTAACTAGCACGGGTTCAGATTCTTCCTTCAGACACAGTAGTCCCCCTTAAAAACAGTAATTTGCTTAGAGCCCATGAAGAGATTGAAGCTCTTCCCTAAATCAACACATTGGAAAGAAAGCATGGTGTTTCTGACACCACTCTCCTCCAGTGGGACACCTGCTGGGTTTATAATGGCATATCCCACAAAGGAGACCAAATCAGAAATGCTAAGGACTGCCAAGGTGAAGATAAGTAGCTTATGTGTGATGTGACAGAACCAGATGATGCACAAGAAGGGCTGTGTGGCCAACGCTGTACACAAAGCGAAGGGTCTTCGCAGCTGCATTTGGGGTTGAGATCTGGGGTAGAAACACATGGCTGGAAAAGCCTTTTCCAGTCTTTATTTCCAGGGTAGATCTCATTTATAAGAATTATGATGGAGTGTCCAAGGACTAAATCACTTCTCAAAATGTGGTCCACAACAGCAAGACTCTTAGTCTCTAGAGAAAGAGGGATTAAAACTCTTTAACTGTGGGTGACGTTAAAGCACATTACCCCAACCCACCATTGTCTACAAGTACACTTACAAGTCTCCCATCGTTCTCCAAATGTCTATTAGCTAGAGGTAACTTTATTTGTACAATGAGAAGTAACCTTAAGGTACCTCCAGCTTACCTCAGTGACCTTAACTCCAAAACGTATAAATAATAATAATAATAATTATAATAATAATAGCAACTACCTGGATTCAGTTGGACTTACATGTCAGGAATCATCCTTAATAATAGTGTGCATTAGTGAAATTATTATCTGATAACAGTGATGTTCTGTGCACTTATTATAGCAGGTAATCACAAAACCCAGAAAGCTGAGGTTTTTAAGCCCATCTGAACAGGAACAACTCACTCATCACCCTTGTAATCACAGCCCCACAACCTGCTCTCTGAGCCCGGCTTTTCGTTGAAGAGTATCAGCCTCTGGACAACTAGGAGGACTTTCATCAGACTGATAGTTAGACTGATGTTATCCCAGCCAGAGTATGCTCACAGGGCTGAAATTGGCTCTCAGGTGCCATAAGAGTGTATTCAGGGTAGAATGTGGACAATACCTTACAGTTTCTGTCCTGCTGTCTGAGAAGGAAATAAGCTAAAGGAGCTTCCAGTGACCTGCACATGCCTGAACTTCCTGGGTTTTGGTGGCCAGGTTGGCCAAGTCTTTCACAGGTTGCTTGATAAGCATGGTTGATGAATCTTTCTGTATGAAATGTGCAGTGCCACAACCCTCAGGTCTGTCTGATCAGCTATTGCTGGCTTTTCTGTAACCACAGGGCTGCTGCTGCATTTACCTTTCCTTCCCCCCATCGTCACTCCCAACAACATGACATGAATGGGCCACTCTGGCACCAAGACAAGAATGAACTATTGAGAGGGTCCAGCACAGAGCCACAAAGATGATGAAGGGAGTGGAACATCTCCCCGATGAGGAAAGGCTGAGGGAGCCGGGGCTCTTAAGCTTGGAGAAGAGGAGACTGAGGGGTGACCTCACTGATGTTTATGGAAAAGGGAGATGTCAGGAGGATAGAGTTAGGATCTTCTCAGTGTCATCTAATGATAGGACAAGGGGCTATGGCTGTAAGCTGGAACATAGGAGATTCCACATGTATGAGAAGGAACTTGTTCACAGTGAGAGTGACAGAGCCCTGGAATGGGCTGCCCAGGAGCTTGTGGGGTCTCCTTCTCTGGAGATGTTTAAAATCCACCTGGACATGTTCCTGTATGGCTTAATCTAGGTGATCCTGCTGTGGCAGGGGGATTGGACTAGATGATCATTTGAGGTCCCTTCCAATGTCTAATGCTCTGTGATTCTGTGAATGTAGTGTGGCAGGTGAATTCTGCACAGCTCCCTCATGGTTTAGCTCTGTACCCCTTCCACTCCCTTATCTTTCTTGATGCTTTTATTCTCAGCTTGGGCAGACTCTGCTTCTGAGCTCTGGGCCCATGTCTCAGTCTCTGTTCTTCTCTCTGAAGAGAATAAACCGACTCCAAAGTGCAGCAGGGCTGACTGCACCCACAGAACTCGTAAAGAGATTCCCCTTGTCCTGCTGTGAGGGCTTTCCTCTCTCAGTCTGTCCCAGGAGGGTTGGATGCCTTCTGCCACTTCGCTCTTGGCACATGAAGACCTTGAAATTTGAAAGAGGAGAATGGACCCGTGTTGCAGCCCAGGCAGCCTGTGACACGCACGTTGTGGCATGATAACAAAGGATTTACACAGGATTTACGTTTTTCTTAGGGGACGTGCAGTGGAAAGGGAGCAGTGGAAAGTGGCAATGATGGATGAACCCATTTGGTGGCAAAGGCTGCCTCTTTCACACAAATAACAGGCTTTTTCCTTAATCTACAGTTTGTCACTGTTTATTCAGCTCTGCAAGCCCTTTAATTGCCCTGCAGCATCCTGAGTTTGTGCTCGCTGGGAAGCAAGGGAGTAGTCTGGGGGGAGTTCCTGCCTCTCGCTCAAACCTAGGAACCTGCGCAAGGCTTCCCAGAGTTCCATCAGTGGTCCTGTGTGAGAATACAGGAGGAACATGACTTGCTCTGTCGTGACTCATTCGCAGGCATGGTGCAGAAGGAAAGAGTCTGGCTCCCAGGCTGGCATTGGTGCCCTGGAGGCTCAGCACTTGCTTTGCCAGGAGTGAAGTAGATTCAAAGATTTTTGATTAATCTCCTCAGCTCCTGTTTATCTCCTGACATGAGAACTATGAAAATCTGCCCATTACTGTCTGCTGCTCCAGGAAGGCAGAGAGGACATGAGAGGAGCTCCAGGCAGACAGCTCCCCACCAACATTGATACAAACCTGCTTGATCTAGTGATGGGACAAGGGGCAGTGGGTGTGAGCTGGAACATAGGAGGTTCCACATCAGTATGAGAAGGAACTTCTTCACAGTGAGGGTGACAGAGCACTGGAACAGGCTGCCCAGGGAAGTCGTGGAGTCTCCTTCACTGGAGATGTTTAAAACCCACCTGGACATGTTCCTGTGCAACTGGAACTAGATGATCCTGCTATGGTGAGGGGGACTGGACTAGATGATCTTTTGAGGTTCCTTCCAATCCCTAATGATTCTATGATTCTCTGACCAAACACCACTTTCACTCCCAGTTTGCTCCTTGGTGTCTGGGGTGTTTTCGCCCGGGTTTCTGTCTCCTACTTCAAAAATTACATGTTCCTGCCCCTTGATCTTTCGAGGTCCCTGCCAATCCGTGATGAATCTATGATTCTATGTTGTCTGTTACCTGTATCATTAGAGAGAACCAATTCAACCTCTATCTGCAGGGAGTGTTTTGGAATAGTTATTCCTGCCTTGGATTTGTGGATAAACTAGGCAGAACCAGCAAGTTCTCTCCAGAGCAGTGACTTCCTGCTGAACACAATCGAGGTTCCTAATGTTGTGTAGCTCTGGATATCTGTCATTTGCTTCAGCTCCAAAGCAACATCATGCACTCCTCCTTGTAAAGCATCTCCACTCAAGTACTAGAATCATTCTAGGAACTATGACTCTTTTATTTTAATGCCTTCTGCTTGGTTTAGAACATTCCCTGTTCCTCTGTTAGCTTGATCATGTCATTCAGTTTTAGGGGTGTCTCTGAAAGTTGGCAGCTGTTATCCAGGATAAGTTGCCCAGTAAGTAAACTCACTTGTGCATCCACATAGAGTATGATATTTATTCTAAACCAGTCACCAGCTTTGACTTGGTTCAGACTGGATGGCCAAGCACTTAGAAAGCAAGAAATGAAGTATTAAGGTTGGGAAGTCATACACTGGACATCCAGCTGGACCTTTGACCTCCTGTATATACCTGAAAGTCTCTTACCATATGACTATGTTTTTGTCACCCCAGAGTACAAGACTGATGCTATAAATTCAAGATATCATTGTACACAAGTGTGTTTTCACACTGGGTTGGATTCTTGATGTTCATTCAGATTTGTATTTCAAGCTAAGTTTCCCACCTCCCTGGGAAGCCCATTCCAGTGCCTGACCACCCTTTCTGTGAAAATATTCTTCCTAATATCTACTCTAAACCTCTGCTGTTGTAACTTGAACCCAGTCCCTCTTGTTCTGTCACTAATTGCTTGTGAGAAGAGACCAGCACCAACCTCTCCACCATGTCCCTTCAGGTAGTTGTCGAGAGTGAAGAGCCTCTCAGCCTCCTCTTCTTCAAACTAAAGAGCCCCAGCTCTCTCAGTCTTTCCTCATAAGATTTATTCTCCAGGCCCTTCACTAGCCTAGATGCTCTCCTCTGTACCTGCTTCTGCACCTGCTTCAGCACCTTCATGTCTCTCTTGTATTGAGGTGCCCAAAACTGGACACAGTACTCAAGATGTGACCACATCAGAGCTGAGTACAGGGGGATGATAACCTCTGTACTCCTGCTGGCCACACTATTTCTCATACAAACCAGGATGCCGTTGGCCTTCTTGGCCACCTGGGCACACTGCTGGCTTGTATTCATCTTCCTGTCTATTAGAATGCCCAGGTCCTTCCCTGCCAGACGGCTCTCCAGCCACACTTCTCCAAGCCTGCAGCGTTGCAGGGGGTTGTTGTGGCCCAAGTGCAGCACCTGGCATTTGGCTTCATTGAAGCTCCTGCCACTAGCATTGGCCTATTGCTCCAATCTATCCAAGTCTCTCTGAAGAGCCTCTCTACCCTCTGGCAAGGGAAGCTGAATACTCACATGGAGAGAAGATCTCTGTCCCCAGTGGTATTTTTAAGGTCCTTGGATAGGTGATTCCCTAGGAGCCCTGTGTAGGACCCTTCAGGTCGCTTTGCAGCCCACTGAGACATTATTGTGGTGATCACTTTGGTGAGGTCCAGTTCTGGAATATAGAGGAGTTCCTACAGTGCTAAGATCTCAGAGTGCTCATGCTCTAGAGGTCTAAAATAAAGCACTTAATAATAAATATGTTTTATATGTTTATAAATAAATATGGATCTATTATATTTCTGAATATAAATACAATATTATATATTTTAAATAGTATTTATAGTCACAATATGATCCTTATTAATACCACTGCTCTTGCTAGGAGTAGCAGTGGTGGTGGCTTTTCTGAGCAGCTTGAGTGAGTTCTCCTATGCACAATAGTTGATGATGGTCTCAGCTGAGAAGTAAGGGACATGGACAAATGGTCTTTCCTTGACGATGGAGGGGGTAATCTCTTGGTCATAATCCAGGCCAGCTGGCAGAGCATTGTTTCCTCTATTCATTGATTGTTCTTGCTCTTCTTCTCCTCTATTTCCTGCTGTTTTCAAAGAAAGAGAATGAAAAGTGGCTCTAGAAGTGGATGAAGACCGGACATTAGATGAGCCAGCAGTGTACCTTTGCCACAAAGAAGACTAGTGGTATCCTGGGCTGCACTAGATAAAGTATTGCCAGTAGATTGACAGAGGTGCTCGTTGTTCTTTACTCAGCACTGACGAGACCACATCTGCAGTGATGGGGCCAGTTCTGAGCTCCCAGTACAAGAGAGACGTGGACATACTGGAGATAGTCCAGTGAAGTGTCACGGAGTTGAAGGATCTTGGATATCTCATATATAAGGAAAGTCTGAGAGAGCTGGAGTTGTTCAGGCTGGAGAAGAGCGGGCTTTGGGGAATCTTATCAGTTTATATAGCACCCAAAGGGAGGGTGAAACAGAAACAGGCTCTTTTCAATTGTGCCCAGTGATGGGAAAAGATGCAATGGGCACAAACTGAAATGCAGGAGATTTCCTCTGAGCATCAGGAAGCCCTTTGTCACAGTGACCAAGCACTGGCATAGACTGAACAAGGAGGCTGAAGGTTCTTCTTCCTTGGAGGTGTTCAAATGACGTGGTCCTGGGCAACCAGCTTTAGATGGTCCTGCTTGAGCAGGGGTTTGGACCAGTTGACTTTCAGAGGTCCTTTCCAACCTCAGCCATTCTGTGACTCATTGGTTCTGTGATTCTGTGTTCAAAGTCAAGGTTAAAGCCCTGCTCCTTCTCTCTGGTTCCCATACCAAGGACCCTTGTCCTTTCTTGTTGGGGCTTCAAAGGGAATTGAGGTCAGGTTAGGACATCTTATGTGTGCATGTCAAAAGGAGCTTTGCAGCTGCTCTTCCTTTGGCTTTGGGGATCTAAGGAGAAGCTGTGGCACTGGGCAGGGCAGTTGCTGGGCCTTTGTGACTCACTGACTGCCTAGGGGCATAGGAGGGACCTAACGGTGGCACCCGAAGCTTCCTTGGGCTCCTCCTTAAAACTGCACCTGGAGAAGATGCATTTAGAAACGACGGACCATTTTTTTATTGCTACGATTGGGTCAGTGGTTAGGTCTGCTGTGAAATGCAGCTTCCACTGTCATGAACTTGCTTGTACCCTTCAGCACAAGTCTGGGAGAGCAATCTGTGGAGTAACACCTCCAAAAACTGAAAGTGGAGTAGAAGACATAGGGCCTGTGCTGTTGGGTGTGAGGAATGGTGAATGTACGCGACCCCTCTTGTCTGAAAAGTCTTGTTTCATGTAAATGTGCAGTCACAGAGGACCCACAAACAACGTTCTGACCATCACTCTCATGAATTAGTCCATTTAATTCTATATTGACTGGCATTTAAATAATGCTTTTGAGACTGGAACAAACCCAAGGCGAGGAAGTAAGAGGAGCATGCTTCCATAGCACTCGCTCCCCAGGGACGTGAGTAGGATGTTCAGCAGGGAGAGAGCTGAATCAGGAAGAAAACTGGATTTTAGCAGAGGTTTCTCAACCAGCTGCTGAGTGGCCTAGCCTCCAGGCTGGAGGGTATCTCAGGGCAACATGATCTGGATGGTGCTGTAGCCCTTCCACTTGGCAGACAATAATTGGGAGCTCTCACAGACAAAGAGCCAGGGTGAGTCACCAGTCTGCTGATTAGGCTGCTCTACTGGGAGGGAGGCACCTCGATCCCAGATCCAGGTTAGGGCTGCTAAGTGGAACAGCATCATCTGGGAGGGATTGGAAATGCTGCCTGGTTAGGAGGCTCCTCTTGCGTGGGAGACACAGGCGCGAATTCACTCGGTGTAGGGACCGAGTTGGACTCAGGTCTCCTAAAACCTGAAGGAAAGCTCTCATCATTACCTTATAATTGTGGGGATGGGGTGGCTTTTCTTCAGACACTGGTGTTGAGGTGAAGGTTTGAACATCTACTCTTAAAAGCAATGGAAAAGAAATGATTTAGTTTTTCAGAGCTACTGGGAGATTCTGCAGAGAAAGAACAGACCTGTGACTTCTGGTTCTCCTTTCTGCGGGACTATTTTTTTTTTCTTTAAATAAAACCCTGTGTTAGGGCTTTTGACCTGCAGAACAGACAACTTTTCCCACTCCCCTGGCTGGCAATGTCATGCCATAGCCCAGAAAATGCTGAGAACATGCTTGTGAGCACATTGTATACAGAAGGGCACATTATCCCAGAATGGTCTGGTCGACCCAGCTGTGGCAGTGGGATTGGACTAGATGATCTTTCGAGGTCCCTTCCAATCCCTAATGATTCTATGATTCCACCAGTCTGGGATTCTATGACTGGGAGGCAGGGGTATCCACAGAAAATTTGATGAATATGGAAGAACTTGTAGCTTTGAAAGGAAGATGAGAAGTTTCATTTTCTTGGGGGTATCAGGAGGATGGAGCCAGGTTTTCTCAGTGTCATCTAATGATAGGACAAGGGGCAATGAGTGTGACCTGGAACAGAGGAGGTTCCACATCAGTCTGAGAATGAGGGTGACAGAGCACTGGAAGGAGCTGCCCAAGGGGGTTGTGGAGTCTCCTTCACTACAGATGTTTAAAACCCGCCTGGATGTGTTCCTGTGCAATTAGATCTAGGTGGATCCTGCTGGATTGGACTAGATGATCTTTTGAGGTCCATTCCAATCCCTGATGTTCTGTGATGCTGTGAAAGCCTCCATAATTTTTTCTTAGATGGATATACTAACAGTAAGTGATAGAATTGTAGAGTCTTAGGGATGAATTCTTTTTCATTTGCACCAACTTAAAGCTGATGATGATTCAGTTGACACCCAGAGAGTTATTCTGAACGGGTTCTTCTATAAATGTGATAAGGAAAGTAGTCAAAATTGCCTGTTTGTGTCCATCCTATGAAATGCGTAAAGGGGAGTCTCCCTGTGTTTAACAGAAGTGATCTGAACGATCCTATCTCGTCTACCTCTGTCAGCTTGGCATCGTCGCTGCAGCCGGTGGTTGCACAGAAGCAGCCAATTTTTCCATATATAGCCTTGCTAAATTACCCCTTCTGGTTTTGTTTTATTACCCCCTCAGAGCAGTGATCTCACCCATCAGTGTGGTGTTGCTCTTCGGGAGTGGCAGGGGTGGAGCGGGGTGGGACCAGCAAAGCCCTGAGCTTTTTCCAGAGTTCCCTGCATATGCAGAACGTTTCATTGTCTTCTCTAACACGCCCTCACCTTTCACACAGACTGGAATTCCACACACAGGGTTAGAGAAGGAGGTGAGGAAAAAAAAAGGGGGGGATAGAAAAAAAGCACAACACAAGAAAAACCCCAGCAAACAAGATCTTATCATGGAAAATATCCATCCACCCTCCTGATAATAAAAAAAGGCCTCAGGTTAGGAAAATAAAAAAATGACTCTAATGAACACTCAGAATTAACATGCAAATACTTCCATGGTTCCTGGCACGGATGGGGAGAGGGAACATTATCCTCCTCCAAAAAGGCAATTTTAACACTTCTTGCAAAAGGGAAATTTTATCCCAATTATTGCTGTTTCTGCATTCCCTTGAGAAGGTTTTATTCTCTCTTGAGGAAAGCTCTGTATACTCCTTCTTCTTCACCCCACCCCATACCCCACATTCATTTCACCAGGTGGCATGACGAAACCCTCCAGATCAAGGCGGGTTTCATCAACAAGGCTTCGTGCCATGCCACCCATAATTCATCCCAGGCCGCTGCGGCTTTCTCCCAGCAAGCAGCACCTCTTGCAAAACCAGCCCTTGTCTCACACTCCTTCCAAACTCGTGTTCCTGAGCACCAGTAACAGAAGAGCATGAATCACTAACAGAGCACATAGACCTTCGCTCCACTCCGGCCAGTTTGTGTCATTGCCTTCATGTTAATTACACACCATAATGTGTGCGTTTAATTTCCGTGGTGTTTCAATTAAATTAATCAGGCAATTAAAATTAATTAAAATTACAGAAATCACCTGCAGAAGTGCTTGGAACGTGGGGGAGGGGAAGGGAGGGGTTGGGAGGGAGCTGGGAACGTAGATGGCTGTGTTTTCACAGACCTTCCTTCCCTTGATTAATTTTGGGGATAGACTGCTTCAGAGCAGGTTATTTAAGGATTTAAAGACTGTTCCAAGGCCCACTGAAGCCAATGGAAATCTTGCCATTGGCACTGATAGGCTTGGGACCAGGCCACTAGCCCCAAGAGGTCAGGAATAGAGATTTAAGGGGTAGGTAATGAAAGACCTGATGATGAGCAGAAATCCCTGAGCAGCTCTAAGAAACAAGGCCAAAGGCCCTGAAGTACCAAATCAGGGTCAGATTTTGAAAGGCCACCGTTTAAAGAAGAGGGTGATGTCTGTGGGAGTTGAGTGCGTCAGTGCTTCCAAGGATCCTGGAGAGGTTGTCTAAGAAGCTTCAAAGTGTGGAAGGACTTTTAAAACACAACAGAACCCATCCCACCCTAAACATCTCACTTATGCATCCAGTGTAGAAGGGGTCCTAAAGCAATAGATGTGATCCATCCCTCCTGAAGTCTTGGGCATTACTTACTCTCCATTTGGACAATATATTTGGCTGCTCTCCAGCAGCTCCCTTCCATTAGTGCATTGAGTTTCTTCACAAAGGGTTTGTACTCAGCTCTGCAGAAGAGTGTGAAGGTGTCACATCAGCCTGGGCTGTTCTCTTGCTGCTTAAGCCCTTTTCACCAAGCAAGCACAGACACATACTCATCTTTTAACCAAGCTGTTTTCCCCAAGTATGGAAGGGTCAGCACTTCTTGCTCTTGAGCAGATACTTCCCCCACAACATCCTATCAGCCAACTCCAAACCAACAAGTTCCCATCTCTGGGAGAGAGGTTAGTTCCTTCCATGCTTTCCTGGAAAGACTTTGCCTGGCACACTCTTGTCTTAGCGGGTGAGTCACCCATTCTTTGCTCCCATTCTTCGCCCCGCAGTTGGGGATGTTTATACCGCAGCCACTAAAGATCATGCAGGTATCCCCGAGCTGCCTTTAAATTAATTTGCTGGAGTACCATTGCTGGAAGAGCTGTAGTTTCAAGGAACACTGTGTGGGATGAAAACTCAGGGTATGAAGCAAAGTAAATGCTCCTAATTAGGCTGAGTTACTCTGCAGTGCAGTGGATATTGGAGCCTGAGCTCACTGTTTTAAAGATGTAACTGCTTTTTGCACATTATAATTTCCCTCACACGGCCGGATAATCCCTCACAGTTCCATAGGCAATTACCGGTGCTTCTTGGTGTCCAAGAGGGAGTGAAACCTTATCACCTCTGCCCCGATGGTGCCTGCTTCTACTCCGTGCTCCTGAGCCACCTTTTTCTCTCCAGTTGTTTAGCTGATTAACATAATTAAGTTACGCACACACCAAATGTTTAAGGCTTCTAGTTAGACTGAAGTTTGCTGCCAGCTTCAGATCTGAGATTTAAGTACACCAGAACTTGTATTTTTAACCGATTATAGCCATTGACAGTTTCTTTCTGTAAACCTTTTATGGCCTCTTATGGTCTTTTATGGTCTCATATGAGAGGGAAACAATATTCCCAATACTATTAGGCATGTTAACATAGTTTTCTTCCACCCTTTCTCTTTCTCAAGCCATGACAAAATGTCTGCTGATACAGAATATTTTCCCATCTTTTCAGTTTTCATATCTGATTTTTCTCTTATATCTGTCTTTCCCCACTCCTTTTTTTTTAAAAAAAAGATAAAACTTTAAAAAAGCATAAATAGGAGAGAAGGACTGAAAGAGAAGCAAAAAAACCACCCAAGAACATAAAGGCTTGATTTTCAAAACCAGAACTCTTAAGAGTACGACAGTGTTTTCCTTACAAACACCCCTGAATTTTAATTACAAATCTGATGAACACTCTTCCTTCTTTCTAAAATTCTCTAAGTGGAGAAACAGCCCTCCATCACTTTGCTAATCCTCCTCCATCTGAATGCCTTGACATGACTTCTTGTGTGGCCTTTGGCATGTCACCTCACCTCAGTTTCCTCCTCTATAAAATGGCTCTTAATCCCTATATAGTATCACCCACGCAAATTGCCAAGGCTTATGCCTGAACAGTGCTTTGAAGATAAGTCAGTAAAGTTTCAAAAGGACCTAAGAGATCTAGGAGTGAAAGTTTCATTAGCTTTCCATCAGATTTCCACTCGTATCTGCAAGAGCCTTTTGAAAGTCTGCAGAACTGCAAGACTTTACTCATCACAGTCATATTCCTTGTTCTCCTCAAGGAAAGGGATTGCTCCAGGCTAGTTTTGGCACAAGAGCTCATTCCTCAAAAGAAGCCAGGTGAGACTTGGGGTTCTCCAGTTTCTTCTGGGTGTGAGATACGAAGCCTTGAATGCATGCTCCAGTCATTTGAGGCAAAATAGTGTCTCTCAGGTGCTTCGTACTTATATCGGTAGATCTGCTTGGCTTATCAACAGAAAGAAGGAGGAGAAGGTGTGTGTCTTCAGCTTTGCCACTAGATTTGAGACAGGAACCTTCAGCTGGGAGGCAGTGGTGAGCTCCATTGGATGACTGGGAGGGGACCACTTCTTGGTTAGCACAACTGCTTGAAGAAAGAGTGCTGCTGTTTTCCCTAAAAAAAAGTTGATAGAGAGGGACAGTCTTGGGATCCACTGGTTGATTCAAGAAGAGTCATGAAGTGTCTGTAACTGCAAGAGCATGACCTTGACACTCAGTTTGTCCAGAGAATGGAAGTTCTAGGATTTTGCTACGAAATCAACAGTACTCAGAAAGAAAACCAAGTCAGAGTTTCTAGGGTGATGTATGGAAAGAAAATACAGGCATTGGGGTTTTGGGGTTTTCCTTTTTTGTTTTTGGGTTTGCTACACTGAATTCCACTTTCTAACCTTTCTCAAAAAAAAGTAAAAATAGAAAGAAAAAGAATTAAGTCTCCTTGTCTGGAGATGTTTGAAACCTGCCTGGATGTGTTCCTGTGTGACTTGTTCTAGGTGGTCCGGCTGTGTCTGGGAGATTGGACCTGATGATCTTTCAAGGTCCCTTCCAATCCCTAACGCCCTGTGATCCTGTGAGTCAGAACAACTAAAAATAGCTGTAGATAGCAGCAGCTTGGTGGTTGGGTTTGTTCAGCTTCAGTGGTTAAACCACTGTTCTGAAATCATCTGAAAATAACTTTGCTTTTCTCTGCAGGACTTTCCTTATAAAAATGAAAAAGAACGTCTGGATGTGTTCCTGAGTGACTTGGTCTAGTGATCCTGCTGTGGCAGGGGGATTGGACAAGATGATCTTTGGAGGTGCCTTCCAATCCCTGATGATTCTATGAATCTATGTATGCCTGAAGAAGAAAGTATTTTATTAACACATCTAACACAGCTGAATTATAAAATGAAACATAACATCAAAAAAAAAGGAATCTGAAAGGTTTTGTTCCCCAAATTTTGAGGCAAATGAACAGAAAGCTTTCTTTTCCCCCAAACTGCCATATTTGACATAGACTTGCTGGTGATTTTGATCAGGTAGACGAGACATTTTATCTAAAATAAGCCTTTCAAAAAGAAAAATAAAGTGTCCCCAGTTTGGAAAATGTGTTATTAAGAAAAAACAGTGAATATCACTATAATACTCAAAAAAGAGTAGTTCTAAGGATTGACTGCAAAAGCATCTGAGTGGCCTAGTGCCACGTCAAAGGCAGTCATTTATGTTAAGGGGAGTGGGTCCTTCCAACATGAATTGAACTGTGATTCTGTGATGAGCTAAGTGTCTTTAGTACCATGTGCCTGTTTAAAACCCACCTGGATGTGTTCCTGTGTGACTTGGTGGTGGTCCTGCTGTGGCAGGAGGATTGGACTGGATGATCTTTTGAGGTCTCTTCCAATCCCTGATGTTCTGTGATTACCCCTAAACGGAATACCTTCCAGTTCAGACATTCAACTTCTAACACTAGGTTAGAGGTTTTTCTTCAGCTCAGAAGAGACAAACCAATCCTGAAAGCAGGTAATGGTAAAATCTTTTGCCTAGGTTGGCAACTGAGCCTACAAGACGCCTGTCTCAAGGCATAATTGCACTGCAGGGTTTCCCATTTTCCTTTCAGTTATCCAAATTTTAATAAATGTCAAAAAGCTCAAGAAGTGTCTCCAAAATGCTTTTTTTTTTTGAGGGGGAAAAGTCTGAATCAGAAAAAAAGGATCTCTTGGGAGATGGTTATTTTTCATTTTGACATTTCTTCAGCTGCAGGGGAGTGCAATTGGCCTGCAGGCTATGTTTCTGCAAGGACATCGATAATGGCCAAGCCTGCTCCCAACCACAACTGAGACAGACTGAGGACCCAAAAAACCCCAGGAGAATTACCTTGTGATGGGAGGTTCTTGGTATGCAGCAGTTTCTTTGCACCTCTGGAACTGCACACTACGTTCTAATTAGAGCTGTTAATTAAACACATTCTGTTAAAACATGTTGTATCGAAGCTGAAGCACTTTGTAGAGAAGTGTCTATTCTGTGACACTTCTTGGAGAGACTTTTGAGGTTCAGGGCTCTGGACAGGGAGAATATTCAAGAAGAAGCAGAGTCTTGAGTTTCTGCGATGCGGATCGTACAAAAAATGTCATTACAATTCCAAAATATTTGAGAAGCCTTTTGTTTTCCTCTTTTTTTCCAGGGAGGAGGGAGAAAAAAGATATTCAACCCTCAAAACCCTGGTGAAGCAGAATTGCTGTCTTGTGGACAATTCCGGTAAGAACGACCGCAAACCTGTCCTGCTAAGTCCGGTTCCTCCCTGTGGAAGAGCAGCAGCTCGCTCACGCAGCCTCCCCGAGCGCCTGAAGTGCTTCGTGCGCTGCTCGTAATTGCGGACACATCTTGGTGGTCACGTTGAATTCAATGGCAAGTTTCCCGCAGATTTTATCAGGAACAGATTTTATCCCTATATGCTTTAATTGTATAACTCAGTTTCTGTTATTGCTTAAGACTCCCTGTTCCGTGCCAGCATGTGAAATTCTGATGAAGTTTTATGTTAGCGGCTGCTGCTAACTGTTCTTAATTATTTGATAGCAATCTGAGCCCTGCATTTCATAGACGTGCTGCTCCTCTTATTTTAATTCCAATCAGTAGTAATTTGGATGCTTTGTCCATCTGTAAATGAGACCTTTAAAGGGCATTCCTGACCCATTGTCCCTAAGGAGCTTCTTCACGGTGAGGGTGACGGAGCACTGGAACAGGATGACCAGGTAGGTTGTGGAATCTCCTCCAGAGACATTTAAAACCCGCCTGGATGTGTTCCTGTGTGACTTGGTCTAGGTGATCCTGCTGTGGCAGGGGGATTGGACTGGATGATCTTTTGAGGTCCCTTCCAGTTCCTAATGTTCTGTGATTCTGTGATGGATGCACGTCCGTACTCCCAAGGCTAAACCTTTCGTACATTAACAAATGAAGGGCATTTAATCTGGTAAAAAAAAAACACCCAAATCATCCTTTTTGGGGAAATCACAAGATTAATTTTTTTTTAGATTCTTCTTTTCTGTTTTGGAGGGGATCCCAAATTTAGGAAAGAATCTTAGAGTTTTTGGTAAGGTAAATAGTCTGTTACAGGAGCATTGAGCACAGCATTGACAACAGCGTGTGATGGGGAATCAGATGGACAGCAGTTCCCCACTGCCAGCAAACACACCCCTGGGATACCTACCCTTGACAGCTGCTCAACGTCACACTGATGTAAGCACTGGTTACAGCTCCAAAATGATTATCCATCTTTTAGGGATACTGTAGAGAAGCTTGTACTCCAAATCACAGAATTGCAGAACATTAGGGATTGGAAGGGACCTCGAAAGATCATCTAGTCAAGACAGACCACATCCACTGCTGTACCATGATCTACCCACCTGGTTATGCCCTCATAAAAGGCTATCAGGTTGGTCAAGCATGACCTCCTATTGGTGAAGCCATGCTGACTGTCCCTAATGACCCTTCTGTCCTTGATGTGCCTGGAGACAGCATCTAGGACAAATTGTTCCATCACCTTTCCTGGGATGGAGGTGAGGCTGACTGGTCTGTAGTTATCTGGGTTCTCCTTCTTACCCTTTTTGAAGATTGGAGTGACATTTGCTAAGAATCAGTCCAAGACACCTGAGAATGTACTTATTAAAATATTTCTGTGTTTAACCTCTGTTTTTCTAGTACCAGCTTTCCAGGTCCTCTGATTTATTCTTCCTTTTTTGGGAAAGGGGTTTTCCTGTTAGACTATGGGCTATTAGACCATTATTGGACTATTAGACTATGGGCTGATGCAAACAGCCCCAGCAGCACACAACAAGTGTCAAAGAGCAGCTGCTGGCACATTGTGGGCAAGTTCAGCATCCCCTGTGCTTGCTGTCTTGTGAGAACTGTAAATTAGGCTGTACTGCGCATCTGGGGAGATCTATAGCAGTGGGTCCACTGAAGGCTGGTCCTTCCAGGGCTGTACATTCACAGTCAAGTTCATGGCTGCCTGTGGTACTTTGGCACCACAGGTTTTGCAAACCTTTGCAAGTTCAAATAGCAGGATTTTCTCTGAGCAGGAGCTGAGAGTAACCTTGGTTCCAGCTGCCCTGCTGAAGAGGTAAGTGGATGGTCTAAGAAATTGGAAGACAGGGTTTTAGTCTCTTCCCACTCAGAAATCACTCATGTAATCAGACCTCACATCTAGACTAACAGCCTGCCTCGCCTTAGCTGTAATTGAAAAAGAAATAAAAAGGAGTCTCTGTGTGCTGGAGGCACAATTGTATCAAGTCTAGAGTGAAATGCAAGCATTTTTGCCTTTGGGCATCCAAATTGGTATCCAGTGAGTCAATACTCGGAAGGTTCTGAAAACCAGCCCTTGAAACTACCAGAGAAAAGCTCTTAAATTTAAGAATGCTTCTGCCAAAAAGCAGTTCTTACTGGGTAATTTTGGAATAAATTGCACATCCTCCATGACACCAAGTGGTTTTAGGAGGTTTGAGTGACCACGAATACCCTTGCAGCTGGGGTCACAGGCAAAACTGCTCCCAAGCTGACAACTTACCTACCGCATTCCCAGCCTGCTGGGAGCACCGGCTTTGAAATGGAAAGGTTCATGTCAAAAATGTTGACACAACCCTAAACTAGAGAGATGTGGGCATCAGGGAGGAGTGTGAGGTGGGAGCTTTCTTGAATCAGTCTTTCTCCTGATCCTTGGAAAGGGCTGTAGAAAAAGATCAACTTTCTATATCAAGTTTTGCTCATTGAAAGGATTTGGAAGATACACCTCATCAACTGTGTGTGCACAGACACAATGTGGGTGAAAGGGTTAAAGGAGTGAAGATGACTCAGTAATTCTCACAAATGAGGACCAGATGTTTGTCGACATTTAAACAAAACACAGTCTCCTCCATCCATGCTTACCTTTCTGATACTATGAATTGTTCAGCTGAGATCAGTGAGACATCAATGAAGAGGCAGATTCTGTTCTGTGGGGTTTTTGTCTCTGTCATAAAACACATGAGCAAAAAGTAAAGATGGATTACTAGTATCTGGAGCAGTTCTCACCTGGTATGAAGTGGCAGAGCTCCACTGCAGTCAGCAAAGGAGCTCTTCTTTGCAGCAGATGGGCTTTGGTCCATCAGTGTCTATACCTAGTGATACCGTAAGAAGCTTTACATCATGTTGCTCAAAACTATGTCTACACAAGGCTGTGCTGGGTCAAATGCTGCAGTGAAAGGCCTGTCAGTAGGGAATCAGATCTGCTGTATGCATTGGGGTTTGGAAATCCCTGGAGGAAAGAGCTAGTTCTGGGCTCTTCAGTTTAAGACGGACACAGAACTGCTGGAGAGAGTCCAGCACAGAGCCACAAAGATGATGAAAGGAGTGGAACATCTCCCTGATGAGGAAGCTGGGTCTCTTTAGCTTGGAAAAAAGGAGACTGAGGGGTGATCTCATTAATGTCTATAAATATGTGAAGGGTGGATGTGAAGGAGGATGGAGCCAGGCTTTGCTCAGTGGCACCTAACGATAGGACAAGGGGCAATGGGTGTAAGATGGAAGATAGGACATTCCACATCAATATGAGAAGGAAACTCTTCACAGTGAGGGTGGCAGAACATTGGAACAGGCTGCCCAGAGGGGTTGTGGAGTCTCCTTCTCTGCAGATATTTAAAACCCACCTGGATGTGTTCCTGTGCAACTAGATCTAGGTGATCCTGCTGTGTCAGGGGGATTGGATTAAATGATCTTTCAAGGTCCTTTCCAACCCCTAATGTTCTGTGATTCTGTGAGAAGAGAGAAGGCAACAGCATTTGTCAGCAACTGTGCAATGCAATTGATCATATGCACTGAGTAAGTATCTTCAATTAAAAGGAAAGATGGAAGGATTGTGTGGAAATGGATGATGCCTGGCTAGAAGAAAAATCCTTCTCATTTGTTCCATCTCACATAGGTCACGTCACGCCTGCTCGGTCCAGCCTGTTTGCTCATGACTCACTTGTGCATACACATGAAGGGGTGCTGAATTTGGCAGGCAAAGCACAGCCAGATCTCCTTTTATAAAGCCTGTTGGCTCAGTTTAATCTGCATCCACAACCATGGCCTGTGTGATGAAAGGGATGGGCTGAGTAGAGGAGAGACATTCAGTGCCCAGAGTGACTGCTCTCATCACCATTATCTTGAGTGTCTCAATTCATCCCTTTGTCCACTACCCACGGTGGACTGATGGCCTCTTCTCCTAAGGGCAGGAAATTGTTAACAGCAGCAGAGAGAGCCAAAGCAGAGAAGTTATGCCTCTTCTGTTCAGACACTGAGTGGGTACTTTGTGGATACTGGACGATGGGAGCAGTTTGGGGAAGTCCTACGTTGTGTGGACTGAAACTGCCCCTTTACATCATGTTGGAGAAATATGTTTTAAACACTAAGAGCAGATGAGGTGGATGTGGTAAGGGGGAAAAGAGGGGAATAGTGTGACAGCAAGCCCCGAAAGCTATTCTAGTCTGGAACAGTGTTTACCTGGGGATATGGTAGTTCAGTCCTGTCACAGAACCACAGAACATTAGGAATTGGAAGGGACCTCCAAAGATCTTCTGGTGCAATCCTCCTGCTACAGCAGGGTCACCTAGACCAAGTCACACCTGAACATGTCCAGGCAGGTTTTACACCTCTCCAGAGAAGGAGACCCCACAGGTCCCCTGGGCAGCCTGTTCCTATGATATACAGCTTTTTCTATGGGATTTTTTTTCCCAAAGAATGTCCACCATTTGGCCAGCTTCTTGCTTTGAAGAAATTAGTAAGACAACTTCAGAAAAAGGGGACTTAAATCAGAGATGCTAACTTCTTAAAGTAGTTATATATTTCTAATTTGCTTAAATGCTTATTATTTAATTATTTATTCACTACCATTTATTTATTCATTTGCTCATTGTTTTAATTATTCAGTTTTATGGTTTCATTTTGTAATTTACTGTCCACCTGGGTGACTTTGCATCTCGGTACCTTTTCTGTTTCTTCATTTCATTTGGCCCTGTTCTTTACTTCTGCTTTGTTATTCCTTAGGAAGATTTATCACGTATGGTGCCCTTCCAGTGAATACATCTTCAAGCAGTGTATATTTAACATCCTCTTTCTAAACTCTTTTGACTTACTGCCTCTGTTTATCCCATGTGATAATAACTAATCACTGTATTACCTTGAGATTTTTCTTCCCGAGTTTTCTCCTTCGCTTTTCACGAACCTAAATCTACGTTGGCCGATGGCCAAGTAATTTTCCATATCAGCAACCTCTCGGCTTGCATGCAGTCAGGAGAGATGTGCCTCTTGTAGAGACTGCTTCTCTCTAAAATGCAGAGTTCTCGTACTCTGAAAAAAACCCCCAACTTTCTATTTAAAATTAGCTGGTCAAGCACGCACTGGCTGCAGCCTTTGCTTTCATCCTTTTCAGGCTCCCTTTGTTCGATTTCCCTACCACTACTCAGTATCACTTAATACCAAAGGAATAGTGTTTTCTAAAATTTGTCTCACTGAACTCAACGGCAGATTCGTGATGTCAGGTACTACGAAGGTGAAGGGTGGTAAAATTTTATCCCAGTTGATGTGGATTGCTCCACCAGCTTTGGCGCTGTTCTTGGAAGCTCTTGAATATGGGTTGGTGAGCTAAAGTTAATGGATGATTTTGTTATTGTCATCCATGATCCAGAGAACCATAGAATCATTAGGGATTGGAAGGGACCTTGAAAGATCATCCAGTCCAATCCCCCTGCCACAGCAGCATCACCTAGACCAAGTCATAGAGTCAGTCAGGGTTAGAAGGGACCACAGGATCATCCAGTTTCAACTCCCCTGCCATGGGCAGGGACACCCCACCCTAAGCCAGGGGTGAAACCAGAAGCTAACACCAGTTTGACCTGAGAAAGATGTGAATCAAGTACTGAATGCACAGAAGAAATGTTAAAATGTGGACATGAATTATCCTTCTGTAAGTACAAGGTGGTTTCATGCATTTAGCTTTTATTATTCATGTTCACCAACACACAAAACCCCCCCCCCAGCATTTGGATCTATGTGATAGATTTTTAAAAATCTATAAATATTAAGATTTTATAAATCACATATTAAAAAATTATAAAAATGTTTTAGAAATTGGTTTTTTCCAAAATACTTTAAAGCCTGTGTCTCTACTAGTGCACTAAACAGACTAAGGCCCTGGACTGAGCAGTGTCCACACTATTTATTCATTAGCACACTCCTGGGCAGATTTTGACCCATGCTAGTGAGTGCTGTCCCCAGAAAGGCCCTACCAGGTGATATTCCCAACTCACAGCATGCTAGGACACCTCCTCATTTTTTGGGGAGACAAAGGAATTCAGCACTTGCTTTCAGGACTAGAGAAAAGGATCGTGACAAATACGTTGCTGATGCAGACAGCAGGCAACACTGCTGTGCTGCTGGGGCTGGTAGTGAATCAAATCCAGACCTGTGAGCTTTCAGCACTGAGCTAAAGAGTCACTTCTGGAAGACATATTGCTCCTTTGTGATTGAGGAACTGAAAAAAAAATAACCCTCAAGTGAGCAGCAATTACCTGCACCAAGCATTTTCATCCTTTACAAATTACTCCCCCAAAAGATGTGAACAAAGTTTGAAGGGAATATGTAAAAGATTAATGCAAACCTATTAGGATGAGTTGGCTGAGATGGACCTGTGCTCTCTGCTGTAGTCAATGCATAGACATTAAATGAGACAGAAGACAGCACTGGAAGTCTGGTTGAAAACGTGTAGTGGGAAGGGACTTTTGGCACAGACGGCTTGAAAAGGTCACACAAGTTTGTGTGGGTGTTGGAAGGCATCACGGAGGTTAGCACCCTCACAGAGCTATTGGGATGATATCTATCACTAGACACTGTAGGTAACAAAACAAAGACACAAAACCAGACAAAAGGGATTGACTGTTTCAGAGGATAAAATCGAGAGCAGAACAGGAGAAGGGACTGGGCTCTGAAGTGGGAGTTGAAAGGTGCCTTTAAAATAAACAAAGATCCTCTTCGCTGAAGGGACATCAAGGACCTCTGGCGGCATGGCCACAATGACAGATGAAGGATGTGGCTTTTGTCCCTTAGAATCAAGGGGAAAAGATGTTTACTGAGGAGTATAGGATTGGACCTCACTGGACTTTAATAGCACCATGTTAAGATACCTGTAAGATATGTGACTGTAGATTCCTCGGCCCCTTACAGAAGACCTTCAGTCCTAGTTAATTTACTGTGAAGGGACAGACACGTTTTGATCACTGCTGAGTGAGTGATAGAGACAATAACACCCTAAAATGCAAGACCAAACACAAAGAGAACTTGGGACACGTTTTATGTACAATTATGTTTAACAGGGTGAAACAGAAATAAGAATCTGATCCCAGCTGTGCTCAAAGCCTCCGTTCATGTGTTGAGGAACAAGATTTATGTGTGTGGCATTGATGTAGACTGGCCACAGCACACAGCCTCTGCCCTTTGTTCAGTTCAGCTCCATTCTTGGAGCTGTCATGTAGAGAAGAGGCTTGGTCTGTTCAATCAAGTGACAAATGACAGGACAAGAGGTTTAGGACCATAGAATCATTTAGGTTGGAACAGACCTTGAAGGTCATCAAGTGCAGCCATTAATCTAACCAACCCAAGGCTGTTGTTAAACCATGGCACTAAGCTCCATACCTGCACAAATATTATCAATGTCTAGTTATGACAATTCAACCACCTTCCTGGACAGTCTGTTCCAACATCTGATGATCCTTTCAGCAAAGAAGTTTTTCATAATGTCCAACCTAAATTTCCCCTGGTGTAACTTGAGGCTATTTCCTCTTGTCCTATCACTTATTACTTGCAAGAGGAGAACAACACACATTTCTCTACAACCTTCTGAGAAGAATTTATTAATTTATTTATCAGAGGGATTATTAGACATTGGAATGGGTTCCCCAGGGTAGTAGTGGAGTCTTCCTCACTGGAGGTATTTGAGTTGTGTAGAACAATGCTTAAAGACATGGTGTAGCCAAGGGTAAGGATGATGGTTGGACTTTATGATTTTCAAGATCTTTTCCAGCCTGGGAGGTTCTGTGATTCTATGGACTGTCCCACAGGCAAGGCATTACCCAAGATATGGGGACTGAGCCCACTGCCTGTATCTAGGAACCTTCTGCCTTCATTATGGCTCTTTTCTGCCAGCTTAGACAGTGCACAGAAGCCCAAGGGTGAAACTGAACTGGGCTCCTACTTAAGTCTGAAGTCATGTACTGTCACATTAGACAACCAGGCTCTTGGCTCCTCTCGTATAATCTTGAAGAAATTGCTTTCGAAGTCATGGCAAATCCCCACTGACCCTCAGTGAAGAAGAGCTCTCCAGTCATCTGGAACTCATGTCCCAGCAGGGAGTGATGAGCTATGAGCAGAAATCCTTCAGTGGGACACTGCCCTTGGAAATTTAGAAAGAAATGCTTGGACTCACGTTGCTGAGGGCTCTCCTTGTTCTTACCACCACTCTGAGGGAGCTGTAGGCCTGTGGGTCATGGACTGACTACGAGCTCTTTGCTTTACAACATTTTCATCATAAAATGAGGTCTTGGCTTTTTATTGTTTCATTTTATTGTTTTATGGTCATTTTCTTAGGGGTTTTGTTGCTCCTCTTATTTTTTTTCATTTTAGCCAATGCAAGTATCTCCTTTGGATCTTCTAATTTTAAAGAATTAATGTCAAACACCCGTCACCAAAGGGCATTTCCAACAAATACCATGTTCCTGAACAAACAGGTCTTTGGAAACTCCAATGTCTTCAGTGGAGCCACCAGCCGTATAACCCAGCAGGGACTGGCACCGGAGTTTTCTGAGTCGGGAGGTTTAATGGGAAACCAAGTCCTGTTGCAGAGGAAATGTTATTAATAAAAGTATTTCAGAAAATTCTGGATTCCTTCCAGTCAGACTGATATTTTTATTATGTTTAAATACTCGTGTCAGAGCCTCATTTATGGCAGAGTTCGAGGAGAACAAGGGGCATTCCTGAATGTCATGTTCCATATTTTTCCATTCTGTCTCAGACACATCTTATTTCATTTCATCAAGGGAGACACTATTCTTCACTAATGTAAATCTACTGTCACTTTTTAGGGCACTCTTTCCCCTTTTCCCCTTCCTAAATAACAAAAAGAGGATACACCTCCTCTAGAGTGAGTTCTATGGAAGGTACAACACAGTAACTTACGTTTTGCAGATGGGGTATCAAGGCAGAGGACAAGTGACTCAGTCAGAGACAACCAACAGTGAAACCTGAAAGTAGAGCTGAAAGGAAGGATTCAGACCTCCAACACCTCCAGTTAATGAGCGAGCACATATGCCTTGCCTGATCTCAAGTCCAAGAGACTAGTTTTGCATGGATTTAATCTTGAACTGTGTATTTGGGACAGAAGTGTCTTTTTCAGCTTCTTCTCTGAGAACAGAAGAAACAGTTGGACTTCAGAGTCACAGAATCACAGACTCACAGAACTTTAGAGATTGGAAGGAACCTCAAAAGATCATCTAGTCCAATCGCCCTGCCAGAGTAGGATCACATAGATCAAGTACCCAGGCGGATTTTAAACATCCCCAGAGAAGGAGACTCCACGACCTCCCTGGGCAGCCTGTTCCAGTGCTCTGTCACCCTCACTGTGAAGAAGTTCCTTCTCATATTGATGTGTAAAGTCCTACATTCCAGCTTACAACGGATGTGTCTTTGTTTGGGTGCATCCCCATGCAAATAGTGGAGATCCACCTCATATGACACTGTGCAGAAACTCGTCCTTGCAGCCCTGCCATTCGCACGGGAACACACCCTTGAAAAGGTTGTTATTTTCTTCCTTTGGCTTTCTGCATCCCAAAACTGTGGATAGGAAAACAAAAGTAAAACAATATGAAGTCTACAGGGAAAAAGTCATGGCTATGAAACGTGAATATTTCAACGGTGTGGATTCCAGTACTCTTAAGTACTACACGTTTCTGTTGCAGGAGCATCCAACACCAAGGGTGTCCCATGTTGGAGATTCCACCACTTCCCTAGGGAGATTACGTCAATGGCTAATTGTCCTTGTGAAAAGTTCTCCTCTTGTGTCTAATTCAAGTCCCCACAAGGAACACATAGGAGCAGAATTTGACAGAAGAAATTACCCTGGTTGCATCTCAAATTTGTTTTGGTAATTAGAAGTATTTCAAGGAACGGAAACTCTAAGTTGTTTTAAGAGAAGCACAGAAACACACTTACCAAAAAGGAGGTCATTAGCCTTAACTGCTTGCCACAGGTGGGGACTCAGCAGGCCTGAGCTATGTAGTCCTGACCACCACACTTCAAAAAAAAAAGCAATAAACCATTTGGAAAGTATCCAGAGGAGAGTAACATGAAGGAGAAGAGGTTTAAGAAAACATGACCTATAATGAAAAGTTGAAGGAATTGAGTTTGTTTAGTCTAGAAAAGCAATGAAGGAAGGAAAGCATGATAAGAGTCTTCAAACTTGTAACAGGTTTTTTAAAAGAGGACAGTGGTCTATTTGTTCTCTGTGTCCATTGCTGGTAGGACAAGAGGAAAAGGGCTTAGTCTGCAATGGGAAGAGTTTTAAGTTTGTGATCACAAAAGTCTTCTAACTGTTCAAAGGAACAACACAACCTCGATGGGCTGCAGAATCATTACCATTGGGCATTTCTTAAAGGAACTTAGACATACATCTGCCAGGGTCTATCTAGAAATATTTGATGTAATGCAAGAGCAAAGGGTCAGGCTGGAAGTCCTCTAGATGTCCTTGACACTCTCCCATCCTGCTATGAAGTGCTTTTTCTTGGTAACGCCTGTGAATTTTCATAAAAATCACAGAGTACACAGTCCATCATTCTAAGTAATCACAGAAGGACAGAATCACTCTACAGCTACCAGAAAGGAGGTTGTAGAGAGGTGAAAGTTGATCTATTCTCACAAGTGATAAGTGATAAGACAAGAGGAAATGGCCTCAACTTGTGCCACAGGCAGTTTATGTTGGCCATTAGGAAAAACTTCACGTAAAGGGTCATCAGGCCTCAGAAGAGGCTGCCCAGGGAAGGGATTGAATCACCATCTCTGGTTGTGTTCAAAAGTTGTGTATATCTGGTGCTTAATGATATGGTTTATTATCAGTGGGTTTGGTACAGTTAGGTTAATAGCTGGACTTGATGATCTTGAAGGTCTTTTTCAACCTAAAATATCCTACTGTTCTGTGTTGGTTGGGGAGGGTGTGGAAGATGGACGTGGTGGACCATGACTTCCCATATGCCTTGGGATTCTCAGGCTTTTGATGATATAAGCCCTTGTCTTACTATCACCGTCCCAGTCTAATTTCAGAGTCTCTGTGATGTGACTACATACTTTGAGGTTGGTTTCTTAAAAAGAATCTCGGTTATATAAGACCACAGTCATCCTTGAATATGGGCAGTGTGAGGCTCCTACAGGCCAGCACCCAAGTATTGATCCTGGAGTGTGATGATGCTTTACAGACATCCATGAGGATGCTCTGAGTCGTGCATAAGCAGCTGGAGCAACTTCTTGAGGAAGGAGCACCAGACCTGTGCTGAACACTCCACCACCGCAGGCGGTTAGACCACTACCGATCCTTGGTGACATGGGCACTGCACACAGCTAACGGGAAGTGAAGTTGCAGGAGAGTGTGGTGAGAAAGAGCTGACCAAGAGAGTGTATAATGATCACAACCTTGAAGAAAACATTGACTAACACTTGGGACACCTGCTGTGTTCTGCCCAAGCAGCTGAGAACGTGAGAGATGGGCACGCATGACTCATGCAGAGATTCTTCTTGAGAAAATATTTTGCTTCTTTTTGACTACAGTAAAAGAAAAAACCAAGTGTGGCTGAACGTTGGATATGAAACCCCCAAAGCAAATAATTCATAATGAATGCCCCATGCCACTTTAATTCATTCTGTGTTGTCTCTATATGGCAGGATGTCTAGAGGCCAAATACTGCTCTCCATAATGTTGGTGCAATCCCATTGATACATTGATTTCAGAAGGTCACACCAGATTATCATAATGGCTCCTTCAGGCCATAAAAATCTATGAATACGAAAGCATAGGAGAGCAAGTTGAGGAGAATGCAGAAAACTTAACTTTGTATTTTTGTGTGGAAGAGACAGGGTGGTAGGGTGGACTGTAATGGAATAGGGTCTGTTTAGTTTGGAGAAGAGGAGGCTGAGGGGTCACCTCGTTAATGTCTATAAAGATATGAAGGATGGGTGTCAGGAGGATGGAGCCAGGCTCTTCTCGATGTCATCTAATGATAGGACAAGGGGCAATGGGTGTGAGCTGGAACAGAGGAGGTTCCATATAAATATCAGAAGGAACTTCTTCCCAGTGAGGGTGACAGAGCACTGGAACAGGCTGGCCGGGGGGTGGTGGAGTTTCCTTCTCTGGAGACATTTAAAACCCTCCTGGATGACCTGGTGTGTGATGCTGCTGTGTTGGGGGGATTGGACTAGATGATCTTTCGAGGTCCCTTCCAATCCCTAATGTTCTCTGATTCTGTGATTCTGTGTAAAAGTCCCTTCCAGTGCTCTGTCACTCTCACCATGAGGAAGTTCCTTCTAATATTTATGTGGAACCTCCTATGTTCCAGCTGACACTCATTGCCCCTTGTCCTATCACTAGATGACATTGAGCAGAGCCTGGCTCCATCCTCCTGACACCCACCTTTCACATATCTATAGACATTAGTGAGGTCACCCCTCAGTCTCCTCCACACTAAAGACATTCAGCTCCCTCAGTCTCTCCTCATAAGGGAGGTATTCCCCTTCCTTCATAGATGTTCCAAGCTCTCCACCATGCAATACTTCCTGCACCCAGGTTAACCCTCACCTCTTCTCTGCCCCAACACAACCTGGCTTTATCTGAACAGCTGCTTTGAAATGACACCCTTTCAAAACCAAACTCTTGAACGGGCTGTAGTAAAAAATGTACACTCTCTAAAAACAGTCGTTGCAGTGAGAAGCCAATTGAATTTCCTTCAAGAATGTCTCTTAAACACCCACATCAGCTCCTCAGAGACAAGCTTTCCATAAACAGGAAGCCTCCTCTGGCTGTTGTTGCTGTATTTTTAACAGTGCTGTACAGGATCTTGTTGAGATGTCATCAATACAATTGCTTTGACATTTTTAGTGCTCCGTTTGGAAACAGGTTGGGGTTTCTCAGTCTCACGAGCCAATATAAGTCAGTCTCTGATACTTAATTTCTCTATGAGATCCTTCACTTCTATTATAAACAGATTCAGCAGTTGAGAGATAAATTTCTTGGTAACAGTTTGGACTTTTTTATGAACCACCTGCAAGTTTTCTGCAAACAACATGTTTTATGGGAGCTCAAGGCAATGTTCACCCATCAAGACCTGACAGTAAGAAGTGGATGAATGAGGCCTTATCTCAGCCACACATGTAACCTTCTGTGTCCCCTGGCTTGACCTCCCTCTGCACTCATTTATGAAAATGATTCATCTTTAAAGAGCTTCCTCGCTCTGCCTGGAGGCTGTAGATCTTTCTGCGCTGGACTTGTGGAGGCTGAGGTTATAAACTTCAGCATGGGAAGCATACAGAGGGGCTTAATTTTGAACATTAGGGGGGAAAAGTGAGTGTGCACTGTGTACACACTTAAAGAGGCAGGTTAAAATATAGACAGGTGAAAATACCTTCTTCTGAATACTGACAACTTTAAGAAGGGAGGGGCTGAAAAAGTGGGGCACTTACCCATTTCATGTGAGATTTTTGTTTGGGATCTAAATATCTTTTAGAAAGGTGTTTGGTCTTATTATTTAGGCTTCTTGCTTTCCGTGTTGTTTTTTCTGGGGAATGATGAATATAAAATAGTGCATTGCTAATTGGCATTGCTTCCTGGCTTTCAGGCATTCATAGAATCATAGACTCATTAGGGATTGGAAGGGACCTCAAAAGATCATCTGGTCCAATCCCCCTGCCAGAGCAGGATCACCTAGACCAAGTGGCACAGGAACACATCCAGGTGGGTTTTAAACATCTCCAGAGAAGGAGACTCCACAACACCCCTGGGCAGCCTGTTCCAGTGCTCTGTCACTCTCACTGGGAAGAAGTTCCTTCTGATATTTATATGTAACCTCCTCTATTCCAGCTCACACCCATTGCCCCTTGTCCTATCACTAGATGCCACCGAGCAGAGCCTGGCTCCATCCTACTGACACCCACCCTTCACATCTTGATAGACATTAATGACGTCACCCCTCAGTCTCCTTTTCTCCAGGCTGAAGAGACCCAGCTCCCTCAGCCTCTCCTCATCAGGGAGATGCTCCACTCTCTTCATCATCTTTGCAGCTCTGCACAGGACTCTCTCCTGCAATACTGAGCTTTAGTATGTTAACGAAAACCTTCATCACGTCTCAAACTTATATCTGCTCTCTCACCACTACAGGAAGTAAACTTCTGCTCTTCTCTGCAAACCTGAACATCTGAAACTTAGCAGTAAAAATAACCTTTAAAAACCAAAACCTAACGTCATCTTCTGAGTCAAGTTGAATGTTTGACTTTCTTGGGGCAGAATATTTTTTGTATTAGTTCAGGATTTGTCTCCTTTACATAAACAAGCTACCCAAACTGTAATCTGAAATGCTTGATCATCCATGCAGGAAAAAAAACAGCCCTCACCTATACTGGGAGGTTGTCTAAGCCTGAGCACATTTACTCACTTGAGCAGAAGCTGGGTTAGGCTTCATTCTGCTTTACTTGGAGATAAAACCTGTTCTTCAGGACATGTGTGATCTAAAGGTTCCTACAACAGAGAGGGACACAGTGTCTTTTCAGCCACTTACTTCTTGAGGTGCAGGCAAACGTTCCTGCTACTAGGACAACACAGGCACCGAGTCCAAGAGATTCTAAGCATGAAAGCCCTTGAGCTGTGTCTTCAGGAAGATCACAGGATCACAGAACATTAGGGATTGGAAGGAACCTCAAAAGACCATCTAGTCCAATCCCCCTGCCACAGCGGGATCACCTAGACCAAGTTGCACAGGAGCACCTCCAGAAAGGTTTTAAATGTCTCCAGAGAAGAAGACTCCACAATCCCATATGTGAGGACATATGAAAGATGATCACATTCATATGGATGGAACTTCTCTGTGGGAATATTTATCTTCAAAATAGTCAGACACAGCAGCCAACTAAGATGTTGTTGAGTAAAGCAAATCCCTGTAGATATTGAAAGATTTGCTGTGAGACACTGAACGTAGGTCTGAGAGGAAAAACTCCACCATAGAAAATGTTTGCCCACGTTGACTTCATACTCAGAGTGATCATTGTCCTCTCCACAAACATTTTTTTCATGAAAGATGAAAAATTCTTGTTTCAGGCTAGCATCAAGGAGCCTTTTGAGAAAAAGTAAAAAGATCACAGGTATATTGCAGGTATCCTCTAATCAGGTAAGAGAAATCCTAGATATTAATATTTTACATTTACATTCCTTGGTGTGGAAATGAAGATCTCCCATGCCACCCCTGCTCTGCAGTGATGCAGCAAACTGTGTCTGGTGGAGTGTTGACTGCTCTAGAGCAAAGAGAACATAAAACACAGCTCTATGTGTTGCAGCATTTTCTAGCTAACAAAGTGTCACAGACAGTCACAACACTACTGCCTTCCACCAGCTGATGGTCTCAACATTTGTACTTTCACTTTTGTCCTCCCTCCATGACTACAGTTTTATAGATCTTGATTTAATTGCAGTCACAGCCATTAAATCCCATTGGTTCTGGTGGCAGCACTGTCCATTAGCTCAGAGGGCTTTTCTGACTTTCCCTTAGTTATGTCTCAATATCACAGAATCTCAGAACATTAGAGACTGGAGGGGACCTCAAAAGATCATCCAGACCAGCAATGTGATCTGGGGTCCTGCAAATGCGTTGATCACATTAACATCAGCTCTATTTCTGGTTCTCAGCAGAGCTGGGTCAACAGGATGTGGGCACTCCTTTGACCCTTAGACCAGCCTTTTGTCTCATGTTTTGAAGTAGATTTGGTGTCTCTGTGATCATTCAAGTAGCCCTTCTTTATCAGTCACTTAACCTACAGCCATATTTCTAAACACAGGGTCATTGCAGTTATACACATCCAGAATGTCCAAGTGAAGTTGTCTCTGAACAGACGATGCAGGCTATTCTTTCCACCCCCATAAATCACCTTTAATAGAGGGGTTTTTTTGTGCAATAGTGAAGCTGAAGATATTTTGGGTGGGGGTTTGTTGCTGGGCTTTTTGTTTGCTTTGTGTTTCTGTAAAATCATTGCTGAACATAAATCCTAGCTGCTTCTTGATGAGTCTGCGAATGCCACCGGCCGACCAGGGGAAGCCTGGTTGATTTAGAGAAGGTCTGCCATTGACACATAGCTTTGAGGGTTAGTAGTTGAACACAGAAGCCTTATGACTGTGCTTATGGTACCCGATTGGGCGTATTTAATACGCTTAAGAGGAGGGAAAATTGAGTGCATTTGCTTCAACTAGTCCCTGGGAACAGCCGAATGTCAGCTGGGGGGAGGGAGGGGCAGAGACAGACAGACGGCAGACCTCTCATCTGTAAAGCATAATAAACACCATGCCTGAGGAACAAGAAGGTTGCCAGCTTTAGCAGATCAAATGTACCTGAGTCGTGTTAAATAAATTAAACTGATTCAGAGAGGCTGTAGATATTAAAGATCCTGGATACCAATGAATAAAGATTAAAGCTCCTGTTCTGTTCTATTCTTTTACATTATAATCTAGCCTAAGTCTCCTGTCGGTGCGGTATCAAAGACCCACATCTACCAGAGGACTTACATATCACAGCACTGAGTTTAGCAGTTCCTAATTCTCAGGAGCTTTGTTGATTCAGAATTGCCCAGTTTAGGCAAGTAAGCTCCTTATGCAACACGTGGGGTGTCATCACTTCCGAAAGGATTCAGCATGTGGCAGCACGAGGTACAAGCCCAGTCTGATGGTAAGAAAGCCAAGAATAGGTGTGAGGCTTTGTGCTCTTTTCTACTTAGGAAGCCCAACTCCAGACTGGAAGCAGATAATGTCTTTCATTCAGGTTTCACAGCCTCTTTGTCAGTCCGTGGAAGCATTTAGTATCTTGGAGATTTGCTTTCACATCTTCCTAGTTTGACTAGAAGATACGTGTCTCCCACTTGAAACATATTTGGACCATTTAAACAAAGGTGGAGCACAGAAGATAGTGATGACCAGACTATTTCCAGCTTTACTGTTTTCTCAAGAGGTGAAAGACATAGACTCACCTCCATCACTGCCCATTAGGAATGTGGTGGCTTTGAGTCGTGCTCATTCCTAGACCAGTTATGAGTTTCATTAGCCTGTTATTTTGATCACCTCATTAATGATTTCTATATCTTCCTGCCTCTAGATGCTGAATTTCTAAGTGACATCAAGATTTAAGTTTATACCTGTCCAAGGATAAAATCTGGAGCACTGGACAACACTCACAGGGCCTTTTTTAGGGCACGGTGATGTTTTCTGGCTGTTCTAGGTTTCACAGAATAGCAGGACTGATCCATGGGAAGGAGCTGGATGGCCCCCGAATGAGTTTCCTGTGCCTGATTGCCACTCAGGCTGGGAGTTTTCACCCTATTTTGTTTAGATAGCTGCCTCTGATCATCTCCACTTTCTTATTTATTGGCACGCTGACAGCATGCCAGTGGCAAGACAACTCCCTCCAGGAGTTCCCATCATTTGAAGAAGAGCTTCCTCCCTCTCCACCTACTGCAGTTATTAGGCACATCCAATACAGACCCAGGCATGCATGCACTGAAGAACCTGGGTGAACTCAAGGAGCAACCAACTCGGAATACAAAACAGGCTTCCAAGTAATAATACCCGTGGAGCCTGAAGAGTTGCCTTCCTTGCCCAAAAGGCTTTTTAGGGGTGCTGGGAAGGGAATAGCTTCTGAAACCCCAGGTTAAATTCTGCAGTGGAGATTGTCATGTTTGAGTGCCTCCACACCTTTAGGGGGACCAATCTGGGATGGCTGCAATGGGCCTCAGGCCAAGCTTCCTTTTCAGCTGTTGGATCCCATGGGAGGGGGCTTGTACATAACTCAGCCACATTTAAGTTTACAGTAGCTCTCTGACTCCCCACCACCAAAGTGTTAAATTAACCCACAAACATGGGCAAGCCTGCAGGACCAAAGGGTCCCCTAATGAGGTTTTTAGCTTGTGAAGATGCAGGAGAACTCCAGCACAGGACAGGACTTGATCACCAAGCTGAGTGATTAAGGTTCCTCAACCCCAGCCACTAGGAACTGGTAGGAGTGAGGAAGGGTGTATTTCCCTTCAAGGCTTGATCAAGCAGAGGGGCTATCAGCAGAGCACCAGGCACTGATTTGCAGAATAGAGACATTTTTCTTTGACCTTTCTTCCCTTCTCTTCATTACTAGGAAAGCTTCTACCAGGCAGGTACAGGTAGGCATGCCAAGTGCCAGAATTAACAGGAATCAAAAACTTTGGGGATTTCCTGGCCAATTTTCACATAGCCAAGCATCCCAAATGATGTGCACTTCTACTTCTGAATCACCAAGGATTCAGGACTGGGGTGGCTATTTGGACAGCCCATTTGCCCAGAAACTTAAAGAGCTGAGAGAGGCACCCCACTTCTTTAAGCAAGCCTACCCATGTCACCAACTGGAGACCACTTACCCTCCTTACTCCAAGCTTAAATTTTCTGTACCTTCCAGGCAGAAAATTGAGAAGATAATCTACCTCAAAATAAAAGTATTTAGCAATACACTCGTTTTCAGATTAGTGAAATTCAGAAGTGAGTGGTACGTATACCGGGGGCCATCGCTATGTCTGCTCTCTGAACAAGGCAGGTGTAAGAAATAAGGACATAAAAAGAGTTGCAACAGCTCCACAAGGATCTGTCTAACACATCTGCCTCTTCCTGAAAGGGGCCAACAACACATGCTTGAGGAAAAGTAAAATAGCAAAGTGAGACTTCCTCAGAGCACTCTCCCAACATCTTGAGATTTGCATTTCAGTGTCTTCCGGAGCCAGGGGTGATGTCTTTGTATTTAATAGCTCTTGAAGAATTTTCCTTTCTTGAACTTGTCCAGTCCTTTTTGAACCCATGTAAATTTACAGCATCCACAACATCCTGTGGCAAGGAGTTCCACGGCTTAATTATACATTGTATGGAGAATCATTTCCCTTTGTTTGTTGTGAACTCATCTTCTCCGCATTTCATTTGATGTCCCCTTGCTCCTGTTTTGGAAAAGACAGAGAACAATTGGTCTCAATTTCCATGCCTCTTTGATTTCATAGACCTCTCTCATCTACCCCTCATTCACAATCTGGTCCTTAATGAGCAATCTAAGGTTATCACACTGACTCCTGATTGCTTAAAATTATTCTTCCCACCTAATGGGAATCCACATTCGGCAGAGAGAAGTGAAAGGGTTATCAGGATGAGGAAGGATAAAATGTCTGGGTGGATTTATAGTATCAGTCACCATCACCATTTACAGGGAACAATCTTTGATCTGTGGGTACTTGGGAAATTCCTCTCAAGCATCTGTCTGAGGAATTATGAAGGAGTTCCCTGTCTTGCAAGTGCACTGCAAAAGCAATCAGAGGATAACACCACATCTAAATCTGCTTATCAAAACCACTATCAGGAAGAGATGACAAAAATATACTGTATGTTTACCGAAAGATCTGTTCTCTTTGTTAACTTTTGGTTCAAATTATATAGCCAGTAGACACTTAGCATGTTATCTCCTTGAGATATCAGTGATACTGTATTACAACATTACAGAGAGCTTTATAGACTAGTGACAAGAAGCTGAGAGTTTCTCAACTGACATGTAATTATCTAATGTGCTTGATGTGCCAAAAACTGCTGCTCCACAGGGATGTACTGAAAGCAGAGCAAGAGAAGTCAAAAATAGCTGAAGTGTTTGATAGGAAGGAGGTAAACATCATCGTTACAGCAGAGTTTATTTCTTAGAAGAATATGTTTGGAAAATAATAAACCACTGAGACCTCATCTGGAGTATTGTGTCCAGTTCTGGGCCCCTCAGTTCAAGAAGGACAGGGAGCTGCTGGAGAGAGTCCAGTGCAGAGCCATGAAGGTGGTGAAGGAAGAAGAACACCTCCATTATGAGGAGAGGATGAGGGAGCTGGGTCTCTAGCTTGGAGAGGAGGAGACTGAGGGGTGACCCAGTTAATGTCTATAAATATGTGAAGGGTGGGTGTCAGGAGGATGGAGCCAGGCTCTGCTCAGTGTCATCTAGTGATAGGACAAAGGGCAACGGGTGTGAGCTGGAACAGAGAAGGTTCCATATAAACGTGAGAAGGAACTTCTTCACAGTGAGAGTGATGGGGCACTGGAAGAGGCTGCCCAGGGTTTTTGTGGAGTCTCCTTCTCTGGAGATGTTTAAAACCCGCCTGGACATGTTCCTGTGTGACCTGGTCTAGGTGATCCTGCTCTGACAGGATTGGACTAGAAGACCTTTCTAGGTCCTTTCCAATCCCTGATGTTCTGTGATTCTGTGATAATCTTGTTTATACAATAAATGTGAATTTAATCATTGCAAGTACTCAACAGCTTATGTACTTTATCAGCCTAGCTTGATAGAAGTCTGACTGGTTCACGTTCAGAAAACCAGCCTATTCACTCATTCTGAGATCCACCACTCATGAAGGATTTCTGATGGCTAAAGCTGAGCCTGTGTCCAAACAGCTTCAGGCTTTGAAGAGCTCTAGGTAGAGAAGGGAACACATGAAATGCCCAGCTCTGGGGCCGCTCGTCTCAGCTAATTACTGGTCTGTGTGTTTGTGCAGTTGCCTTTGCAACATCCAGTGATTGCGTATCGCTGCCTGGCTCGTGTGTTGTTCTCACAGGCCACCTCCAGCTGATTAATTGCTCTCCTGAACGTTTAGCAAGATTCCAAGAAACAGCTGGAGATTTTTCCAGGTAGCTGGGGAAGGGATGGGAAAGGTGTAAGTTTTCCTTCTTAAAGATCTAAACCTGTCTTTTACTCAGATAAATTAAGAATAGGCATGAAGAAAAGTAAAGATGAGTAAGTCATTCTCTCCTGCAAATGACCATTATCTTTCTGACATCTTTGAATCTAGTCACTGATAGAGAAAAAATGTGCTTTCTGAATAAAGCTAATTGATGCAAGAGGTCTGTGTTTACAGTCCTGCAGGATATGTCCTTTACATTAATAATAATTTATTTATAGTGATGGTGAGACCCAGATTCTCAAACGTGTTCAGACATCTATCCTTGTGGAACTAGTAAATCTAAATGCTCTGGGTTATTTATAAGGAAAAGCAACACTTCATTATTTTTTAAGCCGGACTCAGTAGATCCAAAATTAAAAACAAAACCTTGTCATGTCAAGTTATTGCAGAGATGAACGTTGTTTTATACAGCTAGAAACATGTTAGTCTAGAAGCAGTCCTGTCCCTGCCAAAAGAACTTTGTCTCCAGTTTTGATAAAATGTACTGTCCCTACTTCTCATGTCACAGCACTTAGTCATGTAATAGAGACGTACGCAAGAACCTGACGTGGCTTGTGTTCTGCTCTTGGGAGACAATGTCCTTTGTCCTAGATTGTCCTGTTCTTTCCTTGTCATGTCCTTTCTGTTTATGTCTGGTTGGAATGACTTCTTTTCATTACCCCTTGTCTCATGCTTTGGTGGCAAAGCTTTCCAGGAGAGGAACTTCCTTCTTGTTCTGTGTCTCTTTGTTCCTTTGTGCAGCACCAGGTTTGTTTCTTGATGTGCTTAAGCTTGGCAAGGCTCCTCTGCTCCTAAGTTTACAGCTACTAGACATTGCACACATACAAATAGTAAATATTGACAGCAATAAGTACATCTGAGGCCATGGAACTTCCTCATCCTTTGATGCTGTTGGAAGAAAAGATTTAACTGCACAACATCTCAAGATATGTAAACTTTCAAGTTCATGGATGACTCCTCACTGACACTTTAGTGACAATGTCCNCCCCTTCCCCTTCCCCTTCCCCTTCCCTGCACACATGCAACATTCTGGAAAACTCAACTCAGTCTATGCATGTTCGTGGCTGTTTCCCAACCATTAAGGTTCCTTTTACTCATTTCAATCACTCTGTGCACTCAGATCAGATGTGGGCAGAGCGATAAGTTTGCACCTTGCAGACACAAACACATCAACCCCTTTCTCTGCTTATTAGGCAGATTGCAGTCTCAAATTGCAAGTTTTCCCTTAATTACAACTTGAGAAAGAAAATAAGTTCAGCTGCTAGGCAAACAATTATCTTTCTGTGAAATTCTTCATCTTCATTAGTGTTAATGATCTTTCTGTGTGTGAGACCACCTGCTTTTCAGAAGTTTCATAAAAGTATTTCTGAAGGGCCCAGCTCTACCCAGCCTGTAGCTGGGTGAGCTGGAGGGACCAGGCAGACCCACTACTTGCGTGATGCAGTTATTAGGCAGGACTGCAGTTCTCATCCTTCAGGGCCAATAGACCTCAGAAGAGTCACAGAAAAAGTAAGTAAAAACCTGACTGTGTGGTGGGCTGAAGGGGAGCAATCTGAGGCAGCTCCAAACCCTATTTTGGCAGAAGGTCACCAAAGGGTTGGGGTGGTCTGTGGCGTGGGCATCACAGCCTCCCGTGTGTGATTTGCTGTGCCTTGCTGACTGCTGAGAATCAGTTCAATCCCTCCCCTAAAAGAAGCAGGGAAAAGTGAGCTATTTGTTGCTCATAAATGTCCTTTTGTGGACTCCTGGCCAGATTTTCTGTGACAAAAAGGCCACCACAGTCCTAAGGAAAATGCATGTGTCATTGGGTTCTGCCTCTGAACAACTTCAGCTCAGCCCATTCCACACACACTTTCCTGCCCATGAAGCTTTGATTTGCATGATGAGCTGGGGAGAAGAGGATTCTGGCTGCAACAGGCCAGTCTGGTGGAGTCCCTCAGAGCCTCACTGCAGTGCTGCAAACCCGTTCCTTCTTGTTTACTCAGTCATTGCTCCTGCCCTTACTTTCCACCAGGAAGGAAGGGAAAAGGTAATGTGACCTTTGGTATTTTGAAATAACATGATAACTATGCACATCTTCAAAGGACATGACTGTTGAAGAACAGCTGAGGATGGTGGTGGGAACAGCCTCCCCCTAACATTCAGGCCTGGTGGAGGAACCAGAAGAACCTGCAGAGCTCGTGAGAAGCAGTGGGGAAAACTAGGAGTGGCCAGAGCAAACTCATTGTCCCCTTTCATTATATCTGAGATTGACCTTTATTAGTTGCCTGTGGGTATGGAATGGGCTGAGCTGAAGTTCTTCAGAGGCAGAACCCAAGCACGCATGCAAAGCATGGAAAAGGAGGAGATGGAGTGAATGGGAAGCCAAAGGGAGATTGCACCAAGTGCTGATGGTTCTACCTTCAGGGCCCTGACTAACCACTGTAGAAGATGAGCACAGTTTTAAAAGGACTCAGCTTTCCATCATCTGGATAGACCAGGAAGACTTTATTACTCCAGGTTGTGTGAAACAGGAATGGTGAAGCAGAATCACAGAACATTAGGGATTGGAAGGGACCGTGAAAGATCATCTAGTCCAATCCTCTGGCCACAGCAGCATCACCTGGGCCAAGTCTCACAGGAACACAGGCTTCTGAGTTGGGGGTTGGACTTAGGTGATCTTTCGAGGTCCCTTCCAACCTATAACGTTCTGAGTGCCTCTGAGGGGGCTGGTCAAAGAAATGAAATTCTAATTATCCATCACAATCAACACTTAATGGAAACGGAAGGTTTCTGCAAACACTAGCTGTTCTGGAGGGGAATTAAGATGAACTTTCATCTGAAAATCAGACCAACACAAAGAAATGTTTTTGTTTTTCATAAAGAATATTATTTCTAACTTCACAAAGTCACTTGGGTGCAGAATACTCAGAAAAGACAGGTCTGGGGTTGAGATAAACAAAAAACTGCTTACTTACCTTCTGGCCTCTATGGGAGGTTTGAAAACTCTTGAAACAACCATGAAAGAAAAAGAAAGATGAGAAAGGCGAAGTCGTGGCCCTCTGGAATGGTCTTGTTGGAAACACGACCACTGGCACTGCTCTGTTCCTTCACCAGAGTGACCACATGAAATCCTTGATTTCCAAAAGTAACTTGATTCTTGTGGCGGGGGGATTGGACCAGATGATCTTTCGAGGTCCCTTCCAGTCCCTAATGTTCTGTGACTCTGTGAGAAGATGGCCCATGTACAAAGGGTTTGGTCAAATAAAGGATAACCTGATGGATCTCTTTTGTTGTGGGCTAAGAAAAGTCTGTGTGCAGCACTCAAAGAGCATTTCTGACTGTAGGTTACAGGAATTCTTTGTATGATCTCTGTACTGATGTCTCTTTTCACAGACAGCACTCCATGAGCAAAACCTGCAACTAAGGGCAAGACAACGTGTCTCATGTTGGGCTTATAATTGACTATGGATTTATGAATCGGTGCTAAGAAAGATCATAGAATCATAGAATCATTAGGGATTGGAAGGGACCTTGAAAGATCATCTAGTCCAATCCCCCTGCCACAGCAGGACTGCATAGACCAAGTCGCACAGGATAGAAGTTTATGGAGGGAATCCACCATTTCCTACTCAACTGTAGAAAAGAGGGTGGTGGAAGATGAAAGGATCATTGATTCCTTCCAACATGTTCTTCTGCTTCTCTTTCCCACCCCTCCACACAGCAATGTGCATTGCTGAGTACAGCTGGAACAGGGCAGGGTGGACGACTGCTAACGTTTGCTGCTTAAAATCACCCAGCAACAGATGGTTAGTACCTTCCAGAACCTATGAAGCTACAGTGTTGCTCTGTAACCATAAGGAAAAGTCTTCCATGCCTTCTTTGGAGGCACATGTAAGCATGGCTCATCTACTGTGGTAGGGCTGTCAAGAGTGACCTGGAAATTGAGTCTAAATATCACAGAATCACAGAACATTAGGGGTTGGAAGGGACCTGGAAAGATCATCTAAGTCCAATCCTCTCTGCTGGAGCAGGGTAAGCCTACAGTACTGTCTCAAGATGTCCTACAAGGTTCTCAAACCCATAACTCCAGGAATTCAGAGTCCAATGCTCTACCAACTGAGCCAACCAGGTGCCTTAGGGACTGGAAGGGACCTCAAAAGCTCATCTAGTCCAATCTCCCTGCCACAGCAGGATCACCAAGACCAAGTCACACAGGAACACATCCAAGCAGTTTTTAAATGTCTCCAGAGAAGGACATTAAAAGAAATTTGACAAAACAAGTGATATTAATTATTTTTAAAGAAGCATTAAATAGAAAAAGAGGAGGAAAGGCATCTGAATAAGCGTTTTGCTTCACTGTAGATAATTCTTTGCTGTGAGACTCATTTTCAGCGTAAGAAGAATTTGGTAACTCGGAGTCCCCTGAGCACTGGGGTTGCAGCCACATGCACCTGCAGCTCCATCCAGAGCAGCTGCCATGGCCTCCGGGCATGCTCAGGTCCTCTGAGATTAGAGCTGGCTACTTTGAAGATGGAGAGGCCTCACCTTGCTGCTTCTGCTAACGCTGTCAGCTCTGCTGCCCTTCCCTGAGGGGACGTAGTGATGTTTGCGGTACAAGCTGGGTATTTTGCATGGCTATAATTATTTCCTAATAGTGATCATGAAAAAAAGGATCATGTACCGGTCTCTCCTTGCACTTTCTGGCTGGCCTCTTGACCTGTTTTACAAACATGAAGGAATGAAGCTTCATGAGGAAGCAGACCTGCACTGGAAGAGCCCTCATGCTGCAAGACACCAGCTAGGAAAGGTGTCAGGATGGAGGTTGGTTTCTGGGGAAAGGTGATCTCTGTTTTGGGAAAACTGACAACTGTGCCAGAGGAAAGAGGCTGGTGGTGCACAGACGTGTGTGGGCAAGCTCCCTGCTGATAGGGGAGAGCTTCCAGCACCCGAACCCAACCATCAGTCATGCCGAGGCCGTGCGCACGCGGTGAGGACTGTGCGACCAGACAGAGGCGGCACATGATGCAATGGGCACAGGTGTGCAGCAGACACCAGGGAAAGGCAGCAGGGCTTTGCATACATAAAGCATCTTTCCTCTGAAGTTCTCAAGGCAATTTGCAAGCATTAATTAATTCTCACAACGCCCAGGGATGGTAGGCAAGGCAGTGTCACTGGCAAATTAATTTCATAGGTAGTGTCTTTGATATCACACGTTCATACGCTCACTGCCCAGGACTTGATGTATCGTGTTATTTCCCCAACACACCTGCTGCCCTTCAGCTCTCCTGTGCAGCATCCTGGATGAATTTATTATTATTTCTATTATTATTATTGCCTTTGTTATCATTATTATTAACATTATTACGGCAGGACTGGCACTATGAAGTGGATACTCACATGCAAAGAGAAAGTCTTTGCCCCAGAGAGCTCGTAATTTAAACAGATCCGTGCTTGTGCGAGTCCGTGCTCGCGCTCCAAGAATGCCTCCTGTAAAACACCTCAGTACAATCTGAGCTGAGATTGACAGACACTGCTCTGTCTGCAGGGGGTTTTGTGCAGCTCTACATGTAAACGGTGTTATAGGCTGACTGGACAAGATGATGTTCTTGCCTAAGGATCTCCAGAGCTGAGGGATTGTGGTCCAGCCATTTAAGAGTCCTTTGCACTGATACCTGGTTGATCTCAAGCCAATACATTGTTCATGCAGACAGCACTGGAACTGGCTGCCCAGGGGGTTGTGGAGTCTCCTTCTCTGGAGAAGTTTAAAACCCACCTGGATATGGACTTGATTTAGGCAATCCTGCTGTGGCAGGGGTATAGGACTGGATGATCTTCTGAGGTCCCTTCCAATCCACAGAATCACAGAATCACAGAACATTAGGGATTGGAAGGGATCTCAGAACATCATCTAGTCCAATCCCCCTGTCAGAGCAGGATTACCTAGACCAAATCACCTGATGCTCTGTGATCCTGTGATTCTGTGGAATGAGGCTGTGTGAAGACTTTTGTCAATAAACAACATTCTCATAGAAAATTATAGAAATTAGAGTGTTTTGAATATATCAAGTTTTTTATTATTATTTTAACTAATTGAATTAAAATAGTTTAATATTTTAATATCATAATAATATTCAATATTTTAATAATTTAATTAATTAATTAAAATATTTTTACTATTTTAATATGAGCTTAAATGGAAAGAAATGAAAAAATATGCAAGGTTTTTTTTCTCAATAACTGCAACCAACAGGACATGCAAACATATCAACCAAATATTGACCTTGGGAACAGACATTACTAATTGAGTCTTATGACTTTGCAATCCAATGACTTTGCATCAAAGTTTATTTCTTCCTTCCCTTTTTATTTCCTGTTGGGTTTTCTTTTTTCATCCATGGCCCAGTCAGGTGATGCCAGCTAGGAGATACAGATTGCTTCCCTCAGCTGGCCTAAGGCATGCATAAAAAATTGGCCACTTTCATTCAGCGGGATATCTAACATCTTGGTAGGTACTGATGTATCGGTGTTTTCTTATGCATGACATAAATATTTATCTACTGGATAACAGAACGCAAGTGTCATGGTTTGCAGCACTGCAGAGCTGACCTTCAGCACCGAGTGAATTCCATGAACGTTACACCTTGTCTTTTCTATCTGTGCCCTGAGGAAAAACAAGTAGTCCAATGTAAATTCCAAGCAATCGGGATTCCGAGTCCCATCTTGTTCGAGAGCGTTTTCTTCTGTTTATTGGGCCTTGAATTTTAGAGGAGAAAGAGACCTGGTAGTGTCACCATAATAAAGATGGTGAAGGGAGTGGAGTATCTTTAGCTGCTGAGGGAGCTGGGTCTCTTTACCTTGGAAAAAAGGCTGATGCGTGACCTCATTAATATTGATATATATGGAAAGCGTGGGTGTCAGGAGGATGGAGCCAGGCTCAGCTTGGTGTCATCCAATGATAGAACAAGTGGCAACAGATGTCATCAGGAACAGGTGGTTCCACATAAATATGAGAAGGAACTTCTTCATTGTGCTCTTGTGGCCAAGATCCTGGTGTGGATCAGAACAGGGGTGGTTAGCAGATTGAGAGAGGTTCTTCTCCCCCTCTACTTTGCACTGGTGAGACCACATCTGGAGTGTTGTGTTCAGTTATGGGCCCCTCAGTTCAAGAAGGACATAGAGTTGCTGGAGGGAGTCCAGTGTAGACCGATGAGGATGATGAACGAAGTGGAGCACCTTCCTTATGAGGAAAAACCGAGGGAGCTGGGTCTCTTGAGCTTGGAGAAGAAGAGACCGAGAGGTGACCTCATTAATGTCTATAAATATGTTAAGGTTGGGTGTCAGGAGGCTCTTATAAGTGTCTTCTGGTGACAGGAAAGGGTCAATGTGTGTCAGCTGGAACATAGGAGGTTCCATATATATATCAGAAGGAACTTCTTCACAGTCAGGGTGACAGAGCACTGACAGAAGCTGCCCAGAGGGACTGTGGACTCTTCTTATCTGGAGACATTTAAAACCCACCTGGATATGTTCCTGTGAGACTTGGTCTAGGTGATCCTGCTGTGTCAGGGTGATTGGACTAGATGATCTTTCGAGGTCCCTTCCAATCCCTAATGATTCTATGATTCTATGATTTTGAGGATGACAGAGCACTGGAACAGGCTGCCCAGGGGGTTTATGGAGTCTCCTTCTCTGGAGATGTTTAAAACCTGCCTGTGTAACTCAATCTAGGTGATCCTACTGTGGTGGGGTGATTGGACTAGATGATCGTTCGAGGTCACTTCCAATCCCTGATATTCTGTGTTTCTGTGATTCTATATCTACAGGGATATTTCACTAATTGCTCCTATGATATTCAGAGACCCAGCAGAGTGCTGATATGACTGTGGCTTTTTTCAGAGCCAGGTTCTTAACTGGGAGAGCTGAATTCTGCCAACCTTAATGTCTTTGTCACTAGGGAATGGCAGATCACTGGTGTAGATCACAAATAACACAGGTGTGAGTATGCTCCCTTGTGGTAAGCCATTTTGTTGTCACATCGTTCGCTCAATTCCTTTCAAAGTTCATAGTGAAATCATTTGTTTGCCAATAAAGATCGTATCAGTCTCGCTCTGTGATGATCGTTCAGAGCGATAAGCGTTTTGGCAGGGCATCCCATCAGCTCCAGCAAGGAAAGGAAGCAGATACGCTGCTTTTTTCTCACCAATAACACTGTGCTGAGAATACCCACCAAGCTCTGGAAGATCCAGGTTCAATTCCCTTTTCTGCTTAAGGGGATCTGAACTCGTCTCTCCACTTCCCTGACTGCCCTAACCACCAGGGGAAAGAATGTTCTAGGGCAGGGCTTTCTCAGTTCCTCATATTGAAACCATTTTACTTTGCATAGGTTAATTAAATATTAATGGGAACAGGAAGGTGGCAAGCCTATGCAAAAGACTGTAACTTCGTGGTGAAGCCTTTCATTTGGGAGCAGAGGCCTGGCTTCCATTCTCCACATCAATGAATACTTAAATGAAAAATACAGAAGCATTAGTAGAAGCAGGCACAGGAACTGAGGACTTCCCCTTCCAGATGAATACGCTAACCACTAAACCAGAAAGTCGTTCCTGTGACCCAGGAAATTGTGAAGAAGGGTATACAAATAAAACTGCTCCAACAGGAGAGCTTCAGACAGGTCTGTCTTGAAACCTTGCCACTGTGAATATTCACCCATAGCTTGAGACTTGGGTTCAAGTTCCTTGAGAAGAAAGCTATAATTTTTAATTACCAAGGTGTGTTCTGTCCATCCCTGGCAAGAAAAGGACATTGATGCTGCTTCTTGCTCTTGCTTGCCTGCTTAAATTTTATGCCTCTTTATGTGACCAAGTGTTGTGCTGGTGAATGGTGTGTTTGTTCTGCATGGTGCTTGTTCTGTGCAATATTTGAAGGCTTCCATTTCTGGCTCAGTCAGATGGATGCTTTATTGCCTTCTGCACTTTTTTCACATCAATGATTTCCCACCACTGGTGGGTTGTGTTACTGTGAGAGGAACTTCTTGTTCCTCTTCAAGTCATTGTCTGGGAGCTTTGACAGGGAGGAAGAGGCAGATGAGATGTGTTCTCACAGAACATTAGGGATTGGAAGGAACCTTGAAAGATCATCTACCCCAATCCTGCCACAGCAGGATCACCTAGACCAAGACACACAGGAACATATCTAGGCAGGCTTTAAACGTCTCCAGAGAAGGAGACTCCACAACTTCCCTGGTCAGCAGTGCTGCAGTGCTCTGTCACTCTCAATATGAAGAAGTTCCTTCCCATTTTTATGTGAAACCTCCTGAAACCCATTGCCCCTTGTCCTATCATTAGATGACACTGATTATTTATCTTACGTCTTTCTGGCCCCTAGCCATGACCTAACATGTCTTGCACCCACCAGACAATGGTGTAGCTATCTCACTGTACAAGCAGCAAAGACAAGCAAGAGGACTCACCTCTTGACTTTTTGGCTAGTGGCTTTCCCACCAATTTCCAAGAAAACTTCCTCATTATCAATCCTAGTGAGACTGATTGTGCAGATGACCTTTAGACATTTCAGCAGCTAGAACTTCCAAATGAAAGAAGAGGAACTTTTGGTATGGGTTTATTTGGTTTACCTATCAGTGTTTTAATAAAACAAGATGAGAGGACTATTGGGGTGGCTTTTGGGAGGACACCAGAACCTACACCTGTGTTAGAAAAAGTCAGTTCAAGCTGGCTCCAGAAGGGACCGGCTACTCTCTGTGTCTGAGCCAATCAGTGATAGTGGCTACAGCTTTGTGATCACATAGGGTAAGAAACTCTGCACAGCAGCAGGGAGAAAAGAAGGGTTAAAAAATGAGACACATAGCCCTGCGGGCACCCAGGTCAGTGAGGAAGGAGGAAAAAGGGATGCTTCAGATGACACAACAGAGATTTTCCCACAGCATGTGGTGAAGACCATGGTGACCCAGATTGTCTTCTTGGAGCTCATGGATGACCTGGGTGGAACAGAGTACCCACATTCCATCTTGAGAAGGACCACACACAGGTTTCTATGTCCTAAGGGAAGCTGCTGCCAGTGGAAAACCTGTGGTGGAGCAGCCCCCTGGCAAAAACTTCAGTCTGTGTAGAGTAGTCCATGGTAAAACAGGTTTTCTGTCAGGATGGGTGAACTTTTGAGTGACCCATTCCTAAAGGACTGATCACTGTGAGTGAAACCTATGCTAAAGCAGTTTGTGAAGATCTGCAGCCTGTAAAAATGATCCACACTGGAGAAGTTCATGAAGGAGAGTATCTCACGGTGGGGACTGCCCGCTGGAGCACGGAAAGAGCATGAGGAACAAGAAGCATCAGGGATGCAAAGCTATACCACATTCTCCATCCCCCTGAGCCACTGGGAGTGGGGCAGACCATGAGATCTCCTGACCCATGAGATACTTACTCATTGTATTTTCTTCTGTCCTACTGAGAAGTGAGAGGGATAGCGCAGTCAGCTAACATAAACCCACCACAATGGCTTTTGTCTCATCTCTCTTTAATTAGCCACAAGACAGCTGGCCTTATATGACTTAGTCATCTGGGCTTCAGTGGCAGTCAATGAAAACAAACAAGACTTTCTAGGAGGTAGTCGAGCTCATCCTAATGTAGACAGATACAGAGCAAATGAAACTTTTCTTATAAATGCTTCTTGCTCTGTTGGATCTTAAGAAAGCTTAGGGTGCCTGTCTCAGATGTAGATATCTACATCATGTCTGTCAAGAGTTAATCAAGATGGCTCCTTCACTTGCATTTTTCTATCTCATCAAGATTTAATGGGGTTCCACATGTGACAGAAGAGCTTTGCAAATGGAAAATGCTAGCTGCATCTGTAGGATGCAAATCAGAGCAGCACCGAGTCCTAACTTGGTAGGAGAGAGACCTGCTGTGTGATGATACCAGCCCTGATGCATCAGCCTGGAGCTGGACTCCTATCAGGAGCCCTCAGAAAGGCTAAATAGTTCAAGTGCAGAATGACACCGATACAACTATATTCCAGATGAAGCCTGTTCACACCCAGTGGACATTTCTCTTTCTCCTCTCTTTAGGACCCCTTGGCCTCACTGTCAGCTGAATCTCAAAGGCACTTCAGACATGAATCTCATTTCAAAAGGCAACAGTGAGCTTCCTGCATCCTTGTACAAGTTTAGGGCTAACTCATTGCAGAAACATATTCGTGTTCAAGGAGAGACAAATTTAAAGGAAAGAAGTGTCTTGTCCATTCTCTGGATCATCACATACTTCTTCTTCTTAACTGATATCAGATTTATTCAATGACAATAAAATATACCTACGTCTGGATCCTAGCCCCATTTTTCCCCTCAGCCACTAGATCATACTCCTACATTCTCCTAAAGATGTGAAGAAGCAGGACACATGTGCACATGATGATGATGCTGTTTCACCCAGCACCTTGAAGGTGCTTCCCAAGGATGTGATGCATCATTTCAGGTGTTGCAGAGCTGAGTCACTGACACTCTGAGGTGACTAAAGCGTTCTTTGATTCCATAACCTGTCACTGTAAAGTTTGACACGTTTGATGCACTCATTTCGACACTCCAGTGTACTTTCTGTTCCCACAGTTAATCCACTCACAGGGAAAACAAATTGTCTGTGGAAAAAAAGCCAACCCAACCCTTGGAAGAAAAAATGAGCTAATTTGCCTTTAAATTTGTCTATGGACCAAATTTTGCCCTCATCAATGGGATGCAACTTCCACTGACTTTACTATTCATATATCCAAAGGCAAAATTTGTTCCTATCTATCAATCTACCTACTATTTTATCTACTATCTGTCTGCTTAACTCTATTAATTAGTTAATGTTTGTAAAACACTCAAAAGATGTAAAGCCCTATAGAAATGCTAAGTATTATAATTATTGTTATCTGACTGCTGTATCTCTTTACCTATCTAGCTATCTACCTTCTCTATCTATTATAATAACAATAATACTTAACACTTATACAGTGTTCTTAATCTTCAAAGTACTTTACCAACATTAACTAATTAATCTAATCTAGTCATCTTGCAAACAGCTCCTTTAACAAACCAGTGGTTGTTTCTGCAAAATACAATTCTTTGCAAAATAGAAGAATTGTACTTTGGGGGGGGGGGGGTATGTTGTTCAGGTTTGACTATGATAAGGTAATAAATACGTATAGAAGCAAGGAAGCAAGAAGATGGAAGCTCCATCACTATGTAACACGGAGGTGGCAGTTTCAGGCAGCTATTGACCATGAAAAGGTCTCCTGGCCCACTTATTCCTGTATGATGTTCTGTCTTCACAGAGTCACAGAACACTGGAGATTACAAGGGATCTTGAAAGCTCATCTAGTCCAAGGGATCTTAGAAGCTCAACTAGTCCAATCTCCCTACTACTGGAGGGTCATGTAGACCAAGTCACACAGGAACATTTCCAAGTGGGATTTAAACACCTCCAGAGAAGGAGACTCCACAACCTCCCTGGGCAGCCCATCTTAGTTTTGATACAGAGATTTCCTGCTCCTGATACAGGGATTTTCTGCTGCTGCCTGACAAGCAGCAGAATTGTCAGCACTACTGGACAAGGACCTTTGTCTCTGTTGGTTCCATCAGAAGAAATCACTGTCTGGTAATTTTCAAACAAAGCTTGTTCCAGGAGCTAAATGAACCTAAACTGTACAACCTGTACTAAAAAATGCAGTATATTCACAGAATCACAGAACATCAGGGGTTGGAAGGGACCTCAAAAGATCAACTAGTCTAATCCCCCTGCCACAGCTGGATCACCTAGATCAAGTCACACAGGAACACATCCAGGTGGGTCTTAAACTTCTCCAGAGAAGGAGACTCCATCTGCCAATAAGGGATGCATTGAGGTACAAGGTATTTGGTGACCTAAAACTAAGGGTCAAACAAAAACTGGGTCAGGAATCTGGGAGACTTTGCTCAGGAAGTCTGAAGATAGAAGTGAGTGTCTGGAAAAGGTTGAGGACACCTATAACACGCTTGCAGGGCTGACACATCTCTCAGAGGTAGAAATACGAGTCTTACACAGAAAGAGGGTTTAGCATCTCGTTTAGAGAAGTGGTTAAAGAATCATTAACTATTTGAATGTTGATGGGTTGTGTGGAGCTCTCCTTTCTCACTGGGACACCTTTGTTCACTGTGTAAACAGAAGGACCCAAGCAAACACAACTCCTCTTCTTCCCACCTCCTCTTCCTCTTCTGTCCTCCCCAGAAAAGTCTCATTGGGAGGGGAGAAGAGACCCCTTCTCTGGGCAAACAAAACCACACATGCAGAAACCCAAAGCACCGGGGTTTGGGAATTCAAGGCTCTTTGCAGAGCCACGGCTGCTTATGCACTCTCCTCGGTGATGCAGGGGAAGACAGAACGTGTTTGTCATTGCAAAGCCAAACAGTTTGCATGGGTCCTGTCATGCTTGTGAGAACTTGTTCTTCCCCAGCTCTCCCTCTCCTCCCCGCTGAGACAGCCTTGCCAAAACTCTGCTTGAGAGTGGTCACAGGGAAAACACGAAGCCTCGCAGGGATTTGGGGAGTAGACGTCAATCTGTCAGGGGTGTCATCAGAGCTGGATATATCTGCTGATCTGTTACCACTTGCTAATTATGGATTCGGCAGCTAATTGTCATAAATCTCAGCGAGAGATGTGGAATGAGACAGAGGTTTTCAAAACAGCATGGCCTGGATAGGTCTGCACTTGGTGAGTTGTGAAGCAGGAACCATCAGCCCTGTGCCAGGGCTCTGCTGCTCTGGGATGCCCAGGTCAATGCTTGCATTGCCTACAAGACCTGGTTTGCTCCAAGCAGCACTTCTGCTGTTCCTTTGCAGGAATGCTGAGTGCCCAAGATTGGAATAAGCTGAGCTGTTGGAGGATTTTTAATAAAATAAAACCAGAGGTGTCAGTAGTCGCAGCCAGGCAGGTGTTTTACAGGATGAAATCTGGAAGCCCTCATCAGGCTGACCTTCTCATCCACCATTTGGAGAGCAAACCATGAGGGCTCATGCCTTGATTTTGCAAACCCACACGTCAGGCACAATCTGCTCTGGCAGGGGGATTGGACTAGGTGCATTTTCAAGGTCCTTTCCAGTCCCTAATGTTCTGCGATTCTGTGGATCTCAGTGGAGATCCAGACTACTGCTCAAGCTGATCTTAAGGGTTAACACTCCTCAGATGTAATTTATCCAGCCAAGAATTTGGAGTGGAAAAGACAGAGGTTTAGGAATTTTCATGCAGATGTAGGTTTCCTAGTGTCACCCACTATCTTGCATCAGCTGATTTAAAACTTTCCATGCCTCTTGAAAGCTACAGTTCAGGGTGAAAGGGGTAAAGCCAAGTCTTCAACATCTCAAAGGCATCTGTTTTCTTAAACACTGAGCAGCTTCTCAGGAAATCAAATCCCTTCAGGGTACTTCAGCTGAACTTCCAGAAATAGCTACTTGAAAGTTTCTGTGGCTCTAAGGATCACAGGGTCTGTGTTCATGGGAGCTAGTCCTCAGGTGAACAGCAGCTCCTGTAGCAGATCAGCACAGAATGTGTGCTGTTGATAGACTGTCTTGTCATTTGGAGAGAACAGAGTTAAGGCTGCACACAGAAGACATATCCCTCTTAACAAGCAGCTCCTGGTTTTCAGAATTTTTATTCTGCTTTTTGTTTCCCAGTCCTTTTCCTGTTTTCAGCCACTCTTGTAATGTTTTCATCTAGTCCAAATTTTTATCTAGCCCAAGATTCCCAACTACTTTTGGAAATACAAACTAATGTCTGTCACATATTCCACTACAAACTGCCAAATTTTCCAGGTAGAAAGACACAACAATCTATTTTGAGGTTGGCTTTCAGTGGAGCTGGCTGGAAACCCCGCAGAGTGATGTTTGTGTGTTTTCCCAGCTGAGAAAGCTGATTCATAGTAACTCAAACACTTTGCCGAGATGAGCTGGTTTTGATTCAGGTGTGACAAACTTCAAGCAGAGGTACAAATAAAGTCTAGTGCTTAGATTTCTGCTGGAAACTAGACCTGCAAGGTGCTGTAGCCTTCTGGGAGCCAGCTCCTCTGAAGCACATCAGCATAGAATCATCAAATCATTAGGGATTGGAAGGGACCTCGAAAGATCATCCAGTCCAATCCCCCTGCCACAGCAGGATCACCCAGACCAAGTCACACAGGAACACATCCAGGCAGGGTTTTAAACCTCTCCAGTGAAGGAGACTCCACAACCTGTGTGGGCAGCCTGTTCCAGTGCTTTGTCACCCTCACTGTGAAGAAGTTCCTTCTCATATTGATGTGGAAACTCCTGACACCCATTGCCCCTTGTCCTACCATTAGCTGACACTGAGCAGAGCCTGGCTCCATCCTCCTGACACCCACCCTTCACATATTTATAGACATTAATGAGCTCACCCCTCTTCTCCAAGCTCAAGAGACCCATCACCCTCAACCTCTCCTCATAAGGGAGGTGCTCCAGTTCCTTCGTCATCCTCACATGTCGGGATCACTGCCGGCAGAGAATCAGGAGCTTGAAAATGTTAAAACATTCTGGTTGAAGATTTTGATGTTTCCTGTTGAGTGGGAAAGGAGACAGAAGAAAGGCCAGAACATCATTACTCACTCCCTCCCTGAAGAAGTCTTCCATGTCTGCCTGTCGAGCTGTCCAAGAAGTCAGGATCAACAGCTTTGTCAGGATAAAGCAAAAATGAGGGATTTATTCTACATTTAAAAAGGGGTTTGACATTAAAGAATTGAAACCTGCTCTGCAGAGAATGGTTCCACTGTACAAAGGTCTACTGCTCATAACAAGCTGTGCCCATTAGTGTTTAAGTCCGTTGCCTGGATGGTTAGAAAACGATCAACCCCTCTACCTGAAATCTGGAATTACTTTTTGGGGATGAGGCAAGAGACCTGAAATATTTTCTTTGCTTTAGACTGAGAAAAGATTCAGTTCCAAGTTCACCAGAAACTCGTAGGAAATGTTTTGTGTTGACTCAAGGCAAGTCAGCCATACCTCCCTGTGCTTTTTCAGCAGAGCGTTCAACCCCTGCCTTTCCCAGAACATCAGCCTCTTCTACAGAACTGATGCAGAGTGTCTAGTGCACGGAGTCACCAATACTTTCCCACTTGTGTCAGAAGGTTATGAGTAGTCTCAGGATCTGGACTAAACTGTCATTAAAAGTGACATTTACTGGAGTGTTAATCTTCCACTTAGAGCTCAAGTACCGCCTGTCCTAGCGAAAGACTAGGAAGCATGTTGTGGCCCAAAGGCCTTAAATCTGCTGCTTTATTCTCCCTGTTGCTCTAGGGAGGCCAAATAAATAGCAGCAAGTCATTACCTGATGCAGGTGGTTTCCTTCCAGTATGGTCATGTCCCTCTCTAGGAAGCCGGAGATGTGTGTGTGTGCTTTTGTGTGAGAACACATGCAGGTGGCTGCATGCTTGTGTAAATCACATCACCTGCTTGCTGACACATTCTGGTCCCTCCAGAGCTCCTTGAGTGCCAGGTGTAGTCCAGCAAAGACACGTCCTAAAGACCAGTGCTGGGTCTTGTAGTTCCCACTTCTGGCAGTCCTTCTCCTTCTCCCTGGACCCAAACTCAGCCTCCATCACTGATGACAAATGCAGTAGCCAGGGTGAGAGAAGTGTTTAGCTGGGTGATGTTTTAAGGCTTTGCAGAGTGCTGTCCTGGGTGATTGTATGGCCTTCTGCATACGTTTGGCTGGAAGTATGGAAAATTAATTAGTAGCAGAAGGGTATAACTTTGCCAGCCATTAAGTGTTTTCTTTGTCTGGCAACATCTTACCTTGTCCTTGTGCCAGAAACATCTCATAACTTGGTATTATATTCTCTGAAGACAACCTTTTCAATGACTTTCTGTGCGAAACAATGTCGTCCCAGTAGGAGAGGATTCTGTTTGCTTTTTCTTTTTCTTGGTGTTGATGGAAAGAGAAATAGCTGCACTTCTGAAGGTCAAGTGTTTGGAACAGAAAGCTGTTCACTTCTGCAGATTTGTTTAATTGTCAATCAAATGTAAAAAAATCACAGAATCACAGAACATTAGAGATTGGAAGGGTCCTCAAAAGATCACCTGGTCCAACCCCCTGGATCACCTAGATCCTGTTGCATAGGAACATATCCAAGTGGGTTTTAAACATCTGCAGAGAAGGAGACTCCACAACCTGCCTGGGCAGCATGTTCCAGTGCTCTGTCACCCTCATCATGAAGAAGTTCCTTCTCATATTGATGTGGAACCTCCTATGTTCCAGCTCACACCCATTTGCCCTTGTTCTATCATTAGATCACAGAATCACAGAACATTAGGGATTGGAAGTGACCTCAAAATATCATTTAGTCCAATCCCCTTACCAGAGCAGGATCACCTAGACCAAGTCGCACAGGAACACATCCAGGCAGGTTTTAAATCATTTGACAGAACACCTCCTCCATTGCCTCTACATTTCTATGAAGCAAGACAGCACCTGGAAGGCTACATGAGCAGCTGCAGGACACCTCCTGGCCTTTTCTCTGGTCCCTCCTCTGAGGTGAAGCTTTACAGCAACACTTAACACAGACTCCAGGGGCTGCATTATGCATGCCGCCATCCCCCTAACACCCACCCTTCACATATTCATAGACATTAATGAGGTCACCCCTCAGTCTCCTCTTCTCCAAGCTCAAGAGACCCAGCTCCCTCAGCCTTTCCTCATCAGGGAGGTGCTCCACTCCATCATCCTCATGTCTCTGTGTTGGAACGTCTGCAGCAGTTCCGTGTCCTTCTTGAACTGAGGGGCCCAGAACTGGACACAAGATTCCAGATGTGGCTGCAGCAGGGCAGAGTAGAGGGGGACGAGAACCACGCTCAGTCTGCTAACCACCCTGCTTCTGATCCACTGCAGGATGCCTTGGTCACAAGGGCACATTGCTGGCTCACGGTCATCCTGCTGTCCATCAGGACCCTCAGGTTCCATTCAGCTAATCAAGATAAAAACCAGAGATAAATGAAGAAAAGGACTACTAAGTCTAAACACTGTTGGTCTCTTGTTTTCTGCAGCTTGGTTTGTGTTGTGGAAAACAAACCCATTGAAAAAGAAACACAAAACAAAAGAAAAAAATGAAAGAAAAAGAACTTACCTGTGGCTCCAGCTACATTTTTAGAACTTAACTATTAACCCAACAGCTCCTAATTTGCTTGATGTCCCTTAACCAACATAACTGCTGCCAGAAGGGAAGAACTTTATCACTTCTCCACTTCTTTCTCCTCCACTTGGGCCTTCATGTTTAATCGAAGCTTCTCCATTCCGTTATTTCTGGATGTCTGTAAACTCTGTCTGCTCTAGGCAGTGGGAAGGAGCTGAGGACGTCTCCTGTGGACTAGCCCTTCTTTCCCAGCCAGTTATTATCTGTCTGCTGGATGGTTAGCTGCTCATTCTTCTGGCCATGGGCATAAAATGCAGCTCATGGGAACAGGAACAGGAGGTGGATTGTCAGCACGGCAAACACGGGTCAGGCAATGCATGTGGTGCATAATGGATGCCTTGTCCCTTGGCTCATATAACTGAAGAACGGTCTAAGAAGGTGCCCTGGACATTTCTTACTCCTCTTGCATGTGGAGGCACATGCTGTTCATCAGACTTCCTGCTGCAAATTGCCCACAAGCATCTGCCTGTTCTCAAAATTAATCAGTGTTGACTAGGAAGCATTTTCATCTGCATAAGCTCTCTTTCTCCCACCCTTTTTCTTTTCCTCATGCTGAGACAAGCTACCATGAATACTGCAAGCATGGTGGAGATACCGTCTAGACACCCAGAGCATCTCAGCTGCTGCTGTGAGCGTGACAATTGCCGTGCAAAACGCGTCCGCAGATGATCCCGCTGGAAGGCTCGTCTCCTACTCTCTTGGCTGAGTCTCCAGCCACAAAAGCCACGTCTAGTCAGTTGGATGCTCTTTCAAATGTCAATGGTTGGACTGATTAGCAAACAGAAGAAATTATCTTCATTGTGGTAAAACTCAAAATTGTCTAAGAGAAAATTTGCAAAGTGCTTAAATGAGTTGTTCTGTGCAGACTTTGAATCATAGAATTTCAGGGATTGGAAGGGACCTCAAAAGATCAGCTAGTCCAATCCCCCTGCCAGAGCAGGCTCACCTCACTGGAGAAGCCATGCAATCAGAATCACTCAGGGTTGGAAGGAACCATCATCCTGTTCCAACCCCCCCCAGCACAGGCAGGGACACCCCACCCTAGACCAGGCTGGCCAGACCTCCATCCAGCCTTCGCCTAGTTGTCCTGCCCACGAGCACAGAGTGATCTGAATCCCTTGCTCCTAATGGGGCTTCATGGTTTTCTTTCAGGAAGTCCCTGGAGAGGGATCTTTTCATGAGGGACTCAAGTGACAGGACAAAAAGTGAAACTAAAAGAGGGTAGGTTTATATTAGATATTAAGAAGAAATTCCTGACTATGAAGGTGTTGAGACACTGGAATAGGTTGCCCAAGGAGGTTGTGGCTGTTCCCTACATGGAAGTGTTCAGAGCAAGGTTAGATGGAGTTCTAGGCAACCTGGACTAGTAAGAGCTGTCCCTGGCTATGGCAGTGTGTTGGAACTGCATGATCTCTGAGGTGTCTTCCAACCTAAGCCATTCCACGATGGGCTTGCTGATTGGAGGGGATCTCTGGAGGCCTGCGCAACAACCTCCAGCCTGAAGACAGCCCATGTTGAGCATCTGGGTAGACCAGTTGTGAACTTATCTAGTCAAGCCTTAAAACCCTTCAAGGATGGAGCTGTCACAGTGTCTCTGGGTGAACTTATTTAATGTGGGGCTGCCTTCCTAAGGAAGTAGCTCTTCTCAATGACATGGCTCCCTCCTCCAATATGTGCTGCTGACAAGAAGTGATTGGCATTTTGTAACTCTCCATCACATATTTGTAGACTGGTCCAAAAAATAGGTCAAAAAACATTTACTTCCTCTTTGCCAGGCGAGATGAACATAGTTTCTTCAAGGTATCCTTGCAGGTTACATGATCTGGGCTCCTAAACTTCTCACTAGCTTTCCAATCAGCTCTGTTCAGCTTTTCTTGAACTGTGTGACCCAAAACTGGATGGATTATTTCAAGTGCACCATCTACACAGCTGTGCAGAGGGGAATACTAGTCTTTGAAACACGCTGGTCATGCTTTTGCTAGTGTAACTCAGCAGCAAATTACTTACATTCACTATTGTCTCACATTCAATTGGAATCCAGGCTGTTATTGAGCCTGTCCCCTGCCTTTAGTGGTCCATGGAGTAATTCTGCCACAGGGGCAGCAATTTATACTCCCTTTTCTGTACTTTATGATGTTTCTGCTGCCCCAGTCTTTAAGATGCTAAAAGCTTGCCTGCCCTGATGCTGTATTGTTCATGTTATCAGCTAGTTGTAACACGCTTGTTACCAGCTACTAAGTGGACATTGAGCCTCTAATGACAGCTGCATGAGCCCTGTATCACTTGCTTGCAGTTAATTTGCTCTCCAGTTTCCTAATGAGAACACTGTAGGTAGTAAAACCCTTATTGTGCTAGAGTTAGGTAATATCAGTTGCTTTTCCATTGTCCTTACAGTTGCTCATATAATTGTAGGAGGTGGTGGAGTTGGCTAACTGTGATCTGTCCTGAACAAACCTGTGTAGATGGTTCCTTTTTGCTTCTTGTCTTTCAGGAGATGGGAACTAGACACCAGGCATTTTAGGGTCTGAGATGAGACTGACCAGCCTATAAATTCCGTGTCTTCCCACTCTTAAAGGTAGGCATAGCACCAATGTTTTCTGACATCAAGGATTTGCTCCCTCTTGCCAAGATCATAGAATCATAGAATCATTAGGGATTGGAAGGGACCTCAAAAGATCATCTAGTCCAATCCCCCTGCCACAGCAGGATCACCTAGACCAAGTCACACAGGAACAGATCCAGGAGGGTTTTAAACTTCTTCAGAGTAGGAGACTCCACAACCCCTCTTGGCAGCTTGTTTCAGTGCCCCATCACCCTTCCTGGGAAGAAGTTCCTTCTGATATTTATATGGAACCTCCTATATTCCAACTCACACCCACTGCCCCTCATCGTCTCCCAGTAGCATGAGCCATCATTTGCAGCACTTTCAGGTGAAACCCATCTGAATGGACGTAGTGTTTGAACACATTCAGTTTATGTGAGTTTTCCCTCTTTTATTTCTCTCTCATTATCCTTTTCCTCCCCAAAGGTGGGAGTCAGAGGTCTAGGACCAGGCTCAGCCTGTCAGGACTGAGGCCAAAATGCTGTGAAGTAGTTCAGCCATTTCCATCCCGTCAACAAAACCAAACTGCCTTTCATAGACACATTTCCTCTGTCCTTCCAGCTGCGTGCTTGTGGAATCACTTCTTGTTTCCCCTTGTTATGCTCTTGAATGGTTTTAGCTCCAGCTGAGTTTTCTTCTTCCTCACATCATCCAGGCTCTGAAGTACTGACTCTGTTCTGTTTCAAGAAAGAACATTCCAAGGTGTAGGATTTCCTGAGACCTTTGCATATGGCCCAGTGTGTGTGCGCTCTCGCTTCTCATCCTGAAGACACAGGAAGACTCGTGGGGTCCCATGCACCTTGAAACTTTGCACAGAAGTTTTTCAAGAGGTGTGATTTATGGTTGATGTGTGAAGCCATACAGTTCCTTCCCCCGTCTTGTGCTCTGTGTGTTGGGAAGCCACCTCCTCTCATTATGGTACTTGCAGAAGATGTCTGGCTGGCTGAGGGGGAAGTGGGCTCGCAAACCTTCTTTTGTGAAAGGCACAAAGGAAGAGGGGTGGTTTGTAGTCAACAGCAAAATGAGAGGAGGCTCTCTCCTCTCTTCAAAGGGCTTCCTCTTCCCCTTCTCTGTCTATTGTGAATTCTTTAAAAAGACCACCCTTCCCTTCTGCAGAGTGAAAACATCAAAGGGAGCGGTGTGGTGGGGTATTTCCTTGTGAACACTGACTTACCTTACAGAGGTGAGGAGTTCACAGGAGGCTCTCTCTTGTGAAGCATGTTCTGGCTGCCTGGCTTTGAATGCTGAGCTCACTCGGAAAACGTCCTCACATCTTCAGACAAGCAGCTTTGCTCCAAAGCCAAATCTCTTCCTCTCTCTCCTCCCACTTTCTGCTTATTCACTGATTATTTTACTTTATCTTATTTTTTTTTAGTTTTATTTTAAGCAAGGCTAAAATGTTTTACACCTTGAGGATTTTGTGAGGGGATTTCTGTTTGGATGAAGGGGTAGCTGCAAAATCTGAAGGGCAAAAGAAAATTTAAAATTCCGACAAAAATTTCATCATAAAAGATTCAATCTTTTTGAGGCACATTCGTGTGGGAGAATGTGAAACTACCCATTCCAGGATAAGGGGAAGAAGTAAGTTTGCCTCTGCTCATTGCAGAATTTGATTGTTTTACTGGAGTCTCCTTCTCTGGAGATGTTTAAAACCCACCTGGATGTGTTCCTGTGTGACTTGGTCTGGGTGATCCTGCTGTGGCAGGGGGGTTGGACTGAGTAATCTTTTGAGGTCCCTTCCAATCCTTAATGTTCTCTGATTCTGTGATTGGCTGATAACCTTATTAAAAACAGGCATCAATCAACCATCTATATCAAATTTATCTTCAGTGATATGGAGTTTAATGTCATTAGAACTGCTCCAAACCCCTCCATTTCCTCCTGGTTTATCTTGGTAGCAATTAAAACAAAACTAACCTGTAGGCTAAGAACTTTGGACTCTCTTTTTTCTCCTTTGTGTGATTTCATTTGTAAGAGTGGAGCTGTTGTCTACATCAGTGGCCAAGACTCCTGTCTGTAGTCTTTAGAAAGATACCCTTCAGCTTGTCATAGAATCATTAGGGATTGGAAGGGACCTCGAAAGATCGTCCAGTCCAATCCCCCTGCAACAGCAGGATCACCTAGACCAAGTCACACAGGAACACATCCAAGTGGGATTTAAACATCTCCCATGAAGGAGACTCCACAACCTCCCTGGGCAGCCTGTTCCAGTGCCACTCCACAACATCTAACACTTGTTCTCTGGTGTAAGAGAAATACGTAAAAGTTTTTCATTTACTGTAAAGGCAGGCAATGAGTTAAAATTCATTTTACCCAACAAACCCTTGAGGGAGCGTTTCCATGTCTCTCTTTGGAGCAAACGCACCAGTTGTGATGCCCTGTTGTCTGCTCCATGGATTTCTGTAGGATCTCAGCCCTACTGCAAGAATAATTCACCTCCTCATTAAGCCACTGCAGCCTTCTGGAAGGCAAACTGAGGCTGATCTTGACAGTGGCAACACTTGGAGAAGGGGAAGATGAAGGTAGAAACCACTGGGAAGCCTCAACTGGAACTATAGGACTTACTAAATGTGCCCAGGATGATTCTATGATATCAGCTCAAGCCCTTACACTTTAGCTCTGAGCAGTAGAGTGGGGCTGTCAGCCTCAAACCCACATGTTTGTAAGTGCCAGTGCTACAATCACGTTTGGAGATCAGGGATCCAGACCTTAAAGACAGAGGAGGATTCACACTTCACCTCCCTCCTACATATGACAGGAGGATAAGGACTTCTTCCTTGCTCACATCCATGATCTCCATCCAAGAGGTCTGCGCTCAGAGACTCGTTTCAAACTAAATACCAGCTGTGACTCACCGCCTTAGAGCAGAGTGCGTGTACATGTGCTTGATCACACTGGAAACCAGTTGTGCAACAGCAGGAGGGGGAGAAAAAGCTGCCAAGAAATCCCTTCTGTGCAGGTGGTGGGGATGAGTCTTAGCAGCCCACCAGTGAAAAGACTAGAGGAAATCCTTCACGAGCAGCTAAGCACAAAGGATCTGATTTTTAATCCTCCCAGTGGAGGCTGGCCAGAGCTTGTGTGCATTTCTGGGTTTCTGGAAGTGGGAGATGCTGAGTGGAGGAGCAGGTTTTTGGTCCTGTCAGCACTTTGGTCTGTGTGTGGTTTCCCCATTGCCCTTAGCTCCAGGCACTTTGGCAATTTTCTTCCTCCTGCAAGGCAGAGTGGGAAGAGCTGACGAGGTGGGTTCAGGTATTGAGTAATGAGGATAATTAATCAAGGGTCTTCTGCAGAGTTTCTGTGTTGCTTTCTTTCCTTTGGTGTGTCTCAGGGTGATGAGCAGCCAAGGAGCAACCTCCTGCGAGCCTCTGGCCTCGTGGGTGCTCACCGCTTCTCAGGTCAGAGTACTTGACCTCAAAGGCTGCTGTCTCTTCAGCTTGGATTGCTTCAGGTTGAGAGGGTTGTTAATTGGGAGGCTATCTGAAGGGCACCTTGTGCTGAGGGTATGGCAAATAAGGAGTAAGATGTAAGATGATGAGTAGCAGGAGGTGAGAAGTGAAGGCTATACAGCCTTAAATTTTAAATGACCTAAAGATTACTCAGCTAAACACTTCACAGAGTCACAGAACATTAGGGGTTGGAAGGAACCTTGAAAGAGCATGCAGTCCAATCCCCCCGCCACTGCGTGATCACTTAAATCCAGTCTTTTGAGTCTCTAACTAGAGCAAACTCAAGGCTTCTTGATAAAAAGAAAAAAAATTCTTTAGTGGCCATCCAGCCACAAGCCATCCTAAAGACATCCAGCTCAGCCTGAGTCACTGGTCTTCACTGGTGGCTTCATCCTGCATATGATGCAAAAAAGCAGTCCTTGTACATCTGAAGAGCTGCAGGTCTCCTTCTCTGGAGATGTTTAAAACCCACCTGGCTGTGTTCCTGTGTGACTTGGTCTAAGTGATCCTGCTGTGGTGGGGGGACTGGACTAGATGATCTTTCGAGGTCCTTTCCAAACCCTGATGAGTCTGTGGTTCTGTGATTCTGTGACTTGGTCTAGGTGATCCTGCTGTGGCAGGGGGAATGGACTAGATGAACTTTTGAGGTCCCTTCCAATCCCTAATGATTCTATGACTGTTTTTTCTGGGTCACAGAAGCACAGAATATTAGGGATGGGAAGGGAACTTGAAAGATCATCCAGTCCAACCATAAGGACTAAGCTTACAGCAGCTTCAAGCTTCTGATTTTAAAGAAGTGAGAAATCACCAGAATGGAGAAGACAAAAAACCACTTTGGGGAGCGGAATACGACCTTTCTCTTCCCCTGGTGTTGTTCAGTAACTTGAGGTTGCATTTTGGGCTGCCGTTCAGGAAATCCAGCTAATCCTGGCAGGAGAACAGTGAAGCGTAACTGCGAGATAAATGCATTATTCAAGGACCAGCCACTCCTTTAGGCATTTCACCCCTTGGGCCTGAAAACTCTTGAGCAAGTCTCATGTCACTTGCATATGTGCAGGTTTTCCCAAACCGCAACTTTTCCTTCCTCGGAGAAAACAATTTTAATTAATTCTCTGAACAGCATCTCTGCCAAGCCTGGCTGGCCCGGCGCAGTCATCAAATCACGGCAGCACCCAGCCTGTGTCTTATAAAACTCGTCATGGCTGATTGTCACCCTTCTTTTGCGCTGCTCGTGGAGATGAACTCAAAGGCGGTCCTCCTCGCGCGGGTCCGGGGTGAAGCGCATGTCTGACGTAAAGACTGCAGCGGTGTGTTTTGCTGAGCTGGAGCCTTGCAGAGCAGAGGGGATGTTGTCCTCTTTGTCATTCTGGTTTGGAGTCAACATTTCTGCAGTGCAACGTTAATTACGGATTCTCCTCCTCGATTCAGTATCGCGGCTGGGCTGCTGCTCCCTGTTAAATCATCTTCCTCGACACGTGAAATTCAGGCTGCTTTTGTTAGATTAAAGTCTTTTTATCTGACCTGCCTTTAAGCCCCATCTACTTAGTCGTATCACTGGGTAGGTAACAGAAAATTGCCAATATGTCACCCAGTGGGTAAATCAATTCATGAAAGGAGGCCTAGTGCTTTTAGATTGACTGCAGAATGGCTCTTTTCTTTTTTTCCAAGCATATCTTCCTCAGCACACCTGGGTATTCCTCCTGAGGGCTCCGGGAAAAAAGTTTGAATTGCCTTGTTCTTCATTAGCTGCATCCCGTCTCCTTTATATTGCAGGTGAACGTGACGTGCTCCACAGGGTGTCTTCCTCGGAGAGGGGTTGGATGGAAAAGGGCAAATTATGGCCCTGGTGATGTGGAAAGAAGGAGAAGAGCTGGCAGGAGTGTTATCGCTAGGAGCAATCTGGGATGCTGTCTGCATATATTTGAGAGGCAAAGTCCTCGCAGGTGGGCTGTGTGTGAGATACAGGTGACTATTTATTTGAGAATATGACCAGCGATCAGTTAAGTGATATTTCCTTGGTTGCTTGGCCCCAGATGTTTTCAGGAAAAAGCCTCCATTTTAAGAAAACCCTAAAGATAAACAGTCTGTCAAGGAATGTGAGCTGGTTAGTGGGGCAATGGAGAAAAGAGGATGATTTCTTATCTGTCCATTGTGAAGTCTACCAAACCCCTAAGGGTTCCACTCAAGAGAGTGGGGTGGAGGTGAGTGTTTTCCTTGGGCAAAAACAGGTTAAGCGAGAGAATATTTGGGGAAACTGAGGCAGGAGACTGCATCTGATGCCTTGCTCTTTTCTTTCAGTCCATGTTCATCATTTATGCCTTAACAAAGCAGATGGATTGTTGGAGACTCCTGTGAAGGCTGTCATTACTGATGATCTCATGTCCCTGAGGCAAGGAGCTGTCAAAGACTGATGTGCTGAGAAGTCTTGTCTTCATCTTCTCAAGAGTGACACTAGTCATGGGGTCCCTGAGCTGAGGAGCTTTGTTCTCACCAGCAGAGATGCCAAACACAAAACCACAGTACATACAACATCAGTGCAGGGGTCTCCAAAGTACAAGGGACTCAGCAAACCCTCCTGGAGAGTTTTATACTGGTGATAGCTTTATGAGAACTACACACATGTAACTGACCTTGATGTGACAGGTAGAAGGAAGAAGATGTAAGGCTTCCAGTGCCCCCGGTCTCTGCAACCTGTCGTGACGTGGTGCATGAAATGCTGCGAAGCTCTGTTTCCCCTGGCTGCATCTGAACTTTGGAAACAGACAGGCAGAGGTGGTTTTCTGCCTAAACTGCTTGGCAGGAACAAACTGAATTCTCAGTTTTAAAAATATATTTAAAAAATATGGCCTCTCTATGTACCAATCACAGAATCACAGGACATTAGGGGTTGGAAGGGACCTTGAAAGATCATCTGGTCCAATCCCTCTGCCACAGCAGCATCACCTAGATCAAGTCACAGAGGAGCATATCCAGGCAGGTCTGATTTTAAATTTTTATGGAAAAAGAGGACCTTCCCCTCCCTGACAATCGTAGAACATTACCAGAAAGTACCTTCTTGGCTAAAAACTCAGCAGTCTTAAAAAACTCTGAATAATGACCTCTGACTGTGCGCTGTAGCTTCTGCAAAGGCTTTGGAAATGCCAAATGGAAAATGCTAGGTGAGGAGCTGCATGTCTGTCCTGGACAACCAATATAAACATTCAGAATTCCTTGTCAGGCAGGTATTTAGACACTGTGACCCTTCCTGTTCTCTCATGTAAAGTGGAAATGAGGAATAACTAATTAAAACGTGTGTCTTTCTTTCAGCGCAAGCGAGAGGCAAATCAAAATGCGTGTATCTGATGCACATTAACTCAACGTCTGCTATTAAACCACCAGCCATGAAAGACTATGGGAAATCTGAGCCCTTGCTGATTTCTGCTAATTCTATAAAGAGTCTATTTAATTTCCTCAGGAAAACAAGGCAAACCTTCCCTCGAGGGCACGTACATTTTTGAATGGGCTACAAGTAAGTCCCTAAGGGCTCGGTTATCACTGATCACAGTGTGGTCTGTTGGATATTGCTAAGGGAAATTTAGTGTGATTGTCTGTGATCACTGGCATGTGCTCATACCCATTAGGAGACCTATTCAGCCCACTGACATTTGGTTCCTAGGAGAATAGGGTAGCTGCTCTCAAAACATTTTGAGTTTGCTGTATTTTTTTCCTTCCCCCATCCCCATGTTGTTGTTTTATTTCAGACAGAGCAGCAGATGTTCAAGATGAGAGAAGGGCTGGTACAGAGAGCTGACACAGTGAGACACGAGTGCTCTACTTCTAAGAAAATGCTATGTGACAAAAGCACTCCTCTTCCAGTTTTGTTAACTGTCTTACTCACGGTGCTCTGGGCAACTGCAGAGGCAATGTAGAGAAGCAACAGCATCATCTGCAGCTGCATCTCTTGTGCAGAAGAATCGAGCTTTAGATATTTCCCTCTAAACCACAGGAGCCTTCAGAAGGTCACAGGTCTGGCACCAAACCCCCCCAGTGACTTCAGGACTGGGTGTGCAGCTGTGTGATTGTCCCTTATCGCTCTGGTTGTCTTCACAGAACGCTGGGCAGTCCCCCCAAATTCTATCTATCTTTTGGATCTGACATTTGCTGTCTTGAGAACTGGTCTCACTGATATAAAAGATTAGAGCCAATCAGATATGTGGTGGGAACTTGAACATAGGAGCTGGTGTAGTTCACGACAGGCAACGAAGGGCAAATGGTTGCCACGTGAGAAGTGAAAAACCAGCTTGCCAGTGTCTGAAAGCAAGGGGTGCTGTGTGTTCTGAATGGCAGCCTGGACCACAGGATCACAGATACACATAACCTCTTTGGATGGAAGAGATCTTTAATGTCCTCAAGCACAACCATTAACCTAAACCTGCCAGCTCACCACTGAAGCACATCCCTAAGCATCACATCCACGAGTTCTTTAAATACCTCCAGGGATGACGACTCCATCACTGTCCTGGGCAGCCTACTCCAACATCCAATGACCCTTTCAGTGAATGAAGATGTTCACAGAATGTCTCTGCTGGGAATAAAACATCAGATTTGCTTCATTGCCTGCAGAATATGGATATAAATCTCACTGCCACAACCCCTTTTCTGAAACACAGGCACGGTTGCTCTTCTGCCAAGATGGGTAGAACTACAGGATAAGACTGGGAGGAACAACCCCTGATAAACCAAACATAAAGTTCTGAAGTTTACACAGCAAGAAATAAAAAGGAAGAAAAAAAAATCACTTTAAGTTTTGGTTCAACCACCAAACCCATCAAACAGCCCCTTTTCATTCTTCATGTCACCTTCTGGTTCGTGTTTAATGCAGGACCTGAACAGACTCTTTTCCACTCCTGCCTTGCCAGTTTTAATGATTTACCCATTTCTTTCAAGAAAAGAGAGTATGTTGTGGAGGCCAAAGCCAATGTGGCTAATCCCTGCTTGTGTGTTTGCTTCTTGTAGACCTGCCAGACCCGAGAGCTTCGCCTAGAGACTCTCTCCGTTAGAGCAGGTTGCAAACCGACTTGTTTGCCTCTTGCTCGTGCGTCAGTTAGGTGTTCAGGGCTGGTCCCCACAAAGGGTGGGGAAGCAACCCAGGTGTGAAAATGCATGTGTGTGCTTGTAATGAAACTGTAACCGTAGCTGCAGAGAGCCCTTTTGTAAGCTGTAGCTCTGCCATTAGCTGGTTCCAATTCTGCATCTGGGCGCTGCTGGATTTCCAGCACTTACTCAGGTACTGGTTTGTTTTGCAGGATGTTTGTCCCAGTAAGGAAAGAAAAACAACTGTAGGCTTGGTAGATTTGGGTTAATGATTCTACCTGACGATCTTAAAGGTCTTTTCCAACTTTGATGATTGTATGATTTCTCACCTGTATGAGGCTGGGCATTTGCATTAGCCTTTGCTGTTATGGAAGACACAGCAGCCTGACACCACCCAGCTATCTGTTGTTACACACAGAATAGAGATGGGAAAGGACCTCGAAAGATCATCCAGTCCGATCCCCCTGCCACAGCAGGATCACCTAGACCAAGTCGCACAGGAACACATCCAGGCAGGGTTTAAACATCTTCAGGGAAGTAGACTTCACAACCTTGCCCCTTGTCCTATCACACTGAGCAGAGCCTGGCTCCATCCTCCTGACACCCACCCTTCACATATTTATAGACATTAATGAGGTCACCCCTCAGTCTCCACATGACTTGAAAATATTTAAAGCAGGTTTGCTGCTAAGGTTTTTCTTGTTCATGTATGCTTTCTCCCCATTTTATCTTAAATTCTCTGCTTGACAGATGTTGGGTAACACAGTGGTAATGAAGGAATAAGCTGGGGGAAAAACAAAGCGCCTTAACTATTGAAGGTTTTGGTGGGTGACAGCAGAATCAGCTCTGAATGAAGGGGCTGAACACATGAAGCTGTCAGTACAGTTCAACTAAGTTAAGTACTTTATATCATTCAATCCCTCTACTCTGCCCTCATGAGACCACATCTGGAGTATTGTGTCTGGTTCTGGGCCCCTCAGTTCAAGAAGGACATGGAGCTGCTGGAGAGAGTCCAACATAGAGCAACGAGGATGATGAAGGAATTGGAGCACTTCCCTTATGAGAAAAGGCTGAAGAAACTGGGTGTCTTTAGTTTCAAGAAGAGGAGATTAAGGGGTGACAATGTCTATAAATACGTGAGGGGTGGGTGTCAGGAGGATGAAGCCAGGCTCTTCTCAGTGTCATCTAGTGATAGGAGGAGGGGCATTGGGTCTAAGCTGGAACACAGGAGGTTCTATATAAATACCAGAAGGAATTTGTTCACAGTGAGGGTGACAGAGCACTGGAACAGGCTGCCCAGGGGAGTTGTGGATTCTCCTTCTCTAGAGACATTTAAAACCCACCTGGATATGTTCCTGTGTGACTTGATCTAGGTGATGCTGCTGTGTTGGGGGGGACTGGACTAGACAATCTTTTGAGGTCCCTTCCAATCCCGAATGCTCTGTGATTCTGTGATTCTTTAGTACCAGCTAAAAGCAATGAGCCAAAGGGAAGATAATGCAGGTGGGTTCTGCTCTTGCGTGGTTTCTGCTACCATTCTGGAAAAATTTATCTGGACCTTTAAGAATTACAGGAAGAATCACAAAATCACAGAACATTAGGGATTGGAAGGGACCTCGAAAGATCATCTAGAGCTCTGCTCTTGCAAGGGAGATGGCTTGGCCTGTGGTGGTTTCATGAGTACCTCAGACAGATGTTGAAGATGACTGTGCTGTTACAGTTCAGAGACAAACTGCTGTGAAGGAGAATTAGGAGAATCACCTGGAGAGGAGCCCAGGACACCTCTGCAGTGGCTTCCTTTTTATCTTAAACTCAGCATTCTGAAACAGAAGGACATTCAGCCATCAAGAGGAAAATGTGCTGACACTATCTTCATGCTTGCTTGATCTATTAATGAAACAGCCTGAAGTTCAATCCGTGAGAGCTTATGGTGTCTTTGGAGGTCATTGGAAGAAAGGTCTTGTCTGCAAACATTAAGTATTATTCCAACTGGAAGAAAACCACTGCTACAACAGAGAGAGATTCCTTAAACATCATGTGGTTTTCCCCTGGAATCTCTTCTCATCTTCACAGCATCACCTGTTGCATAAATACTTTGCTACAAGGGTAACAACCAGGAATAATCTTTAAAAAAAAAACCAACCCCAACCCTTGTGTTCCCAAAGGCAAAATACTTCTGTGGTGTGAAGATACGACTCTCACCTGACACAGTGCCATTAGTTCAGCTGAAGAGAACTGCCTATGGGCAAACATCAACCGTGATGGATTAGGTGATGGGGTTTTTTTTTCCACACAGGTGTCTCTGAGTAACTTTCGTAAATCTTTGGAGATGAAAAATCTGGGAATAACTTAATCACGTTGTGTTATTAAGAAGATTTACTGAGCAGCACCAAGTGGATTAATTGGGTGGTCCTTAAAGAGCCTAAAGTGTTGAGGGTGTCTGTGGTTGTGAAATACCTTTTCATGGAAGTGGGGTTTTTTCTTCCCTCTGTTCCATCAGCTTTGGAGGTAAAAACTGCAACAAAGAACATGTTGGTGACTTATCAGAGGTTTTTTTTGATTACTAGTAACTGTCACATGCTACAGGCCACAATAAACGACACAGGTTTGTGCAGTGTGTTGGATAATGGACCGGTGCTAATTAGGAGACAGCAAGAGTCGTATCGACCCTCTATTGACTGTCACGGGCAAAGCCACCGCTCAGCCTAGGGAGGTGGGTGTGAGGAGAGTATCATGGTCTCAGCGTTGCCTAAAGGAGAAGTCTCATAAAGCTCCACTATAAAATTTATCTGACAGATTTCCAGGCAGTTAATTATAACTCTGATTTATACATGTTTAATATCACTTCTGCTTTTTTTTAGTTCTCAAAAGACTCCTGGAAGCTTCTTGTTGCATTGACAGTCTCTCTTTTGTGACAGCCTGGTAGCTGTGATGTGACAGCATTTTCTCAGCATTTGCATTGGACATATTTTTGGAGTTTGCTGTGTTTATCATTTTAATTATCAAAGCATGTTCCACATCAGCTTCAACCCACAGCTCTTCTCAGTTCTTCTGTCCAGTGTGTAACGTACACTATACACAGCTGTCAACCAATTCTGTGCTGCAGGGAGACATAGAATCACAGAACATTAGGAACTGGAAGGGGCTTCGAAAGATCATCCAGTCCAATCCCTCTGCCACAGCAGGATCACCTAGATCAATTTGTGCAGGAACCAGGTGGGTTTTAAACATCTCTAGAAAAGGAGACTCCACAACCCTCCTGGGAAGCCTATTCCAGTGGTCTCTCGCCCTCACCACTGAACTTCCAGTGCCTCAAAGGCAATCTCAGAAGAAGTGGAATTCCTGTCCTGTGGAAGTCATTGTGAGTCCCCTGGTGACATTGGAGCATTAAGACTAATTCCTATGTATCTTTAGATCAAATCCAGGGGGCCTCACACTGAAAAACATGCCGTGCTCCACTCCACGGAGGCAGCACCTCTCTGTTAAGCCACAGACATGTGTCATGTGAGTGGATCCATGGCTTGCAGACTGGAATGGAGGTTGTTTGGAAAGCAGATGAGACCCAGACCAGGTAACCACACACAGCTGATTCCAGACGTACCTCCAGCTAGCCCTAAGGAGCGTGACACTCAACGTGAGAACATGTCCATGTAAAACATAACCTTGACCTTAATGTTATCACCATGTGAGTGCATGTAGCAGGGAAGGGAGCCAACTTACTGTGGGATCTTGCAATGCTTAGAGGAAACCTGTCTGTCCTATGTAGTACAGAATAAGCTAATTCCTTATGCATGGCCCTGTATGTTTCTACTCATAGTCATGCTGACAACAGCTTGAAAGCTGGTGTATCAGTGACTCCTCAGAAATAACTGCTCAGTTACCAGGAACTGCCAGAGAGTCCAGTGTAGAGCCACAAAGACGATGGAGTGGAACACCTCTGATGAGGAAAGGCTGAGGGAGATGGGTCTCTACATCTAGGCTTCTGGACGTCTGTTGTTTGGGTTTGTGTTTGGGTGGGTTTTTCCTTTGAGGATCAGTGTTTCTGATAGTGATTTGGCTTTCTCCAGCTTTTGGACTTCTAGGCAAAGTTCTTGGATCACTTCTCATTCCATGAGAACACAGGCAATGATATGGCACACTAAAAAGAAAGAATTGGCAATGGAAGACCAAAGAGCATTAATCTTGCACTTGTGACCAAAGCACTGATGTGACTTCAAGAGTTTTGAAGCAGTATTTGAGGCAGAAGTGTTCCTTGGAGAATGCTGCTTATCTCAGGCTAAGATAAGACTTTATCATCTTGCTACTATGAATTTGATGATTTTTGGTCTACCAGCTTCCAAACCAGGACAGTGTGATTTTCCCATCCACAATTGGTGACATTAAAAGAGACAGAATGACTTTCCCAGGACAAAGTCTGTCATATTAGACAAAATTTAACCACACTGCTGTCCATGCAATGGGAGATTTCATGCTAAATGAGGATGGAGCTTGTGCACTGAAAGCATCCTAGAATCATAGTATCATTAGGGTTTGGAAGGGACCTCGAAAGATCATCTAGTCCAGTCCCTCTGCCACAGCAGGATCACCTAGACCAAGTCATACAAGAACTACAGTTCATGCTGAATACATGGACCAGAACCTTTCTTTTACAGAAGAATGGTAAGTGGAAGGATGCTCAAACACCTCTGCTGTGCTTGTCGTTCTCACTTTCACTGAACTCAGGCTCCATGGGCTGTAATGGAGATACAGCTCTCACCCACACATGGCAGCTGCTTGAAACTTTATAGCTGAGGTCACTATTGTCTTCTTCATACACCCCCATTTTATTGACTTGCCAGCAAGATGACTAAACTGTTCCTGAAGCATCTCCTGAAATAGCACACTCTTTGACCCAATGGAAGCTGAAATAAAAATGAGTTAATCACCCTGGCACATTAAAATCAACTCAAATCCTGTGCACTCCATTGTGGTGAAAATTGAAGATGTTCATACTCTGTTTCAGACCCTTTGCTGAGAAGCAGCAGTCTTGGAAGACAGTCAGTGTGGAGAGAGGGAAATTTCACAGGTTCACCATCTAATTTTAATCTACTGCTGCAGGAGAGACAGAGCTCGTGTAACTCTGGGGTTGTGCTGCTGCAGCTGAGCTGCACCTCCATCTCAATGATTTTGTGTTGCCAGCAGACTTGATTTTGCACTGGCGAAACCCCAGGTCTTTCTGTAGTAAAACCACCCCGTGACATTGCTTCTGGAAGACGACCACGAAACCTAATCCCTTAATCCCACTTGAGAAAGCTGTTTTAATGGAAAGCAGAGTTGTGTTCACTTCCATGCTCACATGACTGATTCTGATCTCCGTTATCCAGTGCAAATTGAAACACACGCTGAAACATGGCAAAATTTGCTCTTGATCTGGCCCAGATACTGTAGTTCCCATCTGGGTCTAAGGTGGCTCCATGCTAGGTTGATGGATGCATCAAAGACTCAAGAGACAATGTGTCTCACATTACTGGCAAAAGCATGAGATAAACGAGGAGTTATAATTTGACTGGCAAAAGCACCAACTGAATTGGGAGCTGTAATTTCAAAACAGCTTCCCTGTCCTCCTCTCCCCTTCCTACTGACAGAGACAGCCCAGTTCACTCACCTGCAGTATTAAACTTTCATGTTCAGGATCATCTCTGTTTGCTTTGGAACAAAGTCTCATTCTTCTAGCACATGCCCTAATTTGTAAGCCATCTCCAGCGGATAGTTCCTTGATTTCCCAACCTATATTGAATAAACTATACAGCAAGCTCCGTATTGCTCCACAGCAGCAGTGTGGACATCCAGAACCACCACACTTTTTCTACTTACACAAAGCCCTATGTCCTACATCTTCCACAAAGGATTTTGCAATGCAAGGCACTGCCTGTTCATGAAAAGGGCTTGGTCTCGGGCCAGGTTGTACAGAAAACTGCCTATAAAATTTAAAAAAATAAAAGAGAGGATCAAAATCTCACCCTCTTGGTCTTAAAAAGGAGCAGGAACAAAGTCAATGTCTTTGATCTCATCACTTTGGCACCGGCGTCGTTGATCAAGTAGACTTCTGTTCTGCTCCCTGTGCTTTTTCCTCTCTGTGTGCAGAGCTCCCACTGCTCTCTATGTCTGTTGGGTGTCATGGAAAGGCAGAGAAAATTAGGAACTCTCTGGAGAGGATAAGGAAGTATCTGCTGTGGTTCATCATGTCTTGGCCAAAGCAGTGATGACATTTAAATAGTGTTTGCAAAGGTACTTAAGCCCCTGGCTGAAAAGTAATTACCATTAATACACTGTGGTTTATTATGAGGCTATACTTTTAAAAACCTTAAGTATAGAAGATTTTATAGTAGTTTTTTCACAAATAATATAAATCTGAGGAAGTGTCACTATTTGCTAAGCACCTTCCAGCTAGGGCAGAAGGCAGGACATACAGCTGTTGCTGCAGCTCGATGCTGAAACAGCCGGTGACATGGCAAGGCTCCATGCAGGTGAGTTCTCAAGCTCAGGAAGAACTCGTGGGCTCATACCTTGCTTCCAGCAATATATGTTTGGTTTTATTATATATATTGCTTTAATAAATTTTTATGGAGTAGGTTTAATTTCACTTTATTCTGTCTGTCGAAATGGATGAAACGCATCTGTCTTGATAGTGACTGGAAATTGTTTTCACCTAAGTGAGAGACATAAATCAGACTATGAAGAAACCCTTCCTTTCAAAGTTTCTTTGTTGAGGGAAATGGGTTCCAGTCTAAGAGTTTTAAATGAGGTTATTATTTGGATTAGTAATGCAAGATGGTTTCATAACTGCTTTCCACAAGGCAAAGCACACAATGTCATGGAAAATAGCACTTATTAATACTAAGGGCTGGATCTGATCGAACAGAAGGCAGAGGAATGCTGTGACTGGACTGGAAGAAATCCCAATGCTCTGTGATGCAACCCAGCACACAGTCAGTTTGCTAGAAATGGGATAAAACTTACTGGTTCACTCAGGTTCTTTGTGATTGCCACGAGTTTTCCTCATTAAATGTGTTGTGCCTGACTCACCTGTGCTAAAACACAGCTCTCTCACTGTTGGTTTTGACACACTCTTAACAGACAAACTGATTTCAGTGTGAGAAATGGTTACGAACACAGGTCTGGTGTGTAACGTTTCCACCTCAGTAATTACTCAATCCATCTATCAGGAGGTGTTTGCAATGTGAAATAATATTCCACAGATTTATGTTTGTGCTATTTAGTCCTGATGACAGCAGTGCCAGGACAGAATAATACATAGAGACTTGTTGAATCATTTCTGAACTCCACTGAGCACAAGAGGCTCAGAAGACTCCACAACCCACCCTGGGCAGCCCCTTCAAGTGCTGTGTCACCCTCAGCATGAAAAAGCTCCTTCTCAGATTGATGTGGAACCTCCTCTGTTGCAGATCACACTCATTGGCCCTTGTCCTATCATTAGATCCTATGCAACGAGGAAGTCCTGGCAGTGCATCACTACTCTGTACTTTAGCAGATAACAAAACCTTCTAATTTTATGAAGAAATGATTCAGTAAAAACTTGCAATGGTCAAAATTAAACATTTGCAACGATTTCAACTCCTAGTAATAATTTTTCAAGTGACATGAACATAAAATTTGAATATCAAGTCACAAGACAATGAGCAGATTCACGACAATGAAGAAGAGGAATTAAAAAGAGGTCAAAATGTCTTCTTTTATTTTTATGATTAAAAATGCTTTGATAAACCCAAGAAATATTGGTTAAAAATACCCCATACTCACACGTTTTATTTGTTTTCTTTTCCCCCACTACATTAATTTGGTGTTAAGCACCTTTTGTTTAGTTACTGCCTTGTACTGATCATCTTGAACCCTGATTTTGTATGAAAGAACATATTTTCCTTAAGTAAATAATCAATAAGCCATAACATGTTTTTTTACAAGTCCTATACAGTATTGATTGGAATGTTAAAGTAAAACACAACAAAGGTTGATGAAGTTACACCCTCTCTTGTTTGTGCAAAAGGATATCTGTTCTATTTGCTCTAGAATTTGCACTTTGCTTCCTGTTTTCGTGTTATTTTTATCACTTACTGAACGAGCTCTGTAAACTGCAGCGGAACAAAACGAGCCATCTCTCAGCACTGCACAGTAAATAGAAGCACCACGTGGTCTTGAGCTTTCTGCACGACCTTGTTCGTTGTCACACTAAATAGAGACAATCGGACGCTCTGTCAGAAGGACAGACCTGTTAAGACGGGTGTGCAGACATCCACATGCATCTCAGCTGTTTCCCAGTATTTCCCAGTGTGAGAACTTCAGATGCAGATTCATAGCTGTGGATTTAAATATTTAAACACACAAATACTCTCCAACAGTGCTGAGAATATTGCTTCTCCCAGGTATGACCGTGCTCACTGCTAACTTTGGGAACTGAAGTCCCTCATTAAGACAATTAAAATACGTAAGGCTGACTTTTAGTCTCACTGGTTTTAAGTGCTTTGTCCCTGCATCAGAGTTACAGCTCTTTTCAACACGCTGAATGACCATCTCCTTCAAACAAAATTAAACCTGCCCATTGTGATGAGCAAACAATATGAAATCCTTCTTCATGCTTTTATCACCAGTGTCATTAAGTGTTGGCAGGAATGCACGCTCAGAACTGGCTTCTCTCTGTTCCAGATGAGTTTATAACCACTCGAAGAGGAAACGCCCCAAAACTGCTTCTGCCTCTGCCTCTACCTTACTCTCAGCTCATGGGCTGCTCGACAGTGGGGTTCAGTAGGACAATACCTCAGTTTCCCCACTGAAGACAGATGCCATTTAAAGAAGTCAGCCTTATTATGTCCCAATGACAAGCGTAATTAAGGATGTCTGTCTCTGAAAAGCATAAGAATGGAGGGAAAGCTTTTGTTCACCTGAGCACACTAACCATCCTTGACCCATCCAAGTAATTTAAGCCCTGGCTGAATCGGACAAGGACAGGTGTAATTTGGCCCCAGTCTCTGCTGCTTCCAGCCTGGCAATTACTCTAATAAGGTTGTCTGTGGAAGGGGTCAGTAGCTAGCGGCCAGTTTGGCTGGAGCCTTCTCTGGCTGCCGACAGAAAGAGAACAAGGAGTCCATTGGGTTGCAGTGCAGGACAAAATGAATGCTGATAATTGATCTAGTGACAGCAACGTCTGTCCTGAGACGAGAGAAATGAGCAGCTGCAGCGGAAGACTTGATGCCAAAAAAACCCCCAACCCAACCAAAGGAAAAGAGTCCACAAAGAACTTGTAGGCTTCTGAACATGTGGCAAGGGGGGATGTTACATGGATTTTGAACGGTGTGCAGCCATGTGGACATTAATTATGGACATTTCATCCAACTATATGCAGCCGTGTGGCCACCTCTGTTCATTTATGATCATTATGAAATGACTAAACCACAGCTTTCCACGAGCTGTCCAACTGTCTTCTCAACCCACTCCTTCCCAAAGTACCCAAAGATGTTTGCAGCCCTCAGGTAGGGATCCGTAAGTGATGTTTACAGATGGACAGTCAGGTTCTCTGGGATCTTTCCGGGAAGGTTCTAGATCAATGATTGAAAATGCTTTCCCAGACAGCGATTCATCACATTTAAGCTGAGCTCCACCACTTCAGGTGGGCCAAAATGTACCTTTAACTCATCCTCCCAGCACTCTCTTCTGATGGCAGTTATAATTAACCACAGTCTTTAATCAATTCAGTGGCAGCTGCAAGTAATGTGTTTAGTGCTCTGAGTGGGTCTGTTTTTAAAACTATCCAAACCTGTAGAAAAAGCAAATTCAAATACCAGCAGGGAAGAGACTGTCCTTCATCCTTCCTTTGAATTCCATCAGATTTCTTGTCTGGGTCTACACATCTTGCCCAGACATCAGAGTCAGACTTTCAAAAACAATTCATCTCTCCTCCTATCTGTATGGCATTTCAGGATAATAGAAATAATAAATATTGAAGCTCAAATTAGGGATTGGAGCTCCAGAGCTTGAAAATCCCTTTGTATTGTTGGCAGAAAACATTGTATAGAATGGGTGTTGATGTTGCTGATAAAGGCCATTGCTTATAGGATTATAGGATATTATGATCCTTATCAACACTTGGACTTCAGGGCCAGTGTAAAATGTACATGTTTCTTGCAAAATTAAGCTTATAATAACCTAATAATGGACAATAATAATAATTATTTTTACTACTGTTTAGTGTTGAGGGTAGAGACGAATTTTTGCCATGTCTGACAAAGATATGAGAAATCAGGTCACGGAATCACAAAATCACAGAACATTAGGGATTGGAAGGGACCTCGAAAGATCATCCAGTCCAATCCCCTGTCACAGCAGGATCACCTAGAGCAAGTCACACAGGAACACATCCAGGTGGGTTTTAAACTTCTCCAGAGAAGGAGACTCCACAGCCCCCCTGGGCAGCCCTTGTTCCTTTACACTGTCCTCAGAGAAATTAGTACAATTTTGGTAAACAGGCAGTGAAATGACATCACCAAACCACCAAAGCTACAGATTAACATACATTTCACTTACTTTTCAATTATTTAATTTAGAACATTATTGAAGAGGCTGGAAAATGTCTCCTTGAAAAACAGCAGCGGGACTGGATTAGATGGTCTTTCAAGGTCCCTTCCAACCACTAATGTTCTGTTATTCTGTGACAGGTTAAATTCGTTGCCACCCCTGGATGAAGTAGATGTGGAGCTTAGTGGTTTAGTGCTGGGCTTGGTACAGTTGGCTTAATGGTTGGACTTGATGATCTAAAGGTACTTTCCAACCTAAATGATTCCATGATCCTGTGCTGTGTTCTGTACCTACCATGGACACACAACCCTCTCTCATCCTTTCACATGAGGTTAATTCTGCTCTTTTAAATCCCTCAGAAATCACACTGCAAGTGAAGCAGTCCAGGCCTCAAGGCTAAGAAATTCTGATCTTATTCATGATTTTACCTAGAAATTCCATTGCAGAACAATTCTGATGCAGCAATGGCAGAAGAATCTGGCTGTATAAAGGAGAACTTACAAACAGACCCAGATTTGCTGTGTCCATAGGAGCCAACGAGAATGAAGCCAGACCTGGCTCTGCATCTGCTCATCACAGCATAGTCATCCTGCTGCATGCACCAGTTCTGGTTATCCTGGAGTGGTACCACCGGAAGCTTTGGTCACCTACATCCTTCATGCAACACTCCACTTGGTTTTCACACCCTTGTTTGTACGTGCCTCACAATCAAAAATTCTTGTTCCCTCATTCAGATTGCAGATGGGCTGGTTCTCACTCCCCAAGCAGCTACTCAAAATTGTGTTTCATCTTCATTGTTCAGTGGGTGGTCCCTTCCTCCATTATTTATTACCTGCTGTTGACAGAGTGATTGGTTTCCTTCTGGGCTTTTCCATGGTTCCCTTTGCTAAGTGTTGTTGGAAATATTCCAGCAGTTACACTTTTTTTCTGGGAATCTGCTGATTTTTCAACATTCATATGGTTTGGTGCATTGAGGTGGGATTCTTGTCACCTGTTTTGAAGAGGGGAGGGTTCAGACCACAGAGTGAGACATCTATTTTTAGATTTTGGTGTGTGGGTTTCTCCAGGCAATCCAAGTATCTGAGACAGTGGAGATCCACACTGCAAAGTCAGTGAAGCCTGTGGGGTCATGGCCCATGGAGATGCTTTTTCTGATCTCACTGAATCACGGAATCATTCAAGGTTCAAAAAGATCTTTGGGTTCCTCAAGTCCAACCATCAATCCTACTCTTCAAGTTCACCCCTAAAACAGACCCCCTAACACTACATCTAAGCATCTTTTAGACTCATCCAGAGATGAGGACTCAACCACCACCCTGGGCAGCCCATTCCAGTGCCTGACCATTCCCTCTGTGAAGAATTTCTTCCTGATGTCCATTCTAAACCCACCCTGTTGAAGCCTGAAACCCCCCCTCTGGTTCTGTCACTAATTACCTGTGAAAAGATACCAGCACCAACATCTCTACAGTGTCCTGAGGACATTGCTGGGATAAGGTGGAACCTACAATGGCAGCCTGAAAGCATGAACTTCCCTGCTGTTCCAGTTCAGCTGAGGCTGAGCCACAGCAGTGACTGTTGCTCATTTGAGTGCACTGGGTTAAAATAAACAATCTCCACCAATCTAAAGTGTGTAACTGCTTAATAATGCCTTAGCAAGTCCTTCTGGCCTTCTCAGTTGAAATTTGAAAATTACAGATAATTACAGGCAGCACAAAATGAGTCTTATAAAAGGAAGTGCCGGACAGTATTAATAACAGGTTTCATGACCAGATCCACCTACCCCATCCATGACAGCTGCACTAGGAAAAAATAAAACCCAGAGGAGATTACTCAGCATAGCAGGTATTAGGTAAGTGAATCGCCTACAAAACCATGTAAGAATCCTCAAGCTTTGGAAACCTCACAGTTTAAGCTGTAAATTCTGGAGAGACTGTAAACTCTTGGGAGAGAGCGAGCTGATGTTGTATATGCAGGTTGTTACCAAAAAAATCTGTAATTCAAAAAAAATTAGGCTAAGATCCTGAGTTTGTGAACTGCACCAGAGCTCTGCCCAAGGCAGGTGAATTATTTCTCTATAGAATCGTGCATATAAGTCATAAATTCAGTAAAAAAATGCCTGCCTAGGTAAACATCGGGGTTTAGGGAGTCGTCTCTTTAAGAAGAATAAGCTGTGTGACCTGACTGCATCCATCACAACCATGCTTGGAGCTGTTCGCTGAATATGCCAAATCCACAGAACAGAAGTTGTTCTGGTTGTGTCTTTGCTTGTTCAAAATAGTGGTTGTACCTGTTGCTCTCAGCCAGGCAACACATGGGGTCCATGCACTTGCCTTTGCCTGGAGTGGAGCACCAAGCGATGGTTCAGTGGACTTTTGTTTGCTGAGCTCAGCATCCCACTGTCAGCAGCACCTTCGGTTCCTCAGTACCTTCTGTGACTTTTGTAAATTAATTGTGTGAAGAAAATGCTCTGTGTGAAGAAAATGTAGGTTATCTTGAAAGGCTGAGGGAGCTGGGTCTCTTTAGTTTGGAGAAGAGGAGATTGAGGAGACCTTGATGTCTATAAATATGTGAAGGGTGGGTGTCAGGAGGATGGAGCCAGGCTCTGCTCAAGGTCATTTAGTGATAGGACAAGGGGCAATGGTTGTGACCTGGGACATAGGAGGTTCCATATAAATATGAGAAGGAACTTCTTCATAGTGGGTGTGACTGAGCATTGAAATGGGCTTCCCAGGGGATTTATGGAGTCTCCTTCTCTGGAGACATTTAAAACTCTCCTGGATATGTTCCTGTGATTTGTTCATCTCTAAATCAGACCTTTAAAGGGCATTCCTGATCCCACTGTCCCTAAGGAACTTCTTCATGGTGATGGTGACAGAGCAGTGGAACAGGCTGCACAGGAGGGTTATGGAGTCTCCTTCTCTGGAGATATTTAAAACTCACCTGGACATGTTCCTGTGTGTCTTTGTCTAGGTGATCCTGCTGTGGCAGGGGGATTGGACTAGATGATCTTTCAAGGTCCCTTCCAATCCCCAATGTTCCAGGACTCAGTGTCTACCTGATGAATGTACATCTTCTTGCAGACTGGTGCCTTCATCTTGAACACATCAGTGCTTTTATTCTGAAGTGTTCTCCTTTACACCCTTGTGGTTGCACGGTCAGAGACAATGTTGAAGTGCCCTGTGTTTTCAGTTTGCTGAGAGAAACTGCTGCAGAGACTGTGTCAGCTGTACGTGGTGGATAGAATGTGAATGAAGAACACTCAGTTAGAAGCTCTGCATCTCATTAGCTCTGGGTGAGTCTCTCCAACCAGGATAAGCAGCCTTTGTTTTATGATGGTTTTGGTCTGTCTGTTTAAATACCTAAGTGGATGCAACATGACTGATGGCATGTGAAAGACCACAGGCAACCCTGACAGGATTATTCAGAGCACACAAGAGAGCTGGTAGGGAGCCCTGAGACAACCCCCTCCCTGGATGTGTTTTCCCTTTGCCTTTGAGGTCTCTGAGGACATTACCCACAGGTGGCACTGCTGTGGAGTGGCCAGGATCTTCCATGTCTTGTCTTGACCCACAGGAATCAGTTGATGGAGAATACAGAAAAGTAGTTAACTACTGTGGAAAAGGAAATCCACATAAACCTGAAGTCTGGATTTTGTTTTGATGGGAAGAGGAACATCTTTCACAACGAGGAATGAAGTGTACAGGAGTACTAATGGGAAAACACAGTGGGGGAGAAACAAACCATGACTCCTACATTACTTTTGAGTGTCCAGGATGCATCATGGGCTAAGAGGTTTTTAATCTATGGGTGTGAATCCTTTATGGGTATGATTTGTCCCTTCAGGCATGAGCCCTTTGTTCACACATTGGTCAGCCTAGGGAATGATGAAACCTTAAAGCATGGACTTGCGTTGGCATGAAAGGCACAATGGACTCAACCCGTGTGTTTATCAGAGAGAAGGCTGAGCAGAGATTTGGTTTCAGCTTGTACAAACCTACATGGAAAAGATACAGCTGATGGCATGTTGCTTACGCTAGCAGTGAGCAAAATGGGAGACAAAAGATAAAAAAGAAGTACATTTCAACCACAAACACAATTATCAACCAGATCAGCAAACTGATGATTTCAAAGATTTTTCCCTGATGCTGGACACTTAGAGGCTGAATTTTTCCCCCTGAAGACCATGCTTACCTTCAAACTGGGCTTCAGAATGTGTTTGGCACCCGGCTGCATGACAAGTTGGACATTGTTCTTCAGCAGCTTTCTGCTCTGCTTCCATCTCTTAAACTTGGGTTATACAAGAGGTGGCAAGTTTCAATATTTTAATTTTTCTTTCCTTTTTCCTGTTTCTGTAGGAAGCACAGAGAGAACAGAACCAACTCCAGTCTTCTCCCCTCCCTGATTATGCTTTTTGTCAAGGGCTTTAGTAAAGTGTTTGGGTCAAGAAGAAAAGTTGTAGTAAACTTCAGGCAATGTACCTTCTCTATCACAGAATCATAGAACATTAGGGATTGGAAGGAACCTCAAAAGATCAGCTAGTCCAACCTCCCTGCTACAGCAGGATCACCTAGACCAAGTCACACAGGAACATATCCAGGCGGGTTTTAAACATCTCCAGAGAAGGAGACTTCACAATCCCCTGGATGGAGCCTGTTCCAGTGCTCCATCACCCTCATGGTGAAGAAGTTCCTTCTGATACTGGGGAATTGGACTAGATGATTTGAGGGACTGGACTAGATGATTGGGGGATTGGACTGGATGATCTTTTGAGGTCCTTTCCAATCCCTAATGATTCTATGATTCTATGATATGGACCCTCCTATGTTCTAGCTCACACCCATTGCCTCTTGTCCTATCACTAGATGACACTGAGAAGAGCCTAGATCCATCCTCCTAACACCCACCCTTCACATATTTATAGACATTAATGAGGTCACCCCTCAGTCTTCTCCAAACTAAAAACCCCCAGCTCCCTCAGCCTTTCCTTATCCTCTTCCTTCATCATCCTCGTTGCTCTATGCTGGACTCTCTCCAGCAGCTCCATATCCTTCTTGAACTGAGGGGTCCAGAACTGAACACAACACTCCAGATGTGGTCTCACACATGCAATTACTCCTGAAAACCATAACCTTGACCAGTATCTGGGCTAGTCTGAAAACCAAGTTATGCAGATGAATGTGAATGAATGAAATTGTCTACAGCCACCTTAGAGAAGCCAGAGCTGCTGATTTACACACGTACACACATATACACATTGCATTTGAATTGCCTGGTGCTTGTTGTCAGATTCAGATCAGATCCCTTTGGCCCCAGTGTCTTTGTCATTGCACACGGTAGACCAAACCTTCACCTGGATGTGTTGACACGCAGGTGTTTGTTGGCACACTGTGGGGGAGGGATATGCAGAGAGCTAGGTGTGGGAGAGGAGACCTGCCTGAAGTGTGGCAGTACTCAGGGAAACATCCACCCAGCCATCCCCTGCAGTCCAATTTGGTCTCCTTGGGACTCTGCCACAAACCTGCTGTGTGACTACAAGGACATTAGTAAATCTGCGTCTCACATCCCCAAGCATCCCATGGAGATGACAATATCTCCTTGCATTTCCTTACTCTATGGAGGTCCTTCTGCTGCAGATAACACTAATGGGCTCATACTCCAACTTTGTGAAAAAACACATGTCAGGATGACAGCCTGAATCACAGAACATTAGGGATTGGAAGGGACCTCAAAAGATCCTGCTTTGGAATTCACTTTTCACCCATCTCACCTCCTCTCCTTTGCAGCTGCCTTTTTTGTCTCCTCTGCTCATCCTTGCAGTAGGACCTGAAGGTGTTATTATAGAGTCACAGAACATTAGGGATTGGAAGCGACCCCAAAGGGTCATTGAGTCTGATCCTTCTGCCACAGCAGGATCACCTAAATCCTGTTGCACAGGAACGTATCCAGGTGGGTTTTAAACGACTCCAGAGAAGGCAACTCCAAGATGACTTTCTCCTCAGAATGACTCAGCCTGGATCCCTTCAAGGTTCTTCCTGCTAACAGCACAAACGGCTTAGGAGTGAGCAGGCACTGAATTAAAACCTCCTCCTAGAGGAACTGAGTCCCCTTTAAAAGAAGCTGCTCGTTTTGCTGCTGAGCTAACATGATTAAACAAGACAGGTCTGGCAGGGCTCTTCCACATTGTCAGTTCTTGAATAAAAGGTGTAATTTTCCTATTTCTTACAACTCCAAGCAGCCTGCTCACAGAGACGGCAGTTACTCACAGGCGGCGTAACTCCAGATCTTTCCAGTGTTTATATCTCCACTCGAAGCACACATCTACATGGCAACGGCATGGGACAAGACATGTCTTTTAATTTTCCCATCATAATTCATAGCAGGGCCCTGCCAAAAAAACGCTGGAGCTGATTACCAAGTGTGACTACGATCGGATCGTTTAGCAATTTGAGTTTCCACACCTTTTGTGTGAGGTTGGGCTTTGTTTTACTTAAAGCAATAATTGCCTTCTAATTTCATAATATGGGTCATGGTTTGCTTCATCTCTCTGTGCCTTCAAGGAAAAGAAAAGGTGCACTGAACACAACAAACAGATTTTTTAATTAATTTTTTTAAATGAGCTAATAAATGTTTACCTGCTCCGCAGGTGTGCTTGCTGCAATGTGACTTCGTTTTCATTCCCACAGTCCCCAGAAGAAACATCACAAAGGGATTTGTGTGCTATCCCCAGCAGTAATGAGTTATACTCCCAGAAGAAACAGAATAAAAAAGAATAAAAAGAATAAAATGAGGGGGGGAAAGTTTGGCAAAAGTTTTCATAACAAAATGTGTTAAGAAGGAGTTAAAACTTAATAGCTCTGAATTCAGGCAGAATTTCAAAACAAGCTAAGCGGAAACAGATGATTACAAACAGAACTGAGCTGCATCCTGCACAGCGCTTGAATTTGCCTTCAAAGCTTCCCCCAAGAACAGCAGAGAAGAGGAGGGCACCCTTTATATCCCAGTAAGATAGATCCAGACCTTGCTGGAAACGTTCTACCTTTCTTGGCATCCGGAGCATGAAGCTCCATGCAGTGGTAGGGTCATATCAGTTTATCAGGTCACATAACATGTGACAGGTTACAGCGTGTCCCGGCTGGTCTAGGTTTCTTTGGATTACTCATCCTCATCTCCAATGCAACAGCAAGGATTCCCATAAATCCCAGGTACTAATGAAGGATCTAGTCAGCCAGCAACTACTTTCATCTCTAAGCACAAGCTGGAGGTGGTGAGAGGGGGTGAAATGGGCAGCAGGGCTTTACTCTGTGTCGCATATATAACATGATCCTTCCATTTTCATGGGCTTCAGACAAGTTTGAGTATTAAGCCTTTTCCTAGAAAGAATAGAAAGTCAAATTGTCTGAAAATAAAGTCCAGATAGATTCTTACTTAAAACATGAAGGGAAGCCATCCCCAAAACTTCATAATATGCATATTAAAAGGCATAGACACCTCCCTTTCTTTTAGAGGGCTATTGTTCTGACCTACTTCTCATAAATTTCTCACTTTGTCTCAAACACTTAACACTTTTACAGCTTCTGCAATCTCTGATGGTGCCCAGCAGCAGTGTTCCTTGCAGGAGGATTTAGATCCTGAAGGCTCCTATTAATGGTTTGCTATTGTAAATTCTAAAGCTGCATCAGCCTGCAGTCAGAGATCCAAGCCACAGAATCACAGAACATTAGGGATTGGAAGGGGCCTCAAAAGACATCCAGTCCAATCTCCCTGACACAGCAGGATCACCTAGATCCAGTCCCACAGAAACATGTTCAGACAAGTTTTAAACATCTCCAGAAAAGGAGACTCCACAACCCACCTGAGCAGCCTCTTCCAGTGCTCCGTCACCCTCACTGGGAAGAATTTCCTTCTCAGATTGATGTGAAACCTCCTATGTTCCAGCTGACACCCACTGCCCCTTGTCCTATCACTAGATGTCATTGAGAAAAACCTGGCTCAATCCTCCTGACGCCCACCCTTCACATATTTATAGACATTAATGAGGTCAGCCCTTAGGCTCCTTTTTCCCAAGCTCAAGAGACTCAGCTCTCTCAGCCTTTCTTTATCAGGGAGATGTTCCACTCTCTTCATCATCTTTGCGGGTCTGTGCTGGACTCTCTCCAGCAGCTCTGTGTCCTTCTTGAACTGAAGGCCCAAAACTGGACACAAGACTCCAGATGCAGTCTCACCAGGGCAGAGTAGAGGTGGAAGAGAACCTCTCTGAATCTGCTACACACCCCCCTTCTTATCCACTCCGGGATGCTGTTGGCCTTCTTGGCTACAAAGGCCCATTGGTGGCTCATGGTGATCTTGCTTCCACCAAGACCCCCAGGTCCCTTTGTCCTACACTGTTCTCCAACAGCTCAGTCCCCAGCCTACACTGGTACATTGTAGAGTCAGCTTTACAGACCAAACAAGGGCCAGCATTTGCAGTCTGGCCATAGTCCTGTAGCTCAGAGTCTGTTTCATGTGAAGACTCTGCTTGTGCCCTTTCGTAGCCAACAAGTCAAGAAAGAATTCTTCAGAGCATCATTTAAAGCCTGGCATAGACTTCTCTTCCTTTTCTTTTGTCTATACAGTTTGAGGTACTAAACCTTCTGGTGTAGCTGTGCAAGGACAGGTCGTCCAAACACCCTTCCTTAGCGCAGCGTGACTAAAGGCAAAGCTTTGCCTTCACCCATTTCACAACGCTCACGCCGGACACGCATGTAGGATAGGTCTTAATTCTAAATAATTGCTGGCTTTTGGTTTTGACATACTGAGTAGGATTCATTTGCCTAAACACAGGTGTTTCAGGCAGAGATCATGAGATGTTGTGCTACCACTAGCTGCTGCAACTGCAGGGGTTGTACTGCTCTCCCACATCTGCACTGTGTCATGGAGCTCTCTGAGCTTCCTCAGGGTACCCAGACAGACCAGACACCTGTGGTTAGGTAAGTGCATTTGAAAACAGGCTTTTTGACGCTGTCGGAAGGTACCAACTCTTCTTATTGGAAGTTGGGTGTTTTTAGTTCTTCATTAGTTTTCATCCAGCCAGGAACTCAAACAACTAGAATGAGCCGCCTTCTTCCATTTGCCAGATCCTCCAAGCAACTTCATGTAGCTGTAAAATCACAGAATCACAGAGCATTAGGGATTGGAAGGGACCTTGAAAGATCATCCAGTCCAATCACCCTGACACAGCAGGATCACCTAGACCAAGTCACACAGGAGCACATCCAGGTAGGTTTTAAACTTCTCCAGAGAAGGAGACTCTACAACCACCCTGGGCAGCCCCTTCCAGCGCTCTGTCACCCTCACTATGAAGAAGTTCCTTCTGATATTTATATGGAACCTTCTATGTTCCAGCTGACACCCATTGCCCCTTGTCCTATCACTAAATGACACTGAGCAGAGCCTGACTCCATCCTGCTGACACCCACCCTTCACATATTTATAGACATTAATGAGACCACTCCTCAGTCTCCTGTTCTCCAAGCTCAAGAGACATAGCTCCCTCAGCCTTTGCTTGTAAGGGAGGTGCTCCAATTCCTTCATCATCCTTGTTGCTCTACCCTGGACTCCCTCATCAACGTGTTGGCAAAAAAGCAGGCCGTCCTAAGGTATTTTAGTTGGGAATAGATGTGATTAGACAATGAGCAGGATGGGTCTACTGCTCAGTGTCCAAGCTCCCACTATAATGAATAGAGGTCTAGTGGTCCCTTCCAATCCCTAATGATTTTATGATTCTATGATTCAGCTGTAAAAGCAAAGTTGAGATTACAGCACTAATTCAATGCATCTCTTCCATCACTGAGCTACAAATTCTGTGGTGCAGGAAGACAGAGAGGGACAGAAAGAAAGAATAAAGGAAGGAAGAAAAATTGACATTGCAAGTGCGTTGCATAACTAGCAATCATCGTAATAGAATTACTGACATTATGGGCTGCTAAAGGAACAGTTAGTAGCGTGTCTGTAATTTACTCTGTGTCTATTTAGTCTTGATGTACAGCCTAGGTCAATTGCTGTGCCACTTCCTATCTTCCTACTTCTGAGTTATAGAGAGCAATGTGTGCCTCATGAATGACTATCTCTGCTGGTCAAGCTCATGTCTCGTGCCGGTCGGCAGCGCCACGTGTTAATAGATAGTGCTGAACGGTTAATATCAGCCGCTAATTGGCCAAGCACATGTGAAGCAGATGTACTTAAACACAGAACGTGGAGGCTGAAGGAGTAACTGAAATGCATAAGTGATAAGGATTTATTATTAGAACAGATTAATGAGCCTACCTTTTCTTTTTAAAATTTGTTTCATCCTTCATCTCTCATCCTCTTGCCTGGTCAAATGTATTTTTAATTCTTCCCTTCCAGGAAGATTTTATTCCACTGGTGAGAAAACTGTGATGGAGAATTTTGTCTGGGCTGTGCATCAGAATCTGGAAGGCCAAACCACTTATGACCTGTAGTGAGTGTGTGGTATCTGGGGAGAATCAGTTCTATAGTAAAGCAGTCATGAGTAATTTATATCGTGTAGATGAAGAAGAAAAATGTGAAGAAGTGATGGAGAGAGGTAAGATGAGTATTCTAGTGCAGATCAGTTTTCTCAAAGACCTACAGTATTAAGCTGAGATATACTATTCCCTATAAAATACCTTTGGCTCAAGTCTCAGCCCTCTGCTTAGTGTTGCCTGTTCAAAAGCAGCTTTCCACTGTCTCTGCTGTGAGGCCTCTCAATGCTTCCATCCCCACCAGAACTTCCAAGCTAACTACAGTAGTAGCTCCAGAATATTAGGAACCAGCTTCTGGAATTTGTTAAGATGCACATCCTTGAGTTCACCCTTACATGGGAAGGATTGGGACTTGTATTTCTGTGGGTGCTCCCTTCCACCCTGGACCATATTGGAAGCATCCTTTATGTCCACTGGAGTCATCATGTGGGTATTTATTTCCCCTCTTTTGCAGCTGCTGAGACCTAGAAGCATAAGATTAACAATTGCTTAAGTTGAACATCACAGGATCATCAAACCACTTAGGTTGGAAAAGACTTTAAGATTGAGCCCAAATGTGTTAGAAGTTACAGATTGATCTTGAATTAAAAGCAAACAGAGGAATCCATGAGGAAAGAGACATTTTCTTCTACTCAACCTTCTACTGCTCTCCTCACTGTCTTACCGTGTGCACATAGCTGGGCAATAGCCATACCAAGGCAATTCATCGTGCAGAGTTAGTCACACACTGAAGGTAAACAAGCATCCTCATGCTTTCACTTGCCCGTGGCTTAATGCTACTGTCAAGAGGTTGTGGTCTAACAGCTACTGGGTTTCACAGCAAACCACCTTTCTTTGAATTCATTGTACAGACAGGTAAATGGAATTTATTCAGTCTTGAATTGGACAACTTAGAGTTAACTCACTTCTTATTACCAGGTTTTCAATTCCAAATAGGTGAGGTTACTAATTAACTTATTTACTGTTTTTAAGTGCTAGTATGTCTTTGCAAGAAGTCCAAGCTATGTTTAACCTGGAAGTCCTGGGGATGCTTTAGCTGTTATGTGATGCTGAACAGACATGTGTCTCATGTACGTATGTACCTATCAGAAGGAACTTCTTCACAGTGAGGGTGACAGAGCACTGGAGCAGGCTGCCCAGGGGGGTTGTGGAGCCTCCTTCTCTGGAGACATTTAAGACCTGCCTGGATGTGTTCCTGTGTGACTGGATCTAGGTGATCCTGCTGTGACAGGAGGATTGGACTGGATGATCTTTTGGGGTCTCTTCCAATCCCTAATGATTCTGTGATTCTATGACTCTATCTCTGACCAGGACAGGGGGTCTGTATCCACACCTGCATCCATTGCCTGATCTACTCACAGACTCAGTGAATTTCCACTGGTTTATGAAATAAGTACAATACTAAAATAGTTTAAAAGAAGGTCTGCAAAACCTTCCTTTACATAAAAAATTATGTAAATTATGTTCATCTTTAAGATAAACAATTTAATCTACTGAGAAACCACATAAGGATCCAAATCATCCTCAGTTATACCTCTGAGACCACATGAAAATGAAGTGAGGGCAGAAGTTTCTTTGAGTTTATCTCCCACTTGCAACTTCCCATGGTTCAGCGACGTGACGTGGAGTGTTACGCGCGGGCAGGGTTTGTTTCTTGACAAACCAACGCTCCCCTAAGCCGTAGATTTTTGTTTTTATGGCTTGGGTTCTGTTGGAAAGATGTTTACAGTTATTCTGACAATTCCTTTCACAAACAGATTACCATCTCAAATGGCATTGTGGGGAAGTGCTAAAAATTTGGGGCAGGATTAAGGTAATCCTAAAACAAGCGAATAAAACACACACATAAGTGCTCTATTTTTAAACAGAGACAAGATGAGGCACATAATCTCTTCCAGTAAGTTTTCTGGAGCTATGAACCTTTAAACCCAGCACACAATCGATGTGTGTGTTTGTGTGGATGTGCAGGGGTACCTTCTTAAACTTTCCTTTGCCAAGATACAAAGCCCAGCTTGTCAGGGTTACATCACGTTCGTAAATCTCCTCTTCAGTGAAATTTCTCTGACATCAACCTTCAGCTCACTTAAGCCTAAGTCTTCCTTGGCAGGTGAGGATTTGGGGGTTTTTAAATTTAATTTTGTTTCTCAGAATCTATTTCTTGGAAAGTTATGTAAAAATATATTTTTATTAAATATCTATAAATATTTTACAAGTAAATAGATATATCTTCTAGTATAAATATTCCATATAAACATATGTTACATATAAATATATTTTATAAATAAATAAAATAATTATTTCTAAATATTTTATAAATAAGATGTTTATTTCAAAATATATTATTTAATGAACTTTGTAAATAGAAGTAATCATAGACTCATAGAATCATTAGGGACTGGAAAGGACCTCGAAATACCATCTAGTAAATCCCACTGACAGAGCAGGACCACCTAGACCAAGTCACACAGGAACATGTCCAGGCAGGTTTTAAACAAAAAAGGACAGGTGAGAGATAAGAGTTTAGCAACTGTAAATCCTGCTGTCCTGCTGTTCGTAACCACAGCACCACCAAGGAGAGGGCAGTGGATTTTTCAGAGCTGATGATATGTGCTTCAGTTTTTCTTTCTTTTGAAAAATGTAGTTTTATATCAGAGTCTCCTTCTCTGGAGACATTTAAAACCCACCTGGATGTGTTCCTGTGCGACTTGGTCTAGGTGATGCTGCTGTGTGAGGGGGATTGGACTGGATGATCTTTCGAGGTCCCTAATGTTCTGTGACTCTGTGATCTTTTGAGGTCCCTTCCAATCCCTAATGTTCTGTGATCCTGTGCGTTTATGACAGGTGCTTTTCTCCCACTCCCTCCACAGAGCTGAATTTCAACCCCCCCCACCCTTGTGAGTGTCAAAAGAGCTGCTGGCTCCCACCAAATGGAAAGAAATGTTTAATGCACTGGTTTGCAGGCTCCACCTGAGTTTCTAAAACAAGGGGCAGATCTTACAGAGATAAAGCAGTGCCACTGCTATGTGGGGCAATTTATCCTACCCCTAAGGCAGAGCTGTCACAACTCCATAGTGTAAGCTGTTGCAGCTTGAAAGTGGAATTGCTACAGCCCTATCTTGTAATGAAGGTAATTTATATGGGCTGAACACCTACCCCAGTGATTGAGATCCTGATCTTGTTTACATCAAGGTTGATGGCAAAATGGCTGGTGGAGTTAAATGAAAACCAAAGACAAATGCCATTGAGGCCTCCAAGAGCAGTTCAATCGACTTGAAAGGCAACCAAGAGAATGGGTGCACTTATGAAGTGACTGTCATGGAAATTACTTGGAGGAGGCAGTTCTGTCTGGACCAAACCACAGGACTTCACTTGAGTTTGCCTGTGGGACCTGGCCCTGTTTAAGACACCCTCAGATTCTTGGCTTTGTTCACCTCTCTGCTTCTTTCTATCTGGGCAGCACACCAACCCGTGTCATGTGTGAGGAGCTTCACCACAAATGCTCTTAAATATTTAGGTCTTTGTAACTATGAATCCCTATTTTTTACTGCCACCTCTTTAATCCTGGGGAGATAATACACTGATCTAAAATTCTGCTTCAGGGTGGCAGCTAATTGCATATTTGGCCAAGCACTGGACTTCCTTCCTTATAATGTTTGTCTCAAGTGCTACACGAAAGCAATTTGTGGTGTATTTTACTAGCCAAATGTGTATAATATTACATATTATTAGAAAGTTATTAAAGCAAAGACTTCTGTTGTTCTGCAGCCAAACACAAAGAGCTCTTTTCCCTTGTATAAAGAAGTTTCAAAGCTAAAACTTCCTGCCTCTTCAAGCTTCCAGCAGTGCCCTGACCTTAATGAACTGGGACAGGCTATTTTTCTCATTCCAGGAAGAAGCTGTAGATATTTTCCATTCTTGTGACTCAGGGCAGGACAAGGTGTGACTACGTTGTGTGTGGATACCTCTGAGCTAATTTCCAGCCAGCTTGTTTGGGTAGTGCGTGCAGGAGGCTGCGGAGAAAAGACCAAACTGCAAAGTCTGCCAGAAGAGAAAGTTCATGCCTCTTGCTAAACTCCCTGCTGGCAGCAATGCCTGTGGAAGATGCTGTCAAGCTAAATGAGTTGCAGTCAAATATCAACCTTGTCTGAGCTGTTCTCTTCCCTTTTCACTGGCTCTCAGTTCATCTTCTAGGTGTATTCTCTGCTCCTTGCTTTCCCTGGCTCGAATCAAGGAAGAACTTTGCCTGTTCCTGGTGTCAAGAGGTGCAACTGTTTTTGCATGTGTGGAGGTTTTGTGTCCACATGAAGACACAGCCCATGAAAGAGCAGGACGGAGTGTTATAGCCACCACACGGTGTCAGGGCACAAGGGCATGCACTGATGTCAGGAGGTTGAGGACCTGCTGGATTTATGTTGGAAAGGAGGCACTCGAAGCTGGTGTGACCTTACCCCTGCTGTTTATACAGAGCAGCACTCGGAGTGGAGCTCCAAGTGGAGCTTTGCTCAGGGGAGCTGCCAGCCTGAGGGTGCAGATGCACTGCTGGTGTCCATGGCAAGACTTTCAACAGCACTAATGGCTCTGTGTCACTTCCAGCACAAGGCTGGCTCCTCTCCAAGCTGGGAAATGCCTGGACAGAGTGAGCCCACAACAGGGCTCCCTCATGCACCAGGAGATGTGTGTTGCTGAGTTCCTGTTTCGGTTTGGATTGTGTCTGAGATAAGTAACACGAGAAGGACTCACAAACCCATCTTTCCATTCAGACGGCACAAGACTTGAGTGGGTATATGATGTATTTCCCTCATCACTCCAGCTTTTAAACTAGTGTAAAATGATGATTTTGAAACATTAGCTTTGTTTTTTTCCCTCCCACTTTGCCTTGACCTGAATGTAGGGAACCGACAGATTCTTTCCGCTCTCCCTGTCCCCTGCAAGAAAAAAGCAGAGGTTTGTATTTCAGCAGTTTTGATGCGATGGTACTTAAAAGATTCAGCTGGAAATGCAATGAATATCTTGTCGCTGACATCCCAGTGACAACCAGAGTTAATAAGGGCTGTAAAAAGTCATTTACTTAGATTGACCTGCTGAAAATGCACAAGGGCTCTCGGTTTCCTCAATGTGGAAAAATGTAGGAAAAGCTCTGGTTCACTCTCCCTCTCTCTCTCTCTCTCCTTTCTTCCTTTCTTTGTGAAGTCTCAAACATGTTATGAATAAACTGCTAAGCAGATTTAACATCTGACATCAAGAGCCCCTGTCCCAGATGTCTGATGTGATTTTTAAATTGCTGTGCTTACAGAAAATGTGTCGCTGCTGTGTGACTTTACCTTGTTTTGTTGTCATGACTGGAAATTATTCCCTGAGCAGCAGGGAATAGGTGAATCACTGATCACAGACTCAGAGAATCACAGAACATCAGGGATTGGAAGGGACCTCCAGAGACAATCTAGGGTAATGTCCTGTAAAATGCAGGAATCAGGATAAATTCTGTTCATATTTGAGCAACACAGGTCAAGGTTCAGTTATAATCACAAACTTTAGCTCTCCCATATTAAAGCTCTCTCCTGAAATATTTTAAAGACCTTGGTTATTTTGGTTGATGCTTTGGCATAGTGTCTCCTGCAGAAGATGACTCCTCAGAAACCACCCTGTCCCATCTTCTCTAAAGTGAGCAAATTTATTGCTGCACTAAGTCACCGGCAAGGATGAGAAACGATGTCTTTACTGCTGAAGATTTCATCCATGACAATTAGGATTCCTTTTTCCAGTGACTGCATTTTCACCTTCAAATCCCAAAGGTCACAGAGAGGTAATGTTTTCATTAAAACATACCTGCTAAGGTGACCTAAGCCTTAACAAAAACAAAGTCTTTTAAATGCAGACACCTGAAATACCTGGGTTTTCAATCCTGGCTCCAGTGTTTGAATCTCAAAGGTGAAGAAGGCATGCCAAATTCCTTTGAAGCCCAGTTTTCTAACCCTAAACTACTTACCAGAGGTAGATTTCCACTTGAAAACAATTAATCATGCATGTGGAAAGGACAATTTCAGCAAATTTAAAAACATGTAGCCTTGTGCACGTATGTGTGTGTTTCTGATTGGTAAAGGGGCATTTTGAAATCAAAATAAATACCTTAGTTTTGTTTTATAAATATCATGTATGTTTCTGTATGGACAGTAACATAAAGTTTCTATCAGTTAAAGTAAGGGGTGGGGGGGAGGAGTGTAAGTCCAAGAAGGAAGGAGGGAACCTTTCAATACAGAACGTGCTCATAGCCTATTAGTGGCCACCCACCTGTTCCTGTGTGACTTGGTCTAGGTGATCCTGCTCTGGCAGGAGTACTGAACTGGATGATCTTTCAAGGTCCCTTCCAATCCCTAATGTTCTGTGATTCTGTGATCAAATGACGAAAACAAAATTTTGACAGGTTTTTAAGGCTGCAAATAATCATCAAACTCTGTGCATCATTTACAATGATCAAGAACCTGACGTCAGGTTTCACTAGTTGCAGTGATGGAGAATTGGCAGTTTTTCCAGGACCTTTGCATTTTGATATCATTGAAATCTATACAGTTCACAGAGGTACCACTGATGCTTTTGGGATCTTGGAGCTCATCTGTTTCCTACACCCTTGACATGGGCAGGGACATGTCTTACTAGATCAGGTTGCCCAGAGCCCCATGCAGCCTGGCCTTGAACACTTCCAGGGAGGGGACATCCACAACCACCCCAGACAACCTGTTCCAGTGCCTCACTGCCTTCACAGTGAGGAATTTCTTCTTGTTCCAACATGACAAGTGACTTCCCCAGCACCTTCTATTTTTTCTTTGATTTTTCTGGTATAAAAAAGAGTGGCTCTGCCTGTCCCTGTTCCTGCTTTCTTGTCACCGGATGGGAAACAGTGAGCATTCAAAACGGAGAGAAGCACCTTTGGAAGAAAACAGATGGAAGTGGTCCCTAACTGGATGTTAGCACTGGAGTTTGTGGTCTTGGGGGGGGATAAAGCACTTCTCTCCTGGGTTCAAAACCATGTATCTCCATTGCTATGCAGACAACTCAGTTAAGGGGAGCTCACACCATGCAATTTCATAGTTGTATCATTGTTGACTCTACACTCCTTCAATTTTTTTTGTCAAGTCAAGTGAAAAAGTATGGCAGCAGAGTGAGATCTGAAAGGACAGAGCAACAGAAAACCAAGGTGATGCTCTTCAAACCAGGCTGGATGGAGTCCTGAGTAACCTCATCTAGTAAAGGTGCCCCTGCCTATGGAAGGGGGTCCCTTCCAGGCATAGCCATCCTGTGAGTCTGTGAAACCCAAGAAGAATTTGTTGAAGGGATAAATAGCATCTTGTTGAGTGTGTCAAATATGTTGTTCTGTAGAGCAAAAGGAGGCTGTTGCTGTGTTCAATGCCTGCAAGGCTGCTTGTTACCAAATGCACGCGTGAGTTGGATCTACTCAAGGGAGGAAAATCAAGCAAAGCATTCATTCCAATGAAAGGGATTTAACAGTTCAAGTCGTGTATTAAAACAGACGTGGAAAAAGGCTGAGTGAATGCACATGTGACACGAACGCCAGTAACAGGCCATGGGAGTGTGAAGCTGCCTTGGCTCTTGTTCCACAGTCACTGGAGGCCTCTGGACTCCAGCGGGGCTTTGCAGGTCATCAAGCATCTCTCAGAGTAATCTCAACACTAATGAACCCTGCTCAAAGATATTAAATGGGTAGCATGGCCATGGCAAACTTTCAACAGGTGACTGACATCTATGGTCATCACTGGAGCTAGGTAAACCACATCAGATACAGATCTGTCTGCAGCCCAGATATGAATTTCTAATGGATTTTTAGGGCTGACTGAGGTCAGGAAAAAAGGATGCATTGGGATGTTCATAGAATCATGGAATCACTAGGGATTGGAAGGGACCTCGAAAGATCATCTAGTCCAATCTCCCCGCCACAGCAGGATCACCTAGATGAAGTCACACAAGAACATATCCAGGTGGGTTTTAAACATCTCCAGTGAAGGAGACTCCACAACCCCCTTGGGCAGCCTCTTCCAGTGCTCTGCCTCCCTCACTGTGAAGAAGTTGCTTCTCATATTGACGTGGAACCTCCTGTGCTCCAGCTCACACCCATTGCCTCTTGTGCTATCACTAGATGACATTGAGCAGAGCCTGGCTCCATCCTCCTGACACTCACCCTTCAAATATTTATAGACATTAATGAGGTCACCCCTCAGTCTGCTCTTTTCCAAGCTAAAGAGACCCAGCTCCCTCAGCCTCTCTTCATAAGGGAGGTGCTCCACCTCCTTCATCATCCCTGTTGCTCTGTGCTGGACTCCCTCCAGCAGTTCCACATCCAGCCCTGGCTTTTCATTTCTACTTCCTCAGAGTGTGAGACAACAAGAGGGCAATTAAGGTCAGCATTCATCATCACTCCACTTCATCCTCCACCACACGATGCTTAGATAGGTCAGTAGTGTAGAAAGATGATGACGCTCGAGCGGGCTACCTGGCAGATCTATGAGGAGGTGCTGAGCTGAGCATCCCTTGAGAAAGTCTTTGTGAACTGCTAAGAGTGAGTCCAGGTTTGAAAACTGAGGGTCACATATATTCTGCAAAACCTACTTGCTTTAAAGAGGAAACTTGCTTCGTAAGATGATTTCTCGTATTTGTTTTGATTCGATTTACTTTTAGCTTTTCATGTTCAGAGGGGGGACAGGACTCTTTGCTGGGGTCTCTGCTCATACGTTTCCTACATTTCACGCTTGCAGTCTCAGAGGCTCTGAAGACAGATGTCTGGTTTTCAAAGCAGGTTTTATTTTTTTGGCCATGCCAGACACTTTACAGTAGAAAACACAAAACAAAAACAAAGCCAGTGACTTCTGATGTCTTCAGTTTCCTTATCACCCTTTGTTATGTTTGTTAATCTGGGTGACCAGGGGTATTTTAAACATTTATAATGTGCACATTTCTCTCCCCCACCTCCAGTCAGCTGTTTATTTTAAAACAACATGAACCTTGGGGAAAAAAAAAAAGGAGTAGTTGTTATAATATATTTTTTCAAAGTGAAGAAGTAAACAGGCAGCTTTCACATTTACTACATCAAACGGATGCTATTTATTTGGCCGCTTGAGGCAGGAGGCCTGATCAGAAGAGAATTTCTTTTATGGCCTAAGGTGGTGAACTATTTTTAATAAGAACAATGCTGAAGGAAAAGAAAATTCCTAAAAAACCTCTTCAATCAGTTGGAGAGGAGAGAAGGGAAATCCCCTCTTGCTGTAAGGGAAGGTAATGAGCTACTGTTCCACAACACATCCAGACTGGGAAGCCTTAACCTTCCTGTGTTGGAGGAGGGACTTGTGTCATACCATCATAGAATCATAGCATCATTACAGATTGGAAGGGACCTGGAAAGATCATCCAGCCCAATCCCCCCGCCACAGCAAGATCACCTAGACTAAGTCACACAGGAACACATCCAGGCAGGTTTTAAATGTTTCCAGAGAAGGAGACTCCACCAGACACCATTTAATCTGAAAGCAAATGTGAAAACGCATCTCAAGAATCACACAACAAAATTCTCAAGTCTCATATATGGATACATATATATGGAGAGTCTCATGTCTATCCACAGAGGAGAGGGTGCTCAGATCAGCTCTCCATGCTTGCACTGGGAGCATTGCCAAAAAAAAGATGTCCTACCACTCATTCCCTCTCTGATCATTCTGCTCAGCATTCTAAATGATCTTTTGAGGTCCCTTCCAACCCCTAATGTTCTGCGATTTAAATATTCAAAAGAAAATAAATTTTAAAAATAATACATGTGGAATTTTATTCATTGGTCTCTCAAAAACAAGGGAATTGGCTCAAGGCAGGGTACATGTCTGAGTGACAGTCATTTGGGAACCAGCTCAAGACTCCTTTCCTAGCCTTACTCAGCTGAAAAGTACAGACATAACCCAAGGTCTTCTTTTTTTTTAAACTATTTGCCAAGCTAGAAATTAGAATCAGCTGAATGAAAGCCGATGTCAACAATTTCAGAAAGCCAGGCTTTTGAACCCGTCATCAAGAATCACAACAAGAACAAGGCAAAAGGTTTCGTTTTCATATTTTCTTTGTGAAGCCTTAACCTGAGACTGATGTATTTGTCACCTGGTCTCTCTCTTCCGTGTGAGCAATTAATCAAGGATGCAAAGCCAAGGAAGATGAAGGACTGTGCACAGCTGAGCTTAAACACACAATTTGTTAGACAGCGCAGCTATTGTAAGAATGTGATAGAATGCCCAAACTTATTCTATTTAGGTGATGGGAAAGTATGAACTTCATCTTCAAGCAATAAAATGCTTCATTCTTCAAGCCTCTGGTTTCAGAGGGTTTCAAGCGGTATCTCCTTGCAATAAAAACTTTGTCTTGCAACCACATTTCCCAGAAAGTGTTTAGATTTGCTTTGGTGTGGAAAGCTCTTCAAATAAACAGATACAGTCTGCTTTGCCACCCATCCCTTTGGTGAGAAAATGCACTCTTGCTGTCCTGACTAGCAAATAATACTGGGCGTGTTAATGCGAGAAGATAAAGCGAGACTCTGAAATGCTCAATTGGGTCAAACTGAATTCATTTCCCAGGGCACAGGGAATCCCAGCTGGATTGGTTGCTGCAGTGACACAAGAAACATGCAGGCTGTGCCCTCGATTAGAATCTGGGAGAGGGAGATAAAAGGTTTATCTGTGTGACAAGGGCTGCTTGATGGACTATTAGATGACACTTTTTAAGGGTTGCTTAAATCTCGCAGCTTCTGTTGCTGCTTTGTCACTGAAGAAAGACCCCCAGCCAAAGCCACGCCGACGAATAAGCTCGCCTTTCAAGGAAGGCTTTCTGGCAAATCGAAGCGGCGAGAACAAACACCTAAATATCTTTAATATTTGGCTTCAAGAACACACACAAAGACCTGGACTCGATGATCTCTTGGGTCCCTTCCAACCCCTAACATCCTATGAACCTATGACCTGCATGTGTGCGTGTAAATGTTTAGGCACCACCATATGTTGTAACCTGTAAACCTGTGTCAGTGCTTGTCTCTGCATGTTCATGTTTTGGACGTCCTTTAGCAGGTCTGTGAGCCATGGACAGGCAGAACCTACTGCATGAGCAAATGGCCACGAGTAGAGATACAGGTACATAAATGCTGCATCTCTGTGTGCCTGAACATAAACATGTGTTAGTGTGGTTGTGGAGTCTTCTTCTCTGGAGAGGTTTAAAACCTGCCTGGATGTGCTCCTGTGTGACTGGATCTAGCTGATCCTGCTGTGGCAGGGGGATTGGACTAGATGATCTCTCAAGGTCCCTTCCAACCCCTAGTGTTCTGTGATTCTGTGATATATTTCTACACATCCTCATATGCAAGTATAACCAAATTGCCACGTGGTGATGCACTCGTGCATGTTTGTGTCTGCATGCATGTCCGTACACACGCATCTCCATTCCACTAACATGTGTATGTACATCACATACACACAGCTATTAAATAACATTTATATTGTGTACACATGCAAAAGGAACCTCAACCATGAAAACCTGCATTTAAATAGGGTTTGATGGGTTTTAATCTCATTTAATCCTTTGTCCTGAACAAGAAGCTCCGGTGAGACACTGTGGTGACCAGGTGCAATTCAACTGTGCTCTTGGTGTGACTTCAGGGTGGTCACAGACATGTGGTGTTGGACTGAATGAATCAGGTAAATGGCTGTAAATGATGATGGTGATAAAAAGGCAGGCTTTGCAGAAGTGTAGTGGAGATAAGCCACTCCTTTATCAGATTTCCCCATTACCATATTGCATTTGTTTACAGACTTAGTGGTGATAGAAGTTGCTTCCTCTTCTCCCGAATTTCCTTCAACTACTTCCTATAGCACATGGCTATAACTCACTCCTACCCACTCCACAGTTAGATGTGGAAAGGCCTGCAGGGAAAGACCTTTGCTTCAGAGGCCTTCATAAATTCTGTCTAAAGACAATAATCCTCCCAGAGACTAATTTAACATTTGTTTTCCTTTAAAAACACAAAACCAGGAGTGCTTCCCACACAAAGAAATGTTGTCGGAGCTGAAGCTGCATGTGGTTGTACCTCATGCACTGCACCACTAAGCACTTATCAAAGCAGAACTAACACTGCCTGCAGCTTTGAGGCATGTGCCTTTAGCAAAATATCATAACCAAACACTCCAACAGGCTTGTTCCCTCCACCTGTTTGTCCCTGAGTTGGAGTTCACATCCTGCTCTTCAAGACCACGGTCAGGTACGCAATTTGTCATTGCATTGAGCACTTTCCCCTGCTGATTCTCTTGACTTTTAGTAGTTGCATCACGCTGGGCTCCGAATACGATGACAGCTGATCAGATAGGTGATCTGACATGACTCTCTACCTATCTGATTCTTCAGATAGCTGTAAATGATAGTGGCTTCCCGCTATAGCTTGCAGCAAACCAAGAAGCTGCTCTAGATCACATCTAGAACAGTTGTACTTCCTAAATGGGGTTATGACTCACAGGTTTTCTGGAGTTCGATAAGACTGACATTGGGCTTGTCATCACTCCCTCTTCTCTGCCTCACCAGTCTACCAGAGTTTGTCTTTCACGGACACAACCAAACTGCCTGTGTGTTCAGCTGTTTCATAGCCTCAAGTCAGTGTGATTTAAATTCCCAGATGGAGCTACCAGGCTATCACATCCAAAGACCTAGTTCTTACGTGCTTCTGCTGTCCCAGAGAACTACTCAGAGAATCATAGTTAGTTCCAGTCTTGTTTTCCAGTCTAGATCGGAAAAGACCTTCAAGATCATCAAGTCCACCCATTAACCTAACTAGAAAACACCCCACTAATCAATGTCCCTACAGGCCATGATCTACACGATTTTGAAATGTGGCCGGTGATGACGATTCATCTCCCTCCCTTGGTGGCCTGTTCCAAGGTTTGATGACCCTTTTCAGGAAGACGTTTTCCCTAATGTCTAGCCTAAACATCACCACTCAAAGGGCCCGAGGGACAACTGCTCAAGGTGTGGCTTCAGCTACTGTGGTAAATGGGAACCAGCTGGGTGGTACCGAGAACGTACCTATGTTCTGCATACAGTTCTGCAGTAGCCATAATCTGTGTCTGAGTTACGTGTCCCTGGTGACTGGTGAAGGAACATGTTTGCTTTAGAGCAGAGTTCGCTTTATCATAACACAATCATGTAGAATGAGCTGTATAAATAATATCTCTTGACAATCAGGGATCTCAGGAAGATTAGATGGGATGTAGACATCTAAATGCAAGTGAACTCCACAGTAAACTAGAATCACAGAATCATAGAACATTAGGGATTGGAAGGGATCTCGAAAGATCATCCAGTCCAATTCCCCTGCCACAACAGGATCATCTAGACAATGTCGCAAGGGAACACATCCAAGTGGATTTTAGATGTCTCCAGAGAAGGAGACTCCACAACCACCCCGGACAGCTCCTTCCAGTGCTCTGTCACCGTCACTGTGAAGAAATTCCTTCTCATATTGACGTGGACCCTCCTCTGTTCCAGCTCACATCTATTGCCCCTTGTCCTATCATTAGATGACACCGAGCAGAGCCTGGCTCCATCCTCCTGACACCCACCCTTCACATATTTATAGACATTAATGAGGTCACCCCTCAGTCTTCTTTTCTCCAAGCTAAAATCTTAAGACTTTTATTTGATCACAAAAGCGAAGAGCTGATGACCAGAAATATGTTAATTCACAATAACTCAGAATCACAGAATCATTGAACCTTGGGGATCGGAAGGGACCTCGAAGGATCATCTAGTCCAATCCCCCTGCCAGAGCAGGATGAAGTGTAGTGTAGTAACTCAACAGGGTTAGACTCTAAATTTGTGTCCAGTTTGTCTGGAGTTCTCCAAGCAACACTTTGCAGTTTGGTTCTAAAAGCATCAAGTTAAAAATCTATATAATGCATGTGTGTGCATGTATATATATATAAAAGTGTATGTATATTTATATCCAGGAAAGCCAAAAAGCAAGCTAAAGTGAAAATGCTCCAGAAACGAACTAACAAAAGTGACTCTACACGGAGCAAATCTCTTCTCCATGTCCACCTTGATCTGTGCATTGCAATTAAATTCACTTCTCTGCACCTGAGTCTATTGAGCACATCAAAGCCAACCCACCAAAAGTACTTATTTCACAGTAAGTCAGCTATTAATTGGCGCTTTCCTCCCCTGCTCCCCCTATCCCAGCCCTCTTACTGTCTTCCTGGAATGATTTATCATGAAGGGTGAAAATTCCCATGTCACTGTGTAGTGTAGACTGACTGGAAGGTGTGAGTGGTGCTTGGAAGGGCTCATTGTCTGATTTATGTGATGCCAAAAATGAGCACTTGTGCTCAGGCTCAGCCTTGTTAACAAATTTCTTCATCCACAGCAGGAGTCACTGCTGCCAAATTATGCAGTGAGGCACACTCAGCAGGACTGGTTCTTCTTCAAATCATAATGTCACATGTTTTATGTTTATTTCTAACTTATTCCTGATTTGCACCTGTTTAAGGGTGGGTGAATGAGTTCTAATGGCCAGTAGAAAGGCTGCTGTTGCTTTGTACTGCTGAGTGAGCATCAAGCTTCCTATTCCGGGGAAAATCTGCTTGAGCCGTACTAGATCTTAAAATACACTGGATATTAAAATGACAAACTTTGATATCCTTTTTTCCATTCAACTAACAGGACAAGCAGTTGGAAAAAGGGGTTTAAAATTTTATGTTAATGTTAAAAGTGTTCTCATGAGAAAAAAAATGTAGCCACGATGCTAAGGAAATGCATTGTACAGCCAAGAATGTAGAACACGCCTTTTGTAAACCTTCTGTCCTTCCCCACTGAAAAATCAGCAGTGTCATTGTGAAAAGCTAGAGGGACACTGTGTGCCCAGTGGGAATGGTCACAGCATGTGGGTTTTGCAAAATGAGCAGCACAGATCATGTTGGTTGCACAAAGCAATGAAAATGGGAAGGACCTTGACGTAAGTGCTTTGGAAAGGCAGAGATTGCCATGAAAGAGGAGCCTGTGTAACAGAGTGAGAGGGACTCTGCATCGAATTGCAGAGGAGATTCTACCACTTCCACTGCAATCCCAGCTGCAGATATAACTGTGAGTGGGAAAGCTGTGATTAGAGCTGGCCTGAACTCACAGCTTCAGCTCCCAGGGGAATCACAGCATTCAGAAATGAGCCCTTGTTCTGAATCACAACTAAGCGTTTTTTCCCTCTGAATGTTCATAAAATTATAGAATCACAGATCTATGATTCTATGATAATAGAGTCACCTTCTCTGGAGACATCTAAAACCTGTGGGGACATGTTCCGGTGCGACATGGTCTAGGTGATGCTGCTGTGGCAGGGGGATTGGACTAGATGATCTTTTGAGGTCCCTTCCAATCCCTAATGTTCTGTGATTCTGTGATTGTGTAATTATCATTTACATCAGGTTAGTCATTGAGATGCTATAGAATTCTATAGTATTTATCAAAGTGCTATAAAAGACTAAGATTCTCTACTCATCACTTATTGTGCAGGATTTCTCACAGGTAGTTTTTTTCCTGATCAGATGCCCACCACCATTTTATTAAAAAAAAAAACAAAACCCAAAGAGACTGACTGAAATTACTGCAACATTGATAAAAACAGCAAATACTTCTTTCCTGTGAATTCTTCTCCGTGTGTTTAAAGAAACAACCAAATGAAAAACAGCCGTTCCGCAAGGGTTCCTGTGAAGTCAAACCACTTATTGCAAAGAGGCACGAGCAGCGAATTAAAAACACACACCAGATTTTGATCTGCGTTCAACAAGTTTTGCCTGGGCACAAGTCCATTGGCTTCTTCACCCAAGCAAGTGAGACAGGAATCAGGCTGACATACGTGTGCACGTCAGATAAAAGTGCGCGGGGTTGTGTCCATATTAGTCATGCGATAACAGGACAGATACATGTTAGGGTGGAACGGTGCTAGCAAATTATCTCACAAAAGGCTATTTGTCTTCCTTGGGATGTGAGCCACCTTTTAACAAGGCTGAATAAATCTTCATTCCTGACTTCCCATTGTGGAGACTTCATCCAACTAGGTCAGCAGAGGGATGCAGGCTACAATGAACCACTTGGAGAAGGAAAAGGTTTCCAAAAGCCTTGCGTTTGCTCTCCGTGGGTCCACTTTCTGCACTTAGACCCATCAGGATGCCTAGCAGTGCACTGGGAAGAAGGTGAAAGAAAGGACTCATCAGAGATCCAGATCTATTCAATCTATTAATGAATGATCTGGGTAAGAGTTTAAAGAGCACTGTCAGAAAGATTGTTGATGACACAAAGCTGGGAGGAGTGGCAGATACCCCAGCAGGCTGTGCTGCCATTCAGAGGGACCTGGAGAGGCTGGAGAGCTGGGCAGGGAGAATTAAATTAAAAGGGCAAGTGTAGAGTCTATGCAAGAACAACCCCAGGTACCAGTATATGCTGGAGACTGACCTGTTGGAGAACAGTGTAGGAGAAAGGGACCTGGAGGTCCTGGTGGACAGCAGGATGACCATGAGCCAGCAGTGGGCACTTGTGGCACAGAAGAAGTCCATAGGTGCCCTGGAGGGGATCAGAAGTAGGGTGATTAGCAGATCGAGAGAGGCTCTCCTTCCCCTCTGCTCTGCCCTGGTGGAGACCACATCTGGAATATTGTGTCCAGTTCTGCAAGAGATGCCTAGAATCCAGCTGTGATGTGACTTGCTGGATTCACAGAATCACAGACTCAGAGAACGTTAGGGATTGGAAGGAGATCATCTAGTCCAATCCCCCTGTTACAGCAGGATCCCCTTCAGAATCACTGGCCATATTTTGAAACATCAGTGACATCTGTCAACCTCTAGAGAAAGAAGTAAGGGCCCCAGAGATTAGTTATTTCTATATTAAGTACCAATGGAGCTGAGGAGGACTACTTTGTGTAGGATATATGTCTTGTTGGATACATTTGAATCATGAATCAGTGTTCCCCACCCCTGGAACCCTTCAGCAACAGCAAAGTGTAAAGTTCCTTCATGTTCTTGTATTAAACAGAAGTGACATTAAGTGACAAGCTGGAAAAAGCTCTTCAATCCAAGGGTGATGGATCACTGGAACAGGCTGCCTAGAGACCTGGTGGAGGCCCCATCCCTGGAGACATTCAAGGTCAAGCTGGATGGGGCCCTGAGCAATCTGTTCTAGCTAGAGATGTCCCTGCTTGTTGTAGATGGCCTTTGGAGGTCCCTTCCAACCCAATACATTCTATGATTCTACGACACGATGACATGCCTGAGCCCTCTGAGCCACTGGTGCGCTCTCTGATGCAGTAAGAGAAGCATCACTGCAGAAGCAGCTAGAACTTAAGCTCCCACTTGGCTTTTCTGAGGTCACCCCTAATTTGCTCTGAAGAGCACCGGGAGCAGTCACACACTCCATCCTTCAGCAGCTTGTAGCTGTGGCAAGCAGTAACTCCTTGAACTTCTTCACCTGCACACGCAAAGCTGTCTACATCTTAAATGAACCAAGCACAGTTTCACAGAGAGAAAGATAATTCACCACAGAATCACAGAATGAAAGGATGGAAGGGGTAGAGCACAGGATCTGCTTTCTGCTCCCCAAAACTCGACAGAGAAGGAGTGACCTGGATGGCACCTGCCTGTGCTCACAGCCTCTGCCTGAGCTCTTTTGTAAGCAGCCTCTGAGATACAGGTATTCACAAAGCACATTCCCAATCACGAGATCTCACTGTCAGCTCTGAAGAACCGTTTGCAGCACTGACCCTAAGGCAGGGAAACAGCTCTAGTCGACTCCTATGCCTGTTTGCTGGAGCAGGACCCAGATGGTGACGTTCACATTGTTTAATGCCGTGACCTCTGTGCGCTTGCTAATCCCCCTTCCACCTCTCTGCAGCTTCTTTCTCATCCACAGCCTCCAGACTAATACCCAGAAAGATGCTGGGATGTCTGAAAGTGCAAGCCATGCAGCTGTCAGATTCGCAGAGGCTATTTTGTCGAGTCAGCACACCACCCCAGCACGGCCGCAGCTATAGGATCTCTCCTTCCTAGGGATAATCACATCTTCACATGCATCAAGCACCTTCTTGCTGCTGCAGGAGTTTGATACTAACAGCAAGATTGCTTCTTGCTCTGCAGGCAAGCTGAAATACAACCAGAGAAAAGAGTTTGGAGCCTATTATCCAGACAAATAATATTTCAAAATTCAATGTCCATATCCTTTGAATCACTGAATTTTCTCCATTAAGATGATTTTAAAAATGCTACCATTCATTTCTTTTTCAGTAATAATTAAGTTTTAAATGAATTCTACAATATTCCTTTTATCCAAAGATAACCACTTCTTTGGTGTGGACTCCAGAGAATGGGTTCACAAGGTAGAGAGGACATAAATCAACAGGGCATCACTCTTCTATGCTGTTTTCATACTGACATGCACTTATCTTCCTTATCTCATCCCTGTTTAACACAAATTTCACTTGCTTCACATTTTTTCTGCCTGGAAGTTCACACCCCAGGTGCATCTTAGTCATTGCTGGTAAAGATGATGGAGCTGCACTGGTATATAGACAATAGAGAAACAGAATAATGTGGTGGCACCTTCCTTTCCTGTACAGCCTTTGTTTCAGCTGGAAAAAATATGGGAGGGACATTTGGAACAAAATTTCATCAAATCTGAAAAGATGGTTTAGACATCTAAAAAAACTTCAGATGTTTCCTGGAGAATATTCACTGAGAGAGAACCTAGATCAGATGTCAAAATGGATGCATCCAGAACCCAGATGGATCTGTGCAGAACCTAAACCTGTCAGTGTCTGGCATGCAGAGAAGGACCTTCTTCCCAGTGAGGGTGACAGAGCACTGGAACGGGCTGCCTAGGGGGGTTGTGGAGTCTCCTTCTCTGGAGATGCTTAAAACCCACCTGGACATGTTCCTGTGTGACTTGCTCTAGGTGATCCTGCTATAGCAGGGGGATTGGACTGGATGATCTTTTGAGATCCCTTCCAATCCCTAATGTTCTGTGATTCTATGAAAAGAAAACTTGAGATACATGAATAGAAACAGGATCTATGGGCTCCTGCTGTGGCAGGAGGATTGGACTAGATGATCTCTTGATATTCCTTCCAATCTTTAATGTTCTATGAGTCTTTGATTCTGGGAAGATGTTCTTGAATAGCTAAGAAGGAATTAGAACTCAGAGAAAAGGTGAATGTAGTCTATTTAATTGTCCACTATTTACACTTTTCAGTTGTCTAATTGGATATTTCTGAATAGTTTTAGCAGTTACAGCTTAGATGAACCCACAACCTTTTCATGTAGCAGGTCAAAGTTTATTTTCTAAGAATTTTCAATGAAACAGAATTGTCTTGGTGTAAATCACAGAACATTAGGGATTGGAAGGGACTTCAAAAGATCATCGAGTCCAATCCCCTTGCCAGAGAAGGACCACCTAGACCAAGTTGCACAGGAACATATACAGATGGGTTTGAAACATCTCCAGAGAAGGAGTCTCCACAAACCCCCCCCCGCAGGCCATTCCAGTGCTCTGAATAGATTAGTTTCCAGTTTGGTCCTAGCAAGAAGCTCCTGATGCCTTCAAAAATATTTGCTCTGTACCTTTGGCCTGAGGCACCATCCTTGGAGACCGAGCCATTTGAAGCACAGAAATATCCTCTAAACAGAGCTGTGAAAAATCACAATAACCTCTGGCACATTGCACCAGAAATTAGAAGAGAGATCTCGCTAGATCTCTAGTGGTGAAAGGATTTGTTCCAATATTTAATTACTCTCATTTGTCCAGTCTGTATTTATTTAGCTTCCAGTTCTACTTTTTTGGCCTTGATATACACTTGTCTGGAAGAACAGCTGCCCACCTCCTGGTCCATCACCGATTTTGTTCAAAGTATAAGATCCTGCTTGCCCAGGTCTATGTTAGACAACTGAGATCATAGTTCAGCCACTTTCATTAGTCACTTTTCCCGTGCTTTTTGTACTATTAGTATATTTTTATCCATATTGACTTTAAAGTTACTTTCATATGTGATGTTAAATAATCATCTCAGCCCCACGGTGCTTAAAAGTGATGCTTTTTAATCAATAACCTGCTTCAGTTACCTCTGCATAACTGGCCAAGAATTTCTGCATTGCCCCTCAGTCTAGGTTGGGGACTGACCTGTTGGAGAGCAGGGTAGGAGAAAGGGACTGACCATGAGCCAACAATGGGCCCTTGTGGCCAAGAAGGCCAACAGCATCCTGGGGTGGATCAGAATGGTGGTGGTTAGCAGGAGAGAGTTTTTCCTCCCGTCTACTCTGCACTGGTGAGACCACATCTGGAGTATTGTGTCCAGTTCTGGGGCCCTCAGTTCAAGAAGGACATGGAGATGCTGGAAAGAGTCCAGTGCAGAGCCACAGAGATGATGAAGGGAGTGGAGCATCTCCCTGATGAGGAAAGGCTGAGGGAGCTGGGTCTCTTGAGCTTGAAGAAAAGGAGAATGATGGGTGCGTTCATTTGTGTTTATAAATTTGTGAAGGGTGGGTGTCAGGAGGATGGAGCCAGGCTCTGCTCAGTGTCACCTGCTGATAGGACAAGGGGCAATGGGTGTGAGCTGGATCATAGGAGGTTCCACATCAGTATGAGAAGGAACTTTTTGCCAGTGATGATGACAGAGCACCGGCAGGAGCTGCCCAGGGTGGATTGTGGATTCTTGTTCTCTGGAGACTTTTAAAGCCCACCTGGATATATTCCTGTATGACTTGGTCCAAGTGATCCTTCTGTGGTGGGGGGATTGGACTGGATGATATTTCGAGGTCCTTTCCAATCCCTAAAGTTCTGGATTCAGTGATTCAAATTCTCCTCTCCAAAGCCAGGAGACAGGATGTTCCAAATATCACATCTCCTTTCCCAGGAAAATTATTCCTGAACAAACAACATTGGTCTAACCCAGATTTCTAAAATTTATAATCCCTTCCTGACAGAGGTTTCAGGTTGCTCTCTGAAGGGTTTGCAGAGAGTCGATGAGATCACTTATAGGTGACCTGAGCTTATAATATGATGTCCTTGATGGCTTTTAGCAGGTAGGTGCAGACCTCAATTCAGAAGCGTGATGTCTTCCTGTACTATGAAAGCTCAAATCTGAGTATTATGGGGTTTTTGGAGTGAAATAAAGTGCAACAATATAGCACCAGAGAAAAAGGGCAGTTAGGGAAAGACAAAACACGTTTTCATACTCATATCTGTGGTTTTTTAAATTCTTTTTACTAGCTTGTCTCATTCTGACCCCTGTCTATTTTAAGGAAGTTCAAAACAACTTTAAAATGTCATTTTAAAAATCCAAGGCATGAATTGGTCCTTTAAAAGGAAGCACACCACATTAGAAACTTCTGTGCATCATTGATATGGGAACTTGGGTTATTTTAGAATATCCTAGAGCAAAAACCCACCGCGGTTTCTCTGAGCTGGCAGCACAGATGGAATGATAACTGTTGTGACCAGACTTTCGGGGTATGAAAACACATAAAAGCTGTTTTCATTCTTTCATCATGTGACAGAGAAGTGGTCAAGTAAACTCTTTAGCAGCCCAGTCCACCCCCAGTTTTTAAAAATCATTTGTTATCTGCTATGTAGCTGAAATAAAAGGTCAATGCTCAGTGCCTGCTGCTTGGCTCAACATAGGTCACGGGCAATGATGTTCCTTATTTTTAGTTTCCTCTCCATGATACTGAAAACCATCCAGCATTTTCCTACCTTTTGATGCCTGTGTCAGAGATCCCACGCTGAGCCCACAGATGCCAAGGGAGCTTGCCCCATTGCATGAACATTGCATCAGTAGATCATGTTGTTCTTCTCCAAGATGGATGTGGAGGTTGTTATCATACAGAAGTAGAGGCACAACCAAGTTGGGTGTTCACAGAGTGTCCATCCTCCTCCAAATGGGATAAGAGAGACACTGAACCTTCTCTCTGCTCTGCCTGGTGGCTCTCTGTCTACTGGTGTGTGTTTGCCAGATGGGAGTGTGCTCCACACGGTCCTGCTGGCCTCGGAAAAAACCATTCACTTCTTGCAGGCTCTGTTTTCTCTCTGCCTCCTGAGAGGTGGCTGCACTGGGGAGAAAGATTGATGCAAGTAAGACTTTTTCCCACTGAAATTATTCAAGTTGGTTGAGTGTAATGTTCTGTGAATTCATGCTGATCAAAGAGATTTGTTTCAACTGAGAAGAAAACAAAAAAAGTGGTAGGAAAATGGGAAAGGGGATTTGGAAAGAATGTAAATGTTTTTATTTGGATGCTTTCAAAGTAATTTGAGGTGATGTTTCTTTTAAAAATATACTTCAGCTTTATTTAGGTTAGAATAAACATCCTTTCTGAGGGCTCAGAACTTCAACATTTCATTTCAGCCTAGAAAAATTAGACATGAAATAAAACTTATGTTGCTGTTGCTCTTGCCTTTCCTTCTTGCTTTCACCCCTCATGAGTACATCACTTCAAAACAAAAAAGAAAGACAGAAACAATAAAAGGAAAAATAACTGAAATCTGGAAGTGTTGGGACCCAAAGAAATCTTTCTGGTTTCTCTGCCTCTTTCCAAATCTTGATTATTTTTAAAGGAAACCAATGGACTTCTTAGCATTAGATTACAATCACAGACCATCAGGGATTGGAAGGGACCTTGAAAGATCATCCAGTCCAATCGCCCCACCACAGCAGGATCAGCTGGATCCAGTCACACAGGAACACATTCAGGACAGTTTTAAACCTCTCCAGAGAAGGAGACTCCACAATCTCCCTGGACAGCCCCTTCCAGTTCTCCATCTCCCTCACTGTGAAGTTCCTTCTCATATTGATGTGGAACCTCCTTTCATCCAGCTCTACTCACTTCTAAAGCAAATGTGTCTGATCTTGCAAGAAGTATCTGCTACTACAGTGAGGATGATATCGCCAGGTAAGGGAAAGACAACCTGCAGTTTCTGCTCCTGACAGCACTATGTGATCAGTGGAAATCTACAAACCATCACACGCTCCTCTGAGAAGGGATGGATGCTGCATTTTTTTGCAGAGACCCACAAAACTTGTTTTCTGTAGCTTTCCTCTTTCCCTTTCTCTGCTTGATTACCAAACAAGAGGTCAGGTCAAACTCCTGGCTGGTATAATAGCTAATTACACCCCCTCTTCAGCCTAGGATACAGGGTGAGGCATAAATTAGGACCTGATAGCTCAGTTGGTGCCATGGTGGGTTATTAGATGTGTGTCAGTGAGCAAAGCTCTGATCAAAGCCCGCAGAGAGGCAGGCAGAGGTCGTGAAGCATGGCTGGGGACTAATTGCTGGGCTGTGAGCTGAAAGGAAGTTTGCAATGAAAGGCCATTAATCTGCAGCCTTTCCAATCGGTGGAGCAAAGCCTTGGAGAAGTGCTGGGTGCTGAGCAGGTGGAGCAATAAGGGCATCTGGTGCAGGCCTTGCTCTGGATGAAGGTGTTGGTTCATCTAAAGAGATTTCCTAAGGGAAAGGAGAGCTTTCCTGCTCTCTAGAAATCAATCCTAGTGAGGGATTCTTAACCTATTCACTTAATTTGAATCTGTTGATTGAAAAAAAGGTGACAGTTTTTGGGAGCTGGCACTTGCTGAGAAGTCTGGCTGGTTGTAAAATGACAGGGCAGCAAAAAATCTTAGCTCACAGGGTAGAGGGTGATGAGGGTAGAGGGTTTAGTTAGACACTTGAACAGCATATTAGGACCTTTGAATGACAGCAACCCCAAAAGGTCATTGAGTACAATCCTCCTGACACAGCAGGATCATATCCAGATGAGTTTTATATGTCTCCAGAGAACGAGACTCCACAACTCCCCTGGACAGCCCCATGCAGCGCCCTGTCACCTGTGAAGAAGTTCCTTCTCATATTGATGTGGAACCTCCTATGTTCCAGCTTACACCCATTGCCCCATCATTAGATGACACCGAGCAGAGCCTGGCTCCATCCTCCTGACACCCATCCTTCACACATTTATACACATGAATAAGGTCACCCCTCTGTTTCCTTTTTTCCAAGCTCAAGACATCTAGCTCCCTCAGCCTTTCCTCATCACGGAGATGTTCCACTCCCTTCATCATGTTTCTGGCTTCTGCGCTGGACTTTCTCCAGCAGTTCTGTGTCCTTCTTGAACTGAGAGGCTAGAACAGGACACAATATTCCAGATGTGGTCTCACCAGGGACGAATAGAGGGGAAGGAGACCCTCTTTCTATCTGTTAATCAACCCAATTCTGTCCCACCCCAGGATGTCATTTGCCTTCTTGGCCACAAGGACACATTGCTGTATCATGATCATCCTGCTGTCCAACAGGACCCTCAGGCCTCTCTCCTACACTGCTCTCCAACAGGTCAGTCCCCAACGTACACTGGTACTGGAGGTTGTTCTTGCCCAGATGCCAGACTCTACACTGCCCTTGTTATAGTTCATTACATTTCTTCCCGCCCAGCTCTCCAGCCTGTCCAGATTTTGATGAATGGCATCACAGCCTACTGGGGTGTCAGCCACGACTCCCTGCTTTGTGTCACCAGCAGACTTGCTGACAGTGCACCCTAATCCCTCATCCAAGTCAATAATGAATAGATTAAATAGGACTGGTCCCAGTACCCACCCTTGGGGGACTCCACTAGTTATTGGTAACGGTAGTTACTCACCAGTGCAATGCAATATCCAAGCCAGATCACCTGTCTGTCAAAGAAGTCACATATTTTATATGTAGAGGTTTTTATTTAAAAACATATAACAAACCTTTTAAAAAGTAAACTGCAGTTGTAGTTTTCTTTATCTGGATCAAAGAAATTTTAGTTCCACATAAATGAATTAACTTGGGGAATAAACAACAGAACAAAGATAAAATTCTCTGTGTGGTGTTTTACAGGTGACACAGAAAACAAGAGCAACATTTAATAGCTTTCCTAGCTGCTTTTCTTTTTAAGGAAAATCAATCTATTTAAAGAAAATCAACTTTTTCACTCATTGCATCAAAGCAAGAAAGGAAACAAATCGTTGTTGGATTTGTCTTTTCCTTGGTACTGAAGCAAATGAGAAGAGAAATCTGTTTCATGTCTCTTTTTGTACGACTTAAATAGATTATTAGAAATGCTCGGGAACAATCTGTAGATGAAAGGAACATTGATTCTTGATTCTTTATTATGATTAAGGCTTGAAGTCATTTGAAAGTTGTATGTGGAACATGATCTATTACATCTTATGGCAAATAGGAGCTCATATATTTAGGCTACAGCTAAAGGGTAACATCTGCCTCTGCAGTGAAGAACTAATTGCTGGCAAAAGAGAAGGGAATGTGTTTGTCACTTTGCATGGTCAACTCAGCAGTAAAGAGAATAAGGTCCTGATGTGGAAAATTGGCAAGTTCTACAGAAACAAACTATACTGAGGAGTGATGGGAGATAACTTGTTCTTTCTATGTCCTGAGATAGAAGGAAAGCCCTGAACTATCTGATTTTAAGTTGAACTTCAAAACCCATAACCGATAAATTGGTTTCAATAGATGTTGGTGGCAATAGTGTCAACAGCAACAGTGCTCTGGCAACAAACCTGCTCCTGTTGAAGTTAAAGGCAAAATTCTGTAACTAGTGGTATCTCCATCTTGGTATTGATGTGTTTTAGAAGTGAGCCAAACATCCAGATTTAAAAGTGTTATTTGAACTTTCCTAAATTCAAGCTTAACGTGTTCTTGGGCTTGACGTTCTCCTTGCTGAGAAGCCAGACTGATGCCATTTGAAAATTTCAGGTCTGGATCCAGTTCATGATTTAACACACTCTTAACACTTCAGATTGTCCAGTTCCAAGATTTTTGTTCAGGTCTTTCTATTCTCAAGTTTATACCTTCATGTGTTTGAAGTTTCTGAAATGATTAATGCACATGCAACCCCACAAAAGCAATCTTTGATGTTCCTCCAGTTTGTGGTTTCATACAGGAGAATAAGAAACAAAGAAGAAACATTATCCTTTGCTTGCTCTGCAGCAAGTACCACTGGTCATGTAAATACAAACCCAAACACAGCAAAAATTGGGACACTATTTGAAATGCTGTTTGTGGAGCTCAGCTCATTTTGCTAAAGCTGCTGTTGGAATTTTCTGGAGCTAAATAGACAATTCGCTTGTATGAAGAAAGAAACCTGACTGAGTTCTTCAAGCAATGAAAATTGGACATTGAGGTGCTAGAGTATGTCCAAACAAAGACAACAAGGCTTTCAACTACTTGAAAGGAGGTTGTAGAGATGTGCATCTTGGTCTCTTCTCCCAAGTCACTAGCGACAGGACAAGAGGAAGTGGCCTCAAGCCAAGCCATGGACGGTCAGATTGGACATTAGGAAAAGTTTCTGTACTGAAAGAGTGGCAAGTTTTGGAACAGGCTGCCCAGGGAAGTGGTGGACGATGCATCCCTGGAGGTGTTCAAAATAGGTGTAGACCTGGCACATGCAAGTATGATTTATGGTGACATTAGGTTTACAGTTGGACTTGCTGATCTTGGAGGTGTCTTCCAGCCTTAATGATTCTGTGTTCCTATGATTCTATTAATTAGCTTTTGGTAGAATAAGATGATGTGGGAAGGTTTAGATACAGAACCTTGGTAAGAAATTGTGGTTGACACTCAGGTAAGTGAGGAAAACAGATCTGGAACTGAGAAACCATAGACACAATGTTCAAGAGAGCTATGTGTAGACTCCATGGATTATTAAGTTTGAGAAGAAGGTGATGCTACTTAGATAAGTGGCATCACTAAGACTGACACTGAAATATTACTTGTAGCTCTGATATTCATATCTAAATGAGGATGTAAGGATAGAAGTCTAAGATCCTGCTTCTAGGAAGGAATAACCTCTTTCTGCTTTAGAAAGAACATCTTCCTACAAGGACCTGAGAGTCCTGGTGGATAACAGGCTGGCCATGAGCCAGCAAATGTGCTCTTGTGGCCAAGAGAGACAATAATGTCCTAGGGTGCAGTAAGAACATGGTCTCAAGGGAGGTTTTCATCTCCTTCTGCTCTACCCTAGAGACACCACATCTGTGTCCAGTTCTGGGGTCCCCAGTTCAAGAGAAAAAAGAAACTACTGGAGATAGTCCAGTGGAGGCTGTGAAGATGATGAGGAGACTAAAGTTTCACTCTTGTGAGGAGGCAGAGCTTGGAAGCCTGGGGCTATTTAGCCTGAAGAAGAGAAAAATGAGGAGGGATCTTATGAATAAACAGCTAAAGGGCAGGTGTTGAGAGGAAGGAACCAGGGTCTTTTTTCTGTGGTGCCCAGCAGCAGGACAAAGGTCAACAGGCATAAACTGGAGCACAGGAAATTACAACTGAACATGAGAAAAGACTTCTTTTCTTTGAGGCTGGTAGGATGTCTAGAGAGGAATGTGGAGTCTTCTTCTCTGGAGATACTAAAAAACACAACTGAACACGATGCTATGAAGTCTGCTCTGGGTGAAGCTGCTCTAGCAGGGGGTTGGACTAGATGACGTCCAGTGGTCCCTTCTAAACCCTTAATTCCTGTGCTTCTGTGTGCACAAAATGGAAAATGTTCGTGACTCCTGAAAACTTTGAGTTTAGAGTCCAGCCCAGAAAATGTTCATTCCTTAGTGAAGTTCTTTAGACTCCTCTGCAGACACTCATGCAAGATGATTATAGTAACTCCTTGTGTGCACATGGTTGATCACTTTGATCTGCAATTATGTACTCCACTGTATGTATATGAGGACAGTCTTTACAGTTTCTTCTTCTACAGTCCTGTCCTTGCTGTTCTGAACTTCACCAGGAATATCTTCATGTAACCTCTGGTCTCAGTCAGATGGAGGCAAAGAAGTTGTTTGACAAGCCCACTGACAGCTGCCAAGCCCATGGCTGACATTTCCATTATGCCCCATAGATTATGTGTGTACAGGGCAGAACAGGGTCTATGGAAATGGACAAGTGTCAGGATAACCATGGTTCCCAGGCTGGAGCTGGATCTTCCATGTCTAGACTAGAATAAAAATAATACTGGAGTCTATTTTGTATTGACCAGAAGGTGAACTGGGTGTAAGGATAAGCAAATTCCAGTCTGCACGACAAAGTAGAGTAACCTCCACATGGATGAGGTGGAAAAGTTGCAAACTTAGAAGGATATCCTCATAGTCAAACAGTATTGAAAGTTATCTACAATATTTAGTCTGCCAAAAAAATCTGCGTGGACTCACATTTTCATCACAGAATCACAGAACATTAGTGACTGGAAGGGACCTCAAAAGTTCATCTAGTCCAGTCCCACAACCAATGCAAATCCTGGATCATACCCAGGTATAGGGTACGACTGCCTGGAGCCAAAGATATCTCAAAACTTCCAATACAGTCAGCATTTGCTGACCCCACTCTATTCAAAGTCCTTTTCCACAAAAGAAAGAGCAAATCGATATCCAGTTAGTTTATGCATTTATGCAGGACTCTCCAATGTCAGACTGCAGATACATTTGTGGTGATGCATTAATATTGACACGGACGCCACTGGAATATGAATAAAGGACTGGAGGTACTGAGGATATTGAAATTACACAAATGTGACTAAACAAAAGATAAATAACTTCAGACCCGCTCAGTGGACTCCAAATATTAACACAATACAGCAAGTAATGTAAGACTTCATATCCTTCAACATATCTGCTCCTGTGGGTAAGTGATGGAGAGCTTTTTGTTCTGTGCGCTCTGGATTTGTCTCACTATTGACAGGTTATTAGTTTGATCTACTTTGCTAGAAAAGTGTCATTTTAAGTTCCTGTTCAACGTGTGTCATGTCTCTTTCTTAAGAGAAGTTATAAATCTTGATTAAAATCCTACTGAATGCACTGTTGGGGGGTCAGACTGGATTTACATTAGTGGAAATGAGAAGAATATTTGATGCTGAGATACCAGGGCAATGAGAGATCGTTATTTAATGTGAGTGTTTCTCTGATGAAATATGTGAGATGTACCCCACGTTGTGCATCCCCTCCACATCTCATCACTCTCTTCCTATCCATAAATTCAGACTCCTTGTGTGAAATTTCCCTCCTCCCAGAGCATCTCCCTTGCAGGTTTGCACAGGTTTGAAGCGTATCTAACGCGGCAATTGAGAGGTTTGTGGGTCCACGTGCGGTGCAGAAAGCAATTTTACTTCTCATACTCGATGTTCTCGTGCACATCTGACCAGAGTAGCCGAGTGCACAAGTTGTAATCTTTCCAAAAGCAGTAGCTTGATATCAAAGACTTTGCAGTGAAGCAAGGAATTGTGGCAGTACTTCAAGGAGCAGCTTTGCAATTAACTGTTAAATACGGATTGAAGGAACGCCCCGCTTGGCTGCTGCAGGCTTTCCTCGTGTGCCAGTGATGACTGAATCTGAAGCAGAGAGCATGGCAAGATGATAACCTGTTAGCAGGTGGAAAAAATGGGGGGGAATTATTGAGCAGTTGATAACGAGCAGCTTCCTTAACGGTCTCAGAATACTGCACGAAATGACAGATCTCAGCCTCTGAATTGCAGCTCTGTTGATGGAAAATGGAGGGTAAATCACCAACAGGTATTGTGTACCTGTGAGATTTATTTCAAAAGTCAAAATGAGCTGGGAATTGCTCAGCCTACAAGCTCATTCAGCCATCAAGGATAGTGCAGGTGGCAGTGCACATCACTTAGAAAACAAACTGGAAGATTTTGCTGAATAAAATAAAAAAGAGAGATTGATTTCACTGTCAGTGATGTCATCTGGGTTCTAATGTGCTCAGTGGGTCTAGCTTTGGGACAAGGTTTGTGAAACAGGGGAGTCTCATTCTGTTTCTGTCCTAGTCTTTAACTTGTGCGTTTGCCTGTTCGCACAGCAAGGAGCTACTCAGGCTGCAAGCTCCATTGTGCAAAGGATGTCTTGGAGGGTTACCACACGCTGAGTTCAGCTTGGTGTGATTTCTGTACAGAACGACAGGTTTTAAGATCCTGGATGAGCCCTGCACCTCCAGTTAATGACTTGGATGAGGGATTAGGGTGCACTGTCAGCAAGTTTGCTGATGACACAAAGCTGGGTGGTGTCACTGACAATCCTGCAGGCTGTGCTGCCATTAGGTGAGATCTGGACAGGCTGGAGAGCTGGGCAGGGAGAAATTTAATGAAGTATAACAAGGGTAAGTGTAGAGTCTGGCATCTGGGAAAGAACAACCCCAGGCACCAGTAGAGGTTGGGGACTGACCTGTTGGAGAGCAGGGTGGGTGTCCTGGTGGACAGCAGGATGACCATGAGTCAGCAATGTGTCCTTGTGGCCAAGAGGGCCAACAGCATCCTGAGGTGGATCAGAATGGGAGTGGTGAGCAGATTGAGATGGTGATAAGAGTCACTGTCCTTGAAGATATTTGAAAGACCTGTAGACGAGGTGCTTAGTGACATGATGCAGCAGTGCACTTGGCAGTGGTAGGTTAACCATTTGACACAATGGTCTTAAAGTCCTCTTCTAGCCTAAACGGTTCTATATGTAAAGCACAGTTTGGTTTTGATTTTAGGCATTTATGTGATATCCACTCCTATGGGTCAGAGAGCCCCACTGGGTGAGCAACTGTTAGTTTTGGGTGAAAGTAAAACCTCTGGATGCATTAAGAATCACGCAGTAATAGACGTGAAATAAGAGTTTATTCTTGTCAATTTTGCTCTCCAGACCAAAACCAGATTTTCAGAGAGTTGTGAAGGATCTTAAAACTGACTAGCATCAGCAGGATTTGCAAAAAGTTGCTCAGCATATGTCAGATTTTGGCACCAAGTTAATGCAATTTGCTTAAGCAAATAGTTTTCCTGCACAGTTCATGATTTGGCTTGAACCTGAAGACCAGCACTTAAAAAAGTAGGAAAAGGGCTATTTATAGTAAAAACCTGTGGTGGTGTCTACACTTTCAGAACTTGAAAACAGACAGAGAATGAAGGATCATAATTAGCTCTGCCTCAAATGAGATGAACTTATTTTGCAAAGACCAAGGTTTGGTCTCCTCCTGTCATCCCATATTGACCATCTAGTCCTTCTCCAGGACCTTAACCCGAGCAGAGTGTGCCAGTATCAATAAGAAGCACCCACACTCACCATCTCTGTTCAAAACCAGGCATCTGCTGCATACATAAGTGTCAATTGTGGCTGATATTTGGAATAAGAGTCCAGAGCTATTAAGTGAGTGACTCAGTTTAGATTGCAACTTACATTCCTGCTTTTTGGGGAAGAGCCTACTCAGAATTGTGTTGAATACATGAGTTTTAAATAAGTTTTGCTTGGATCCTTTGATTTGTAAGTGGTTCTCATTGTTGGAATCAGTCTTGATGGGTACATTTACCTTTTAGCTCAATACAAAATGTTCCTCTAACTTTAGAGAGTTTTTATATTATTAAACCAGAGAAGTCAGCCAGTTCAGGCGAGAGAATTAACTGGAATTTGCTAACAGATAAATTCAAGTTCAATTCAGGGGTTTCTAAGCTCCAGTTCTGCTGTCTAAAAGATCAGTTGCAATTAAAGGTCACAGAATAACAAACATTAGGGATTGGAAGGGACTTTGAAAGATGTTCAATACCCCAGCACAGCAGGATCACCTAGATCCAGTCACACAGGAACATATCCAGGTGGGTTTTGAACATCTCCAGAGAAAAAGACTCCAGAACCCTCCTGGCAGCCCTTTCCACGGCTCTGTCACGCTCATTGTGAAGAAGTTCCTTCTCATACTGATGTGGATCTTTCTCTGTTCCAGCTCACACCCATTGCCCCTTGTCCAATCATTAAGACACTGAAAAGAGTCTGGCTTCATCCTCCTGACACCCATCCTACACACATTTATACACATTAGGGAGATCACTCCTCAACCCATTAAGACACAAGCTCAGGAGACCCAGCTCCCTCAGCCTTTCCTCATAAGGGAGATGCTCCACTCCCTTCATTATCTTTCTGGCTCTGTGCTGGACTCTCTCCAGCAGTTCTGTGGCCTTCCTGAACTGAGTGCCCCAAAACTGGACACAATACTCCAGATGTGGTCTCACCAGGGCAGAGCAGAGGGGGACAAGATCTGCTAACCACTCCTTCTGATCCACCCCAGGATTACGTTGGCCTTCTTGGCCACAAGAGCACACTGCTGGCTCACATGGTCATCCTGCTGTCCACAAGGACCCCCAGGTCCCTTTCTCCTACACTGCTCTCCAACAGGTCAGTCTCCAACCTCTACTGATCCAAACATCAGAGTTGTTGGTTAGAACAGTATTTGGGCTGGACTGCCTGAATAAGGGAATCTGGAAAGAGGAAAGAGGAGAAAGAAAACCTGAGGACGGCACGGAAAGAGATCCTACGGGACAAAAACTTGAAGAAAGCAGTTCAACAGGTTATTATTGCCTCTACAACTTTGATTCAAGTGACTTTGTTATGAGACCTGTGCCAAAGTAATTTTTGTAAGATTTGCAGATATACAGGTAAATGAAGATCCACAATTAGTTTTATTCCCTGAATTGTCTCTGAAAAAATAAGTTGATGTTACCATGAAAAAAGTTTTGGTAGGTTTCTGAGAATGAAAGGTATGAAGGCAAATGCACTCATGTTTTCTCATTAGAAAAACTAGTCTGTAGCAGATTCCCTTTCAAAATTAAGTCTTTGCATCCATGTTAACCTGGACGTAGGGATTCTTTACTCTCTTTTACGTAGCAGTAAACCGAGGCACAGGGCAATCTTTTTAAATGTGGGGTGAACTACAGGTATGAAGCAGTTTTAAAAGCATAGCCCCAGCTCTGAGGCTGAAAACTCTGACCTTGAGCACTGCTGAAAATGCAGTTTGTTAGGCAGTGACTTGGCTAAGTGCTGGTTAAACCAAAAGATCAACAAGCAGTCTGTTGCAGGATCCTATGGTCTAACCTGCCACTCAGCTGCATCCTCAACACGAATGCGCCGGGACACAGCGATGTGCTTGACCTGCAGTCAGTGCTGGGGCAGCTGACTTCCTCCATCCTCAGGAAAGAGTTTTCACCTTCATGGAGCAGATCAGAAATACAGGTAGATGAGTTGCCAAAGATTCCAGAGAGCCTTTTAAACCACACGATGGCCATGCGACCAGCGTTGTTAGGGCAAACTTGGGTGAAAGGCAGCAGTCACTAGAAACTCCAAACTGCAGTACGTGTAGCTAAATGGTCAAAAGGGTTTCAAACCTAATAAAACATATCCTGTTCTCTACAGACACACACACAAAACCAAAAGTAGCAAATGCTACTCATTTCTCTGACCAGCTTTCTTGAGCTATTTAATCACAAGATCATCCAAGGGCTAAACCCAAGGAATCCCTGCCCAAATGCGACGTGCTTGTCTTTAATGAAAGTCTGGAAAGTGGTTTGTCAACAGTTAGCCTCAGATAAATGGGAGGCTGGAGTTTTAGATCATGTTCCAAATCGCTTGCTAACTGCAACCAGCCTCTGAATTGTCATGTTCCAGAGATTGCTTTCACATTCTTGGGAATTCCTGTAGCTTGCATCAGCATTCCTGAAGAGGAACCCTCAGCTCAGAAGGTTTCAGCCTGTATATGAGGTCTGTCCTTCTTCACAGTGAGTGTGACAGAGCCCTGGAAGGGGCTGTGCAGGGGGGGCTTGTAGAATCTCATTCTCTGGAGATGTTTGAAACCTGCCTGGATGTGTTTATAACAACCACACTTGTTACACTTTCACTTTAGAACAATCTCAACCTGGCTTCTCAATGAAAATATGTCAGGGTAGGACAGAGGTGAAGGAACAGTTGTTGTCTCAGTGTTGCAATAGATCCCATAACAGACCTTTTCAACGTGTCCTTTCAATATTCACCCACAAAGCCTAAAAGAAAAATACCCTGAACTGCATCAACCATGTGAAACATATTTCTTATCACAGACCTGCCAGAACACACTGCTTGTTGGTTTGTCAAGGAGATTGGGTATTGGGGACACTGTTATATTCAAGTTTTCTTTTCATGGATTGAAGGATGAAGAATAGAGAAGGAAGGAAGGGAGAAACCTGACATCATAATGAAAACACAATTCAAGTAATAGGTATATTTTGAAAATGCCAAAGTTGTCATGAAAAAAATCCCAAATCTCAGAAGCTGGCAGCTTTTACAATGAAATCTAGGTTTTTTTGTTGACCAGGACAGTTTCTTTCATAGAGAAACCTGCCACTTCAGTAAAGTAAAATGAAAATATAAAAAACATACTATTTATTGGTCGGTAACATATTCTATTTGGAGCACAGGGAAATAAAGGACTGTTAATGCAGTTTTTCTCAGTTTTATTTCAGCTCAGTTTTATTTTTCTTATCAAAACAAAGTCCAGACTTCCACTCCAGTATGTTCTAATGCCTGTACAGAATTTGGCAGGGACCTTGCCTCCTCTTTTGCAAATACCAATGTGCAAGGTGGAGAGGGGAGAAATGTTGATCTCATATTTGGCAGCTATCAGCACATTCATCATTGTCAAGATGAATCCTAGTTTTGCAGCAGAGTGTTATCCACCACCTCCTTAGGCAGCTAAGCACAGAGTCATCCAGTTAAACACAGAGACTGCCTTCTGCCAGAGAGTTCCTGGATTTGGGTTGTGGATGGCCAACATTAATAGAATGTGTTGCTATTCACAAAAAGGCCAAAAAGGGGATGACAGCAAAGAGAGGACAACCCTGTCTCCATCAGTATGGATTTTGATGGCTTGAAGTGATGCTGCAACTACCTTACCTACCTAGGCATTTCCAACTGGCAGGAGGAGCAGCTCTAGAGATGCTTGATTAGGTGTTTCAAATAAGAACTTGTACTGAGGCACGCTACAATGACTCCTGTTCCAAGAGCATGGCATGGGACCACACTGCATCCTGACACAACAGTGTGCTGTCCTTCTCCCCACGCCTGCTTTCCAAGAGAAGAGACTCTTCTGTAGCGTGTGCACCCAGCATATATGTCCAGGATCCTGCTCTGAGCCATCAGGAGCTGGTGTCCCAAGGCAGGGCATGGAATGTTCCTGCTGCCAACTCCAAGCACGGCTTGAAGGGCCTCCTGGAGCAGCCCAATCTCTGTTAGCACTCTTACTTCACAGTTGCCCACTCTATTGTATCAACAGTTTAAGGGCTGTTGAAATGCAGAATTAGTTAAAAAAAACCCAACAAAATTAAAATAAAGCAGATTATTTTCATGTGGTAAATCTGATGTAGGCCTGATTGTCCATCTCTCCACCAGGGATTTCTCTCTTTCACTGTCTTCAGCCCAAACAGAGGAGTGACTTCATCCCTTTCTCAGCAGAATGGTTTAACTCTCCAGAGAACAGCAAGAGTAACAGGCTAATACTCTGGCTTCTCAGGAGAGATGGTGGCTGCTCTGTCAGCACTGAACCACGCTTGAAGTGAAACATCTAGTCCCAAATTGTCATTTCCCTAAAGGCCACGATGCATGTGTGGAATTAACTATATAATTAGATTATCCACCATCATGGCCCTGGCAGGATGAAATATTTTGAGCATAAGTAAAACAGCTGTATTATGAGTGAGGTAACACTTTACAGACTTTTACGCTACAACAAAGAAAGATAAGTGTGACAGGAAAGTAGAAGTCTTTTATCTGTGCATGTCTTTGAAAAGTCAGTCTACACAGACTCAAAGCATCTGTTAATCAGATTATGGGCCATATCCTGCTCCCAAACACAGTTAATAGCAAAGCTCTTATTGATTTCCTCAGGACAGAAACATGCCCTGAAGGAGCACCCTACTTCTACGTAGACCTGCCTGTTGGAGAAACATTTGTACTACTCACAAAGGCAAAGCAATTTCCTGGGAGCAAAAACTCCTACCTGCACTCTGAACAACTCAGGCTATTTTAGGAACTGAAAAATTCCATCCAGCATTAGGATTACATTTTTGAAAATGTTTTGTTCATGTTTCTCATGCTGCTACTTCTGAGCCACCCACAAAGGAGGGAGAGATGTTTTTCTATTTACAGCAGTCATGCTTTCCATGGATCTTTAATTCCCCCCCTCAAAGCTTATCTTTCCCACCCTCTCATATTAATTGCTTGTTCTGAGACCCTGGTAAGGTGCATTCTTGCAGGTGAAACATTTGTACCACCTCCACAGAGGTGATGGACACAGGGAACACCTCTGTACATCAGGCCCCAGGATCCTAGATGATCTTTCGAGGTCCCTTCCAATCCCTGATGTTCTGTGATTCTGTGATTCTGTGATCCTAGCTTGTGTTTGTGTTGTTATACAGAATCATAAAATCATTAATTCTTTTAGGTTAGAAGAGACCTTTAAGATCATCAAGTTCAACAGTCACAGAATCACAGAACATTAGGGACTGGAAGGGACCTTGAAAGATCATCAAGTCAAATCCCCCTGCCACAGCAGGATGACCTAGATCAAGTCACACAGGAACATGTCCACACAGGAATGAAACTCCACAACCCTCCTGGGCAGCCCTTTCCAATACTCTGCCAACCCTCATGGTGAAGATGTTCCTTCTCATTTTGATGTGGTACCTCCTGTGTTCTAGCTTACATGCATTGGCTGACACTGAGCAGAGCCTGGCTCCATCCTCCTGACACCCACCCTTCACACATATAGAGACATCAATGAGGTCACCCTTCAGTCCCCTCTTCTCCAAAGGGGAATGATTTCTTTGTGTTTTAGTTCATTGTTTCTGAAAGGAAGGACACAGAAAAGCAAGAGCAAGATGGTAGAATCTTGGTCACAGTCTTGGTGACAACGACTGGTGCTCTGTGGCCTGTCCATTTGTGTTGTAAGGTTGTGATGGTACAAAGAGGGCTTTACAGGTAACCTTGGAATAGAAAACGCCTTCCAGCCTGTGCAAAACACAGCTTTGTTGGCTGTTCCTTGCAGCTCCTGCCCACTGTGGCACAGAGGGACACTTCTCCATTCCACTTGCACTAGGATCTTTGCTGTTGAGCTCAGGGCTGCCTCAAAAATATGTCACTTGTACATTTAAAATCTATTAATTCCCACGGCTCGACAGCAGCAAACAAGTGTTCAAGGGCTTCCTGAGCACAAGATCTGGACTGAAATCTGCAGCTAAATAATTTCATCAGCAGGAAGTGCCTTTTGCAGACCTCACTGCCAGTCAGATAGAAACCACAGATGCTGCTTCTGTTGATAAACCCCCTACATTAAAGACTTCAGCCTTCAACAATTTTCAATTCCAAGCAAAAACCCTGACAATTTTGTCCCCCATGTGCTTCTCATTTTCCAGGAGAAATGCAATGTCCTCTTCCACCACATATCAGTTTAACTCAGCCCACAACAGCAGCGAACACTTCTGGAAGCTCATTTTCCACAATGTCTGCTGCTGCACATTGGCTGGAAACAACTTCTCCCCCTGCAACTGTCCTGAAAGCACATGTAGATTTAGTCATCTCCAGTGTTAATTCATGATGATGTTGAAGTTCTAAATTGCCTCTAGGCTGCTCTGCTCCCACAGCAGCAGCCGCTTTTGTTGTAGAGTCTCTGTATTAGTGTAAATGGGAATCAGGACAGGGTCTAATGAAATTGAACTGGTTTCTGTTATGGTCTCATACACACCCCAGCCTATTATAGTCCTGTTTATTTTATATATATGTATGTATTTTATATATCTATATATTTCATATACAGATATTTTATATATATGTATAGATATATCAAATTCCCTATTCAATACTTAAAGACTATTCTGGACTACATTAAGCCATTGTGGAGGGCAGATGAGAGGTGTCCTTCCTTTTCTGTTTTGTTCTGTTCCTGCTTGTTTTCCAGCTAATACATCTAAGTTGGGAATCTTGGAAGCATGAAGTTATCTCTTTTCAAACATAAACAAAATATCACAGAACCACAGAACATTAGGGATTGGAAGGGACCTTGAAAATCATCTAGTCCAATCCTCCTGCCAGTGCAGGATCGTCTTCAACCTGTATTAGCAGTTACAGTCTGAAATGCTCCCCAGTCATTGTCTCAGTACTTTGATCTCTCTGTATTGTGCAGAGCGTTTTGGATCATGATTGGGAATGTGGAAGTGGTGTAAAACTGCCTTCCTAAAACACTGCCTGGCATTTAAAGCCTAAAAGTTCTTTTTTCACAACATGTTTGGGATGCTTCGTCTCAGCTCTCATGGTGGCAAATCTGATTAGCTCTTCAATATCTCATTTGCTAAAATTAGCAAGAGGAATGGAATTTTGGTGTCTTTCCTGTGTATACTGAAAAAGTTTTAATTTCTTTAATTAATGCATTTATGTAGCTACAAACAGAATGTTCAAGCAGGGGACAAGAGAAGTTGCTTTATTGGAGCAAACTGATTTATTTATTTGACTGCCTATTTCATTATTGATGAATTTGAGGAAATCTACTCTTCTTAGATGCTCTCCATCCTCAGTTAAGCAAGTCTTTTCCTGAGGGTGTTTCTGAGAGGCTGTTTGCTTTTCACGTTTCAAGTCAATTTTCTTCTCCCATCCATACCCCTCAGTACCGTTGAGCTGGGGTGTGGGGAAGGTTAAAGGGGCTACATTGCCATCTGTAGGCATATGACACCCTGAGAAAGGTGACTTCTTGTCTCGTGTGTCTCACTGAGCAGCGATAGTGGCAGTGTGGGTTTTCTTCTCATCACTCTGCTGTTTGCTCAGACATAGATGTTTTCTCCTGTTTCTGCAAACAGAGGAGTTAAGTTTGAGAAGAGCCCCAGAGAGGAGGCAGGGATGTCATTTTGATGGCTTTTGAGGTCAGCTGTGCAGTGACATTGAAAGGGAGTTGGCTGTGAAGCTGAGTTTTTGGGGGTGTCCTGACATGTGATTTGTGATACGAGCTGGTGTAGAAGCTGATGTTAATGTCACTGTATCTGGGGATAATCTTGGTTTTGAGTGATTTTGTTGATAAGAGTGGAGTGACTGTGAGTAACCTTAGCACAAGCTTCACACTGGGTTCATGTGATATATACACTGGTACCTCTGATGCAGTTTTGTGAGAAAAATGTGGAATTGTGTGTTTTAAATGCTGAATTCACAAGTAGAGCTGACAAGGATTTGCACAAGTTGATCTCTGTTCTGACCAGATGCTGATTGGCAAATGCAGTCCAAAGGTTTCTCTTCTTGCCTGCTGCAGAAAAACATTGATACCAACAGAGGCTGGAAGGAGGTATCTGGCCTGAAAGGTTTTGTATCTCTAACATGTATTGAGCTGTGTTTGTGACCTTCTGCTGCTTTCATTACTTGCATTGATGTCCACTTTGGGAACACAGGCTTCTAAGTGGGGTTTATCTTCTCTCGTCTTGCATGTCTAAGGTTTAGCCATCAAAGCTCGCTCTCTAGTCTTCAGAAGAAAATTCATGGTGCCTAGTTTGGGATAAGATGTGTCATCCTTCAGGTGTCCCACTTCTTTAAATAGAGAAAAGCTTTGGCAGAGCAGGTGATTCATGGAAACTGAATTCAAATCATCTCAGTGAGAAAACTGCAGCTGGACTAACCCCCCTCAATTCCCGTTGTGGGCCATGGAGAGCACCAGAATTTTAGGCATGACTCACCCTCCTATTTGAGGCATCTATTTCAGAGCAAGATCTCTGAATAAGATCATCATGAGGACGAGTTCAACTGGAGGCACTGACTTTAGACTTTGACATTTACTCAGAGAAATCTTTTCCATAGTAACTTTTATTCACATATTTATCAACACTAATGCGGTCACCCCGAGTCTCTTTTTCTCCAAGCTCAAAAGACCCAGCTCCCTCAGCCTTTGTTCTTGGTTGAAATGAATGTGCACTTTTAATGGGTTTTAAGTTATTATTATGATTTTACCCATTAAAAAAACAACATGGAACGTGTTATCAATTTTTTGCCATCTAGTGTTTCAGTTTTATTATTGACTTTTTTTCATGTGAGCCAACACACTATCTGCAGCCATGTATTTCCTCCAAGCTGGTCTTTTCTTATATGGAAATCCTTTGTTTCTCTGTGCTAGAATATATCTGTCCTTGACTGTGCAGCCTACTCTTTGGGTCAGAGGGTAAGAGTTCAAGAATGCTGATAGTCTTTTGCAGCACCAGGATCTTTTTCCAATGAAGGGATTCATTTTGACAGTTTTAGGGAGGGCTATCAGCTTCAGTAATGATGCTGCATTTTTGGAACAAATCCAGTACTTTTTGCAAAGTACTTCAACATGCATTCCTTTTTCTTTCTGTTTCCTGTAATTCTGCTTGCAGATGAGGCCTCTTCTCTCCCTTCAATGAAGGGATTTCTCCCATATGCAAACAAACAGGAAAACTACCTTCACAGTGATATCTGAAGACATTTCTCTTACACTTACGTCTATACAACCACAGAGCCAAATGCATACTTTAAAATTTTTCCCTAATGTGATGACTAAAACAGCTTCCTGTTTAATTTTCCAGGGAGTTATAATTCATGTCCTTCAGCTGCATCAACTGTTTTAGACTTTTATTGCCTGGGTATTTAGAATAGGGTTTATAAAAATCACAGTGTCACCAAACATTAGGGATTGGAAGGGACTTCGAAAGATCATCCAGTCCAATCCCCCTCCAACAGCAGGATCACCTAGACCAAGTCACACAGGAACATGTCCAGGTGGGTCTTAAACATCTCCAGAGAAGGAGACTCCACAACTCCCCTAGGCAGCCCCTTCCAGGGCTCTGTCACCCTCACTGTGAAGAAGTTCCTTCTGAGATTTACATGGAACCTTCTCTGTCCAAGCTGACACCCATTGCCCCTCATCCTATCACTAGATGACACTGAGCAGACCCTGGCTCCATCCTCCTGACACCCACTCCATCCTTTCTTTAAACAATAAAGTAATTTCTCATGCTCATAGTTGGAAAGAGGAGCTTTTCGAGTGCCAACAGTACCCTAATTCCTTAAAATGTGAGGCAAATGTAAAAAGAATTGAAGATTCCTCATTTCTTGTATTTTCATTATTTATAGTGAGGAGGGGTGAGAAGGGTCTAGTGCTGGTATCTGGTGCTCATGCTGCAGGGCTTGGGTGCAGAGTTTGCATTGCAGATGCCTGTCCTCATGGGAAACCTGCTGAGCACTGAAGTAGTTTCTGAGGTCTTCATAGCTTTCAATAATTCATCCAGCTCAGCCAGAACCACTGCTCAACATGAGGGGTTTTATAGAAATCTTCCCTAAGTCTGTGTGTCCGTCAGGATTCTTGTCTCACATCTCTTTTAATCTTTATTTTTAACTGGACAACACCTGATACCATAGATCTGGCCAGAACACAGGAATCCTAAGGTCATCTCATGTAATGCTGTTTCTGCTTCACTGGTCTGTTATTAATCCAGAGGAAGATGCATGAATCCTACAGTGTCAGATATGAAAGGAAAATTATCTTCTCATTATGATCCTTCGAGTTCCCTTCCAATCCCTAATGATTCTATGATTCTATGTTTCCTCCAGATTTTTAACCATGGATGTGATCATCCCATGAAGCATGAGGTTCCCTGTCTCTCCCTGTCACAAGTCTGGGTCACACAAAACACTTTCTCCTTTTATCATGATGTCCTTTCCCCTGTTTTGAAAAGCATTTATGATGCCATTTTAGCTTTCACCTTCTTATTTTCACTGGACATCCCAGTCCCAGATTAGCTGGGTCTTTTTAGCTTGGAGAAGAGAAGACTGAGGGGTGACCTCATTAATGTCTATAAATATGTGAAGGGTGGGTGTCAGGAGGATGGAGCCAGGCTTTTCTCAGGGTTGTCTAGTGATAGAACAAGGGGCAGTGGTTGCAAGCTGGAACACAGGAGGTTCCATATAAATATCAGAAGGAACTTCTTCACCGTGGGGGTGACAGAGCACTGGAACAGGCTGCCTAGGGAGGTTGTGGAGTCTCCTTCACTGGAGACACTTAAGACCCGCCTGGATGTGTTCCTGTGTGACTTGGTGATCTAGATGATCCTACCGTGGCAGGGGGATTGGACTGGATGATCTTTTGAGGTCCCTTCCAATCCCTAATGTTCTGTGATTCTGTGCTTTTCAGCTTGTAATATCTACTCCAAAGCCCATTTAAGTCAATTGTTTGCTTCCTCTGACATCAGTGAGCTCTGGATGAGGCCAACATGAACATGAGTTAACTCAGTTTGATAGGACAGGTATTAACTCTACTGATTACTACTGGAAACAAATCCATGAGCCTCTCACTCTAGGAGCCAACCACAATAATTTTAATTATGCAAAAGGAAGTATTTCTTGTGTAAAAACATTCCAACTACTTCCATTTCTTTCAAGCTACTTCAAAAGTGGCCAGAACTACAAAGTAGTATTGAAAACTCAGGATGGGGTGGAGGGGTATTTCCCTTCCTCTGAAATTCCTCCCCCATGTACACGTACTGCTAAACCATCCCAGGCAGGGATTACTTTTATCTCCAGCTCATGAAGAAACTTCTGAAGGGCTTTTTGCTTTCGTCCTTGGAGCACGCTACGTGGTGCAAAATGGCAGTGAAAGTCTCCCTTGAAGAAGGAGCTTGGATGGCTCCCACCATGTGCTTCACCTTTACCACTCTGAAGGTTCCTGTTGTGAAGGATGTAACATAGGATACCTGTGTCTCACCTGAAGCATTTCAAAGGGAGCACGCTGCTGGAGATGTCAAGGTACTGAGGATGTAGTAAACCTGCTAGATTGCATATCCTGCCTACGAGGTGAGTAGACACGGAGAACATATCCTTCATCTGTGTGTAGCTATGCCAGTACTTTGGATTGAAAGTTTCTATCCGCTGGGAATCTGAACAGCTCAGTGTCAATAGCCTTACTGGTTGATCTAAAGGACTGTTTTTCAACACCTAAGAGAAACAGAGTGATAATTGTCCTCTATCAGCCAAACCGCAAGTCTCTCTGTCAGCACTAATAGCAGCCATTGTCCCGTGTTTGAGCAGAGGTTCAGGTTACTCAGATTCAGATGTATGGCTGACAAATCCCCCAACAGATCAAGCAGCATGTAATACTGCAAAGCTCTGCCTTGGTTCCCTTCCTGCATGATGCTGCCCCTGATCCAGGCTGCAAGACAGGTTGTGGGATTGTGCTGCCATTCAGGATCCACTTCTACTTGTGGTGGGACTCCAGTCGCAGCTTGACCTCTGGAAGTTTCTCTCCCAGTTCCTCTCACTCAGTAATGCACTTATGGGAATGCAAGTGGAGAGGAAAGCAGGAAGGAGTCAGATTTTTCTCCTCTTGCATTTACCTGCCTCTGTTAGTGTGGATTTGTATATGTGGCATAAACAATAATGGTGCCGAGGAGTTTTCCCAATGTTTGACTCAACATCTCTCAGCAAACTATCAAATCAGTTTCTAATCCACGAAGGGGTTAGAAGTTCTCTCTGAATGTGAAAAAATCAGCAAAATACTCAGCTTTTATGAATAGGATCTTACTTGTTTGTTTTCATGCAAACCTAGAGCAGCACTGCTGTCTTATATTTCATCAAGGACTTTTGAGCAGACAGAAATCAAGCAATGGAGCATTGCCTTGTCCTGGGAGGCAGGCAAGTCTGGGAATGGGGAGGTTGTGCTTTGTACCGTGGGACTGCCTCACCTCTTCTTGTTGGTAGAAGAAATGTATTTGCAAGGTAAGTGCAGCAGCTTCTCTATTCTCCTTCACTTCTGAATGAAGCCCACACCTCGAGGCAGCAAGACAAGAGTCAGTCATGCAGCGTTCAAGGCAGCTGTAAGAGGTTAAAGGTTTGGTAAGAAGACTGCAAGAAGGAGCTAAGAACTTGAGGTAGAGTGGCTGCAATGTGATGGAAGTAAATATTCTCTCTGTCTCTTTTCTTATGAAACTAGAGGAGAGGCATCAAAATGACCTTGTATGGAGGAAAATGTGACAGGACAAGGGGCACTGGGTGTCAGCTGGAACATAGAAGGTTCCGTATAGATATAAGAAGGAACTTATTGAAAGTGAGGGTGACAGAGGACTGGAACCCAGGAGAGTTGTGGAGTCTCCTTCTCCAGAGATGTTTTAAACCCCCCTGGATGCGTTCCTGTGTGACTTGGTCTAGGTGATCCTGCTGTGGCAGAGGGATTGGACTAGATGACCTTTCGAGGTCCCTTCCAATCCCTAATGATTCTATGATTCCATGAAAATGAGCTGCTATGAGTGAGTGCAGGAACACCCTACTATGGCTCTGGAGGTAGATATTTAATACACATAAGCACAGAAGAGCCCTGTGACTTCCTAAGGTAACACAGGAAGAAGGGAAAACACAACCCAAGCATCATGACTCTTAGGCCACTGCTAGGTGTGGTTAGTCATACTGAACCCTCTCCACTGCCAAAACAAACAGAGTGCTCTGACCTCTTAAATATATTCTTCTATAAAGATAATATTTTCCACAGATAAGAGTGCCATTTGCTTCGTACATGAAGCTAGAAGCGTTAATAACCTATTCATGCTTTCCTTCCTCTTTGCTGTGTGAGACATCTCTAAGAAAACAATCTTGATGTAAATGGAAGTTAGAAGAGATATAAGGAGAAGAACCACACCATGCAAGCACATCTTGATTTGCTAAATGCCTAGGCTGTAATAGAGGGAAAGGTCCACGCTGATGGCAATGGAACGCACATGTGGACTGAGAGGGGATGCTTTGTGTGAGGGAAATAAGTACAAACGTTCTCAGAAGGGAAATGTAGATAAGGGAATACATATTTTATGGAGGCCAAGCAGGTGAGCTTAGCCAAACTCAGGAGACAGGTTTTGCTCTTTCCTGTCTCGTGCTCAGTGCCTGTGTGCGGGATGCCAAGAGGAGGAGGATACAGCCATAACTTTCCCCCAAAATTCACTCGCAGCTGGAATGATCACCTCTGCAAGCTCAGGGGGGATTTTCATTTCTGAGCAGATGTTTGTGTGTCGTAACCCAAGCATAAACAATATTGCAGCTGAGGTAAGAAATCAGTTCTGGTGGGCTCTGTGGTCTCCACTGCCCTCAGCAACTTTTTGGAGACAATGGAAAGCTCCAAGTCCTAAAGGGGACTCTAGAAATGCTCAATGACATAATAGATTTTTTTAAAGTGATTTTCCATGAAATAAATCAGGCAAATGTTTTCTGTCAGACATTTAATTTTATTCTCAAGCTACCAAAGCCTGATTTATATTTCCAGCTCTACTTAGGGACTAAGGGTTTAAAATATTTTGGAACCTAAATGTAAAACCATAATCCCAGTAAATCTCACTTAGCTGACCTTCAACCACATGGTGCATAAGTCAGGACTGTAGAAGCATGTGCTACAGAACCCTTCTTTGGCACAAGGTCTAATGAAGATGGCTTACATCTGTGTGACACGAGCCCCTCAAAACAATGTGGTCACATCTAAGTTGGTCCTTGGGGTTGCTACTTGGCTTGAGCTAAATCCCAGACTGGTAATTTCTGAGGAACATGTTATTCACTTGTCTGCACAGAGGTGTCTAGTGTCACTTGGAGTGGTCTCAAGGCAACCCATCTCATCTCCACCTGTCACTATTGAGAGGCACTTCACAGAATCAGAATCACAGAACATTAGGGATTGGAAGGGACCTTGAAAGATCATCTAGTCCAATCCCCCCACCACAGCAGGATCACCTAGACCAAGTAGCACAGGAACACATCCAGGTGGGTTTTAAACGTCTCCTGAGAAGGAGACTCCACAACTCCCCTGGGCAGCCTGTTCCAGTGCTCCATCACCCTCACTGGGAAGAAGTTCCTTCTGTTACATCCCAGCATCTCCTTACAGCCTGAGATAATCTCCTGAGTTTTTCACATCAGGAGGCAATACATGGTAGTGAAGTTAAACAACTTAATCCTTTTGCTTCCTCTGGCTCAGAGGAAGAAAGGGGTCAGCAACTACCGTCCAGTGAGTGAAAACTGGCTGGATCTGATGGCTTTCCCTTCCCTGTGGGAACTACAGCACTTCACAGCCACCTGCAGATCCAGTCTGCTTAGGTCACAAGCAGTGGGGTGTCCTCCAGAGATCTGAAGTACTCTGCACCACCAGTGTGACCTAGGTTTGTGCAGAGAAAAAGAAGAGATTGTCTGCCAGTTGGTTTAGTGTCAGTATAACCAGTAAAATAACAGGATTTGCATGGAAGCATCTGCTCAGTTTGTAGTGAAACGGGCGTTATTTGCCATGGCTGGTAGAGTTTTTAAGTGCCTGCACAGGAAGAACCAATTCCTGCTGTTTATCTATAATGCTTCCTATGGGATTTGGGCGAAGGGATTCCCCAGGCTCTGTCTGTTTAAGGGTTTTGGAAAAAGTGTCTTGACGTTAACCCTGACACAGTTGCTCCTTATTGGGATCTCTGTTGTTTGGGATGCGTTCTGTCACAGTGTTGAATTCTTCTGCTGGAGGAGCCCAGAGATTTTATTTTTGCTTTTGTCTGTACATGTGTGTGTGGGAAGTGAGGAAAATATAAGAAGGAACTTCTTCCCAGTGAGGGTGATGGAGCACTGGGACAGGCTGCCCAGGGAGGTTGTGGAGTCTCCATCACTGGAGATGTTCAAGACCCGCCTGGATGTGTTCCTGTGTGACTTGGTCCAGGTGATGATGCTGTGGCAGGGGGATTGGACTAGATGATCTTTCGAGGTCCCTTCCAATCCCTAATCATTCTATGATTCTGTGTGATTCTGTGATATCAAAATTATGTCAAACACTTCAGTTTGTATGTGGCTGGGTAGTTACTGTTTCTTCTCTCATTGCAAGCAGAGTGAACGTTGGTATCAGAAGTTACCAGCAAAGGCAGAAGGAGCTGGGTCTCTTGAGTTTGGAAAAGAGAAGACTGAGGGGTGACCTCCTTAATGTTGATAAATATGTGAAGAGTGGGTGTCAGGAGGATGGAGCTGGGCTCTGTGCAGTGTCATCCAATGATAGGACAAGGGGCAATAGGTGTGAGATGGAACAGATGAGGTTCCACATCAATATTAAAAGGAATTTATTCCCAGTGAGGATGACAGAGTCCTGGAAGGGGCTGCCCAGGAGGGTTGTGGAGTCTCCTTCTCTGGAGAGGTTTAGAACCTGCCTGGATGTGTTCCTGTGCTACTTGGGCTAGGTGATCCTCTGTGTCAGGGAACACAGATGATCTTTCTAGGTCCCTTCCAATCCCTAATGCTCTGTGATTCTGTGACATCCTTTGAGTGGTAGCAGCAAAGATGAGCAAGAGCATAATGAGGAAAGATAACCTCCAAACGAATCCATCCTGCACCTCACAGAGCAGATTTTTCCCAACTCCCCTCCCCCTTCAAACATAAACCTTACTTACACTCATCACCAGCACAGGTAATGGGGAGCCTTTGCAGTTTGCCTTGAAGGTCAACAGCCCTGGGCTAGCTCAGGGAAAGAGATCAGACAACATTAAAAGCAAAAACAAATTTGCTCTACTTGCATCACTTCTTTGCTACTTGACAAACACAGTCTTGAACTTGCAGGAAGACCCTTGCAGGCAGACTGCAGCATTCCAGGTCTACATTAATATTCCAAACGAGCCAGATCCTTTCCTTTAAATCAGAACTTCATTTAAATTAACCTATTTTGCCAAGAATAAACAATTCCTGAAGAGCACTGTAAGTTCCCCAGCCTGCCCCCATCCACACATACTTCAAAACCATCAAGGTACACAGGGAAAGTAGTCATTAGACATTGCAGGAAGTCACCACACAGCTTTTACGCCGTGGCCTTCTTCCAATTCCTTTCCCTCTCGTTCCTTTGGTGTTTGAACATTTTAAATCCCAGTGACAGTCAACTCCAGGTGTTCGTTTCTGACAGGGGTGACAGCTTTGAACTCTGCAGAGGAAACCGAACCAGAGAGGGGAAAGATGAAAAAAATGAACGGTGCAGAAGAGAAAAAGAAAGAAAGCCTTTTGCTTAGACTAGGTCAGGAACCTCTTGGCACTGTCTACGTTGTTCTTCAGCACCTTGGCTTCTTCCTTCAGGTCTGAAAGGGAACAGAGAGAGGAGACAGTCGACCAACCCCGGTGCACTTCCACGATTTCTGTATAAAATTTCACTTAATGCAATCGTGGCGCCAGGGCTGGGCGCGTGATGGTACCGCTCAGAATATGTTTATATAACACGACTGCATGCCACTGCGGTCCTTTACATTCTTTGCTAAGAGCTTTGCTCACTCCAGGTTCACTCATCCAAAACCCTTTCTAATCTCAAATATCTCTGTTACTTTCTCCTTTGAGCGGCAGGGCTGGAGACTGGGGGAAGGGCAGAAAGAATCACGGAATCACAGAACATTAGGGGTTGGAAGGGACCTTGAAAGGTCATCTAGTCCAATCCCCCCGCCACAGCAGGATCATCGATGTGGACACTGCCAAGGGTTTGCTTGTTTCCCCCCTTTCTGGTGCATAAAGAGCTTTTCTACTATAATATAAATTCACCAGGATATGGCTGCCTTTGTGGTGGTTTCCATAGCTCTTCAAGACCACCTTTGTGCCTGTGTCTGTGTTTGTGGAAAACACCCTGGAATCATATTGCCATATATTTTTCCTTCAAACCCTTCCTGAGAATGTCCTTCTTCATGATGCAATGAGAGCACAAATCCCCCTCATGACAGGGAGGCTGCTGGTCTGCTGAATTCCCAGTGCATCAAAGTGACACGCCATCACTTCTTTATTTTCCCTTTCTTTCTACGTTCTTCCTCTGTTCCTAGTCCATCTGGCATCCCACAGTGTGTTTATCAGTGATATCAGAGAGGCTATAACGGTGCATTACAGCCTGGACAGTAAATCACAGAATCACAGACTCACAGAACATTAGGGATCGGAAGGCACCTCGAAAGATCATCCAGTCCAATCCTCCCACCACAACAGGATCACCTAGATCAAATCACACAGGAACATATCCAGGCAGGTTTTAAACAGCTTTGGAGAAGGAGACTCCACAACCCCCCCTGGGCAGCCTGTTCCAGTGTTGTGTAACCTTCACCATGAAGAAATTCCTTCTCATGTTGATGTGGAACCTCCTATGTTCCAGCTCACACCCATTGCCTATCATTAGATGCCACTGAGAAGAGCCTGGCTTCATCCTCCTGACACCCACCCTTCACACATTTTTCAGTAGTTAAGGGAAAAGACAAGGAGACCAACACATTGACCTGCTTTGAAGCTTCTCTCTGTCTTAATTCAGTTTGTTTGGACTCAGTTTACCAATGGAAACAACCTGACTTCTCTTGAGGACTGCAAAATATCGATAGGAAGTATTGCTGAAAGGAAGAGAGATTGAGTGTTGGATATTGTTGGGTCAAACTTTTACTCCTGGTGCAACACAGTGATGCCATGGTGTGGCCCACAATAGCAGCTGTGCTGGTGAGGCTTTCACAACCATATCACACCAGTGTTTTCAGGGAAAATAACTGCATAGTGTAACCCACACCAGGAAAACACCAAGATTTAAGATGATTTCTCTTTTTGTGTTGGAAGGCAAAAGGTTCCGGGCATTAACCTCTGCTCAGTCCATCCTAAGGGAGTTATTAACCACGTCAGTGGTGTGTTTCCCCACTCCTCATCCAGCTCTGCGGTCACAGGGCACCACTTCACCTCAAAGGGATGTCTTGTGTGAGCTTATTGTACAATAGGTCTTTTCTTTCTGCTGGTCTGGTAGACCCTTATTTCACACTGAGGCATGGATGCCTCCCATGGAGGCAGCACGCAGAGCTATTTCTGTTAGAAGGACAGTTGCTATCCACTGCCTACAGAAAATGCAGCATATTCTGCCCCCCAAATACCTGCAAAGATCTCTAACCAAAAACAGGGTATGGGGCTTTGAAGCTGCTCTCAAATACTGCAGGAAACTTCTGGCTTTGTGTTTGCTAATCAGGAGTTTGTGAAGGAAACCAAACTTTTACTTGGAAAGAATACATTTCCATGTTTTAAACTCATAATTTGATATTTTTATCCCTTCAAAATGTCAATATGCAGTTTGAAGTGTTGAAAAGGAAGAAAAATAATCCCTACCACTTCTAGCTCAACACGATGTTTTTGTTTCAAATTTTTCCTAAGAAAAAGATTTTAAAATTTGGAAAAATCTTATATATGAAAATAAATTTGAAAATTTAAAAAAGTGAGAAAATTTTACTTGAAAATAAATTCAAAGGAGCAGAATGAAAATTTCTCTTTTGGGTTTGTGGAGGGTTTTCTTGTTCTATTTTAATGGAGTTAATGTTTCTATGATTCTATTATTCTATTTTTTGTGTTTTGGAGTGGGTCCAGCTCTTTTGGAATCTCCAAAGCCATCCTGGGATGTGGGACTATCATTTACACAGCTCAATTTGCCATGAGTCGGGGCGTGTTGGAATGAACCGGGAATCCTCCTTCGAATATCTGATCATCTGGATGTGCTGTGAACACACTGAAAATAATACAAACTTTAAATTTGTGCCTTAATTCTTATCGTGGTAGTGCAGGAAAAGGAAATTCATTTCCATGCTGCTTCTTCATGGGCGTTTTACTGGCAAGTAAACACACCCAGTGATCACTCTGAGTGTGTGCATGTTTTAATAGGCATTTTAATATAGTAATGTTGAATATGTTTGCTGCCATTCATTAAGAGTTTGATATCAAAATGTCTTACAACCTGTCTAAATTCATAATAACTGCATCCTTGTGAATATTTTAGCTTTGCCTACAACCACCTTGGAGGTTTATCACATTATGCATAGAAAAATATTGTGGGGAAGCACAATAAATATAATCTCAGCAGCTATTCCCTTCAAAGACTTCCAGTTTTATGCATCTTGAATTCTAAATAGGTTTATTGCCAATTATACATGATGATGAAGCAGTAACATGGAGTGTATGCCATATTTAAGAGACTCACACCAGCAGATGCTCTTGTAAATATATTTTGCTGCAAACCAAGAAATCTGTATCGTGAAATCCCCCCAAACGCTTGCCGCTGCACTTTCTCGACTCCAAACTTGTAAGCTTGCTGGCTCTTTGATGGATGGGTTCTTATAAACCCTGGCCAAAAGCAACTGCAACACAAAGACGCTTGTTTATGCCCGGTTTTTCCACACTGCAGTAGTGCTGGAGGTGTGTGTGAAGCTCAGGACCCACCGTGATAACATCCTGCACCCAGACAGAGTTTGCAGTCTTAGAGATCACAGACAACAGGGCTGGAGGGGACATTGGGAGGGTCATCCATCGCAACCCACCCGTGCTTGTCCTGCTGAGAAGTGCATAGGGGAGCAGATTAGATTTTCAGCTGAAGATGAGTGATACCACATTTCTTCCCGTCCCAACCTTAGGTAAGCCCCCAGTTTCTCTACCTCTTCTCCAGGAACATGCCATTCTTGTTGTAGTGCTTCTGGATATTTACCTGTCTCACCTATTTTAAAACCATTTTTCTCAATACTGAAACTGCACTTCAGGTGGAACTTAGCAGAACCAAAGGGCTGTTTCACAGGTGTTATTTCAATACTCACTGCAAACAGGAACATAAACCCAAGGAAGAATACTGTATTTAAACTTACATATATATGGAAGGGACACAAAGACAAAGAAGCTCTTGACTTTGATGTTTGAAAAGTGTGTCAGAAGGATGGAAGCAGGCTCTTCTCGGTGTCATCTAACAGTAGGACAAGGTGTAGGCTGAAACAGAGGAGGTTCCACATCAATATGAGAAGAATCTTCTTCATGGTGCGGGTAACTGCCCAGGGGGGTTGTGGAGTCTCCTTTTCTTGAGGTGTTTAAAACCCACCTGGACACGTTCCTGTGTGATTTGATCTAGGTGATCCTGCTTTGGTGAGGGGTTTGGACTGGATCATCTTTCAGGGTCCCTTCCAACCCCTAATCTTCCATGATTCTGTGATTAGCCTAGACATGTGAGAGCACAGGATTTTCAATGCCACCAAGTGAATCTTAGAGACATTTTCATTCTGAAAAGTATATATTGCCCTGCTAAGCATCTATTTTACTAAGTACAGGCAGGAATGAGACAAAGTTCCAGAACCCAGAGCAAGAACTATGCACAGTTCACATCTGAAACGTGTGAGAATTTGTATGTGGAAATTCCAGCCCAAAGATATGACATTTTTATCCACCTGTTGTTCAACTGTTTTGCCCCTACCTTGTACCCTGTAAATTCTACTCAACAAGATCCATCTGCACTTGCACATATTAGCACCTCCAATGTTTCTTCACACTTAACATCAAATAAACAATGATGAAAATTCATTGCACAGCTGAGACTGTGTTTCCCCATTGAGGAAAATGCATGGAAATGCCTTAAGCCCATCCATATTAAGGGCTGCATGTAAGCAAATAACTTTAATCTTGTACTAAGCATGTGCTTAAGTACTACCCTGTATTTTTCACGTTGCTTATAAGCACATCAGAACTCCTCTAAGCCTCACTTATTGGCATAGGAAGGATCCTATTGTTACAAGCTGAAGTAGGAGGTCTAATAAAACGTCCTAATCTGATGAACCACATAAGAAGGACCAGAACAGACACAATTTTATATCTGTACCGAGGGGGGAAAATAGATGATGTAGCTTGAAGTTTACTCCCCTATCCCAGAACAGATATAATTTTATAGATCTACTGAGGGGGAAAATAGATGATGTAGCTTGAAGTTTACTCCCCTAATATCTGTGAGGCTGTAACTTACACAAATTATATAAAGCACTACAATAAAATGAAGCTGGATTTATTTGTAGGAACAGATCTTCTTAGAAAGATGTAATTTTTTAAAAGATCCTGTAGGAAACAGAAGCTGTGCATGAAAGTACACCAGATTTAGAAGAAAGGCAAACAAAATGCAGATGATGCTATTATAATGTTTTAAGATGTGCTTATCACGTGCTGTCCCTTACCTTTCTGAAAGCACACGGGTTCAGGTAGTCCTGGAAAAAGATCCACTTCCATACAACCTAAGAGCAACAAGCTGCAAGACTGAAACCGCTACCTGAATCTCCTCATGCTGAGGCAGCACGAGGTAAAAACAGCGTGTAGGAGCACAGGACATCCTAAACGAGAAGGGGAAAAGGGTTTGGAAGTGATCCAAGCTTGGTGTCTCAGGCGTCAGACGTTCTCTCACAGATGAATGGGTAGGAGGAAGTTCACCTAGCGGTAATCACGCGGCTCTGAGTCATCTTGATGAAGTTTAGGTGTCTAGGTATCTAAAAATTAGGTGTCTAGTCATGGCTAATTATCTTTGTTCCTTCTGTAGTCAATAAAGAGAGATAGGCACTTCTGGAAGGTTATTCAGTTTACCTATCGCAGGACATTTATCTTGGGATAGGAAGAGTCTCTCTCTCTCTCCTGGTGCCTATTTCTGTGGGTTCATTACAGAGGGAACCTAGGTGGTTGGCTTAGATTAGATGCCTGGCTCGTAGATAACTAAATTTAGGTGAGGTGATTCTCTCCTTAAGTAATTACTCTTATTGTTGACACTGGGGATAATTTCCAGTGATATCAGGATGTGATGGTTATCTGTACACCCTGTAGGATTTAACCAAGAAAGATTTCCAAATGGTAATAGTGCTTTCCAGAAACAATAATTCATGCCTGAATTTGTATTTGCCCAGGTCATCCCTTCTACTGGCTGGGAGTATGTGTCTCCTGTCTTAACTGGCTGTTTACCAGTGAAATGAACGACACATGTGATCCACCCTAGAAATAGATGAGTTTAAAAGATGTTTAGATGAGGTGTTGGGGAATATAGTTTCAGGGTGAACCTGTAGAATAGGGTTGATAGTTGGACTAGATGATCCCAAGGGTTCTTTCCAACCTTAATGTTTCTGTGATTCTGTAATTCCAATGAGGATGGAAATAACTGATCTATACATCTGCAAAGCCAGCAACAATTAAGTTATGACCAATGTTCAAGACTATGAATCATAGAATCATTAGGGATTGGAAGGAACCTTGAAAGATCATCCAGTCCAATCCCCCCAACACAGCAGTATCACCTAGGTCCAGTTGCACAGGAACATATCCAGGTGGATTTTAAACGTCTCCAGAGAAGGAGACTCCACAACATAACTGGGCAGCCCCTTCCAGAAATTAACTGAGGGGGAAAGGAAGAAATACATCCCCTTCCTTTCAGATGCTCAGGCCTTCTGACTGAAGTTCTGTGGTGCCTCTGAACTTGGGTTTTTGTGTTGATTTCACCCATCCTCCCCCTAGCCATAGTGGTTAATCTAGCAAAAGATGTATCCTCTCTCTGCAGGGCTGCTGTATAAAACAGTAGACACCCTAGAAAGGTCTGAAAACAATTTCCTTTTACAGTGGCTTATATGAACTGAATTGGCACGTCCTCAGCTGAGTCGCATCTGAGTATTGATTCTGTAATAGCAATGGTTTGGTTTCTGTGAAACAGTGAATGCAGGAGCTCTTGGTCAGTTCTAATCTTGGACATGATTCTTAGATCATAGTTAAATGTTGGAGAAAGTTTGGGTGTGTGAGCAGATGTCTTTGCCTTGTGAGGAGATTAAGTTATACAGAGTTAAACAACCTATGACTGTAAGTACTTCAGGGCAGGGACAGTCTTTCTGTTCCAAGTGTAATGGCTTAGGGCAATAAGCTGGTGGCTCGTAGCAACTGCTGAGACACAAAAGGTAAATAAGGATGTTTGGAGATGGGTCATAAGCCTTTGCTCTGCTGGGTAATTGTTTATCTAGGTGACTCCGGGTGCTCCATTGTTACTGCAGGTCATGTTGTGTTCACTCAGGTGCACACTGCAGAACTTACCCAGAAAACACAGACAGTGCTGCTTCTCATGGCTTCCTGTGGACCACAAGAAAAGAGAAAAATCAACCTACAGGGCTATTATTCTGGCCTTTCTTTGATCACTGACTTCACTTAATTCAAAATTAAAGAAAGATCAGAAAGAATAAATGCATACTAAATTAATAGCACCTATTCAAAAGGCTTGCATATTGCAGATAACAAAGTGTTGTTCACAGAGGAGATAGAGACACAGAGCAGGGCAGAATTTCCCCTCCTTGTTATCATTTTCAGATGTCTGTATTCATGCTCATTTAATCATCACCATAATCTGCACAGCAAAACCAGCCATGGCAGCCTGTATCTCACCATACACACATACACATGTATATTAGTTGGGAAGGAAACACAAGGCTTGGCTCTCTTCTCCCTTATCAAGGCATTATAGACACGGGATCGTTTGTGGATGACCCAAATGTCTGTCATTCTTTGTGCAGAGGGTCTTCAAACTTCCATCATCCTTTGTCCACAGGCGTCGCCTAATCATGAGCTAACAGGTTGTGGCAGAGCAGGAACAAAGCAACATGGGTTTGTGCTGTGGAGCTCAGAGCTGAGGGTCCGTGCCATGGGAACCCTGCAATTGTATATGTCCATGTTCAAATTAAAGGAAGCAGCTCTCTGTTTAGGTCTCTGCCTTATTTATTTTTTCCCAAGCTATGGGACAAGCAAACACTGGGCTGTTAGAACCAGAATCCAGTTTCCTCACTTTTGTTTTTGAGTGCTGTAACTGCTGTGCCCCAGAGCCCTGTAATTAGGGCACAGTCAGACTGATATAGTTCTTATATTGTTATAGAATCATTAGGGATTGGAAGGGATCTCGAAAGATCATCCAGTCTAATTCCCCTGACACAGCAGGATGGCCCAGACCAAGTCAAAAAATAGCTCTTCCTATGCACTGTCTTCACGTGTTCTGCCTGTTCCAGAAAACAAAGGCAAAGGGCACAAGAAGAAAACCTGTGTCTGCTTTATCACATTATTCTTTAAGGGTCCTTTTATTTGCATGATGAAGAGATTTCATTCAGGCACTGGAATGGGCTGTGCAGGGTGATGGTTGAGTCAGCATCTCTAGCTGGATTTAAAAGATGCTTAGATGTAGTGTTGAGGGATCCGGTTTAGGGGTGAACTTGTAGAGCAGGGTTGATGTTGGACTCAGTGATCCCAGGAGTCTTTTCCAACCTGAATGATTCTGTGATTAAGCACCTTGACCCCTTTGGTAAATTATGACCTCTCTTAGATCTCAGCAAGTTTCTCATCTGTCTGGATACGAGCTTCAGCATCACCTTTCTTCATGAAATCTGCTCTAGGCGGATGCGCTTTAGCAGGGGGTTTGTACTACGTGATATCCAGAGGTCCCTTTGAAACCCTCTGACTGAGCCTTTTCTGTTGTCACCCTTCTTGCCCCAGACTGTGTCAGTAGGTGACAGAAGGGGCTGGTGAAGAGCAGGTGGGGTCCCAGGATGGGAAGAATGTTGTGCAGATGATGTTAGATAGTTTTGTCCTGCTCCGGCGGGGGGTTGGACTCGATGATCTCTTGGGTCCCTTCCAACCCCTAACATCCTATGATCCTATGATCAAATACTGATTGGCCAGGGGCTGAACTTAATACTGGTGGTATGAACAGCTCCTCATATAACATGGGTTGCCTGGGCATCACTTTAGATCAAATTCACACTGCATTCAAACTTCCTTGAGGTGTTTTTGTATTCCAAGTCCCAAAACATACATCAAAAAAAAAAATAAATAAATCCAACTTTTGTTTTACACCTTGAAGTAAGAATATTTTAAGGTGTCACGTTAGACATACGAAGGGAAGCTTTGCTCTTGACACAGATGAGACCAGGATCAGCCTCCTGTTGTTTTACCAGGAGAGATTTGGAGGATCCTGTTTCTTAAAGGCAGACAGAGGTTCTGCACAGTTTCCTACTTGTACAAGACCCCTTGATTAAGCTCTTTTCATTTTCAAATTACTTAATTATCATTCCTCTTGCTTTCAAATCACAATGTGCAACAGCTTATCTCACTCATAGGACAAGGTCACTAAAGAAGGCGACATCACCAGGAAATTAAAAAATAAAATAATGATAATGCCAGTCGTCTGCAAGATGAGAAGGAAAATTGACTCTTACTGATGTTATGTATTAATCACACCAACCCTTATTTGATGTTCCAGCTGTGTTATACAGAGCACTGCCTGGTGCAAATAACACTCTTGTCTAGAGTGCCAGTTAAAGGTACCCTTCTAGGCTTCATTGTCTTAAAGAAACAAATTCATACACTTTGTGTTATTCTATTTCCTTAAAAAGAATGTTCTTTTTTTTCAGACAACACCAGAACTTGTGCAAATGGGCCAGTTTGTGTCAGATTTTAGGCAGTTTTAGCTCATCCTAGAATATGCACACACTACAATAAGAAGCCAATAGGAAACTAAAAGAGATTGGTTCTTGTTCCACTCATTTATATATTTTTTTAAGTTTAGATACTTACAAGTACATAGAGAAATGAATTTGTCCCAAAAGCTGTTAAATATTTCTTTGTGGGTGATGGTGCATTTTTACCTGGACATTTTTTTGAATGCTTTGGACCATCTAGTAGAGTAGAGTTAATTTTGTGGCAAAAGGGATCTTTTTAGCAAAAAAGTCATTTGTACCAAAATATTTAATGGTGCCACCTACAGTTTGCCAAACAGTTAATCCAATTTCAGCAATAAAGAATTTTCATTGCTACTGTCACTCAGCATGTTAATATTTTCCATGGAAATATGTTTCCTTAGTGCTTAGAATTTTTTTATAATTTTTGGGGCATTTATTAAATCACAGAATCACAAAATATCAGGGATTGGAGGGAAACTCAAAAGATCATATTAAAGACAGAGTATAGAAGAGACCTTATAGTCCTTAAAATATATTTAAAATACTTCATATAAAAATGAGTGGAAGATGTTGTGGAGTCTTCATTATGTGTTTCAACGGTTTCCTTTTGTTCTGAAGAATCACTGAATCACAGAACATTAGGGATTGGAAGGGGCCTCGAAAGATCAACTAGTCCAATCCCCCCAGCACAGCAGGATCACCTAGATCAAGTTGCACAGGAACATACCCAGGTGGATTTTAAATGTCTCCTGAAAATGAGACTCCACAACCCCCTTGGGCAGCCCCTTCCAGTTCTCTGTCACACTCATCAGGAAGAAGCTCCTTCTCATATTTATATGGGACCTCCTATGTTCCAGTTCACACCCACTGCCTTTTGTCCGACCAGCAGATGACACTGAGCAGAGTCTGACTCCATCCTCCTGACACCCACCCTTCACATGTTTATAGCCATATAAATATCTGTCACCCCTCAGTCTCTCTTTCTCCAAGCTAAAGAGACCCATCTCCCTCAGTCTTTCCTCATCAGGGGGATGTTCCACTCCCCTCATCATCTTTGTGACTCTGTGCTGGACTTACTTTAGCACCTTTCCCATCAAAAAACCCCAACCCAAACCAAACCAAAACAAACCCCTTAAACTATTTTTTCACAATTTCACACATTTGTATAATGATGTAGGTACCCCAAGCCACAAGAAGGTCTGTGCCAAAACTTGCAATATACATATATATTACAAGAATATGTGCTGTGTACAATGTATCTCTATATTACAGGAATATATACTGTGTGTAATAGCATCATGATGCTCACAGACACTGGCGTGCTAGGGATCCACCACGCTCTGTGAACACAGCTCTTATCTACTTCACTGCCATTAGTTTAGCCTTACTCAGTTCAATAACTCAAGTAATTTTGTCACTTACTTGATAAAAACTCTCTCTTAGATTTTCTTCAGTGAAAATACCTTGTAGACTAATAAAAAAATTGATCAACTCTTCCGTCACATTATTGTCTGGAATTGAATTTTTGCTGTAGAATGAATGGTTCAAAAAGTAAACACTTAAGGGCTGTGGGCACCGTCTGAAACACGCTGGGAGTCCATAAGGTTATTGTGGTGGCTAAATTCACACGCACTGAACTTTTTCATCCAGTCTCTAAGACTTCTCCCAAAATACTTATTTCCACAGACACCCTCTTTCCAGAGTAATTACGCAGATTTGAAAGAGCAGTAGAGATCAGAATCTGGCCCATCACATGGACATCACTTCTCAGTGTTAATCTCCAGAGACTCCTGCACTTTGTGCACACATTGAAAAGTTACGAGCCCAGTGCAGATCTCTATCCTGTTTGGGCCAGCCTTAAAAAATCAACAGAGTTGGCAAAGTTTCTCTGTCTGTGACCTCCTAACACTGTAATTACAAAGTCACGGTGGGTGTAATTGCCCTATAAAACTTCCACATACCATGGAAGTACATAACCACCAAGAATGAGAGTGACAAGGTGTACTTTGTGTGTTGTGTGGGGATTTTTTTCCTTGGGACAGTAAGGCTCCACTTAGGGTGTGTTGTGGCAGGGTGACTGGGTATATTTTTTGTTCCTGGAATGATGAAGTGCAAACTTCAGTCCTGGAGGTTACAGGTGTGGCACCATGCTATCCATATCACTCTGCAGCATTCTTTGCTGCTATCATCATGCCCATAAAATAAACCAGGCTCCTGCTCATGTTAAAGATTTACTGTCACCTCCTGATTTATGAACTTGCTTTGCAAAGTTCTGAGCTTGGTGGTGGGTGACATGACTCTCAGCTCTCTTCTTCCACACCACAATAATATGATGTACCATAGAAGACACATAACTCTTCTGTCTCAGGAGGTCTCAAATTCTATCTGGAGGTATCAGGTTAAACTGGCATTGTTAGAAAATCCTGTGTTGGGTTTGAGGTTAAAAGTGCCCTTAAAACAGAAGAGGATAGATGGAGGTTGAGTTAAATCACAGAACATTAGGGATTGGAAGGGACCTCAAAAGATCATCCAGTGCAATCTCCCTGTCACAGCAGGATCACCTAGACCAAGTCACACAGGAGCACATCCAGGCAGGATTTAAATGTCTCCAGAGAAGGAGACTCCACAACACCCTGAACATGGTCAGACAAGCCTCTAGTGTGATGTGTTCTTCATAGTGAAGGTGACAGAGCACTGGAACAGGGTGCCCAGGGGGTTTGTGGAATCTCCTGGATATGTTCTTGTGCAACTTGGTTGAGGTAGTCCTGCTGTGTTGGGGGGATTGAACTAGATGATCTTTCCAGGTCCTTTCCAGTCCCTGATGTTCTGTGATTCTATGTGTTTCTGTCCCATAGTTTTACACACTGTGTAAAAGAGGGTGTAAGAAGAAGAGAGGAAAAGTGACCTGTACTGTAGCCACATTTGAGCCAGCTCTGTAGAAAGGTTCACAAAGGGGACACTGAGCCTTTGCTGTGTATCCATGAGATGCTCACAGTAACCCGTAAACTCTTTGGAAAATTTCAGGTCATTAGACAAATTTTGAGAAAAAATTTAAACTCCCACAGAAAATTAATTCCTAGGCAATTTTTTTTACCTTGTAGATATCGGAACAGATAGAAAAGTACTAAATAATTCACCTGTCTGAGGAGTTCTGCAAATGAGAATCCCTTTTTATCAGTTTGTGTATCTGTGTCTCTATCACACATTTGTAAACTGCCTTTATTATGCAGAGCACACACCCAGAATAGCAATTCATGCATCAAACTTGCTTCCCTTCTCTGGTTGCATTCCACATCTGAGGATTAGGATCTTCAATACACATACAGGAAAATGTAAGTCAGTAACTATGTTAAAGCCCTAGTTACAGAGAAGATAAAGTGTTCTCTTTTTATCAAGCACTTACACTTTCTCAGTCTGATGTATGTTTTCACACCTGACTCAGTTTCAGTAAAGTTTTCCAGCTTCAGCTTTGTCAACATGTCAGGGTGATGAATCAAAACCCATTTTACCTCATATTTCTGGGGATTTTTGTTTTCTGAGACCCTAGCTCAGTCATAACTCCTCTAGGCTAACTGGTGTGGAAACACTACAAACGTTATGTTAACATATTACAGCACTGTACAGCCATAAAAGCATTGCTAATACAGCAAGTGTAATTAAACAAACTGTATGGTAAATAAAGAGAGAGTCATAGAATCATTGAATAGTTTTGTCTGGAAGAGACCTCTTCAAGATCATAGAGTTCAACCTTTTCTCTAGCCCTACCATCACCATGTCCTTCAATGCAACATCAACTCTTCTCTTAAACACCTCCAAGGATGTTGACTGAACCACCTCCCTGAGCAGGATGTTCCAATGCCTGACAACCCTTTCAGTAAAGAACCTCCCCTGCTGCAGCTTAATGCCTTTTCTCCTCATCCTATCAGTTGCCACTAGGGAGAACAGACCAATCCCCATGTCTCTATAATCTCCTTTCAATTAGTTGTAGAGAGCAATAAAGTCTCCCCTCAATCTCCTCTTCTTCAGGATAAACAGCCAGAGATCCCTCAGCCATCCCTCATATGACACCTCCTATGTTCCAAACCCTTTACTCGCTGAAATGTAACTGAACTGTCCATGTCTAGTGTTGGTTATGTAGCCACACAACTTAATCTCTGCACCATCAAAATAATGATGCCTTTGAGAAGGAAGTTTAAAATGACACACAAGCTATATTCTGCCAAAGAAAGATTTAAAATAGCATACACATGTTTCTTAAGACTAAGAAGGTTATACTGGAATAGCCTCAGATGAGATTCTGACCTGAGGAGTCCCTCCAGTTAAAGCGTGTGAGGGCATGTGCACAGAGTTTTTAAAACATGGCTAATCAATCTTTTTTGTAGCTTGTTAAAAGGAGTAGAGCTCAGCCATCTCCACTTTAAAAGTCTGGACTAAACACCATTGTGAAAAGCACTCTCAAGTTTCAGGACAATCTGGTAGGGCTCAGCAAATTTATCACTCTTGAAGTGCCATAGGGAGCACCAGGCAGGAGTTAGGTGAAGTGATGGCTATGGCCCCTGTGAGCGTTAACACCTTCACGTGCAATCGTCACCCCAGACTCTTATTACCCTTTAACACATTTGTGCCATTAAGAAGAAGTGCCAGTGCAGCTGTAGGTGGAGTTGATGAGAAACAGTGATAAAACAAGATTTCCTCCACATTTCCTCCACATATTTCCTCCATTCCCAGAGAGGTGGTTGAGTCGCCTTCGCTGGATGTGTTTAAAGATAGTTTGGGTGAGGTGTTGAGGGATCTGATTTAAGGGTGAACTTGTAAGGTGGGGTAGATGGTTGGACTCGATGATTCCAGAGGTCTTTTCCAACCAGAGTGATTCTGTGATGCTCTTTCCAATCAGAGTTATTCTTTCCACCCATTGGAAAGCAGATGTGATCTCTAGAACATGGGGCTTTTTGCAAGGACAAGTGAGGTTTGTAGGATGGAAAGGGACAGTCAGGCAGGAATGGAAATTCAGAGCTTCAGTAGGAGCAACCTGAAGAGGTCTGCAACTGCTCAAGCATAATTTCATCAGGAAAAGGGGAACAGCCACAGGGAGGGAAGGTGGGAATTCTCCTCAGCAGAGTAACACATATCCCATGTTTTTGCTGGCATGGGTCCCTCGGCAGCTTTCCTGCCTTGTTGTCTGAGTCACAGCTGCTCAGCCTCTGCCCAGATCAGCACCAGCCAGTTCTCTCCTGATTGACCAAATGTCAATGACTTCCTTTCTATTTTTTTTAATACTGTGTTTGTTTTGGTAACTTCTATTTGTGGAGGAAGTCTGGATCTGATAGCTTTCCTGTTTCATTTCCTACCTGTGTTTTATGAGTGATCATCTTTCCTTGTTCTCAAGCAGCAAGTCTCCATGCAGTTTCCCTTATGAAATGGATTTTGTCATCCTTTTGATTCCCAGCAGAGATGCTGAACTGTGCAGGGAAGAGTTTTCTTGTAGGTATGAAGCACATCTATGCCTGGATCCACAGTCAATTTAAAAAAAAGTTTAAAAATAAAAAAAACCCCCACCCATAAAAATTTAATATATTAGATATATAGGTTGTACATGAGAGCAAGAGAGAGATGAGTGTTATCAAAATATATTTGACTTATATAGGTGGAGTAACCACATCAGGCTGAGAACAGGACTAGTGAATGACTGCTTTCCTTTGACTATGACACTAATATCAGAAGAATACCAGATGCTTTTTATTTTCTTTTTAATGACATATTTGACTGGAAATTCTTTACAGACTTTGTGACTATTCTTTGGAGCTGCTTGAAAAACTCACTGGGGTCTTTTTTAGTGATATTTTTCATAAAAAGACACGACTTATTTTCTCCCCCTCTTTCTTACCTGGGAACCTGTCCATTTTGTCAGTTTTCTTCTTGAACAGCAAAAATTTTACCTGAACAATACTAGAAGGAGCTGCCCAGGGGGGTTGTGGAGTCTCCTTCTCTGGAGATGTTTAAAACCCCCCTGGATGTGTTCCTGTGCAACTTGGTCTAGGTGATCCTGCTGTGGCAGGGGGATTGGACTAGATGATCTTTTGAGGTTGCTTCCAGTCCCTAATGTTCTGTGATTCACAGTGTATTGCTGCCTGACCATTTAAGTATTTGTCCAAAGGCTATGAAAACCAATGAAAGAGTTGTCCCTTGGTCCAGTTGGCCACGGATTGGCCCTACAGTAAACTTCACATCAAAATTCAAAGAATTTACATTTTGCACAGATGTCCCATATGTTTTGAGAATAAAGCAAACGGAAACCCCACATCTAGATATTTCTCTTATTTTGTCTGTCTTGTTGATTTTGTTAGTTGTTGAATCATTTTTTCCATTCCTTGAGTTTCCCCACACTTCATTAATGAAGTATGAGTTAAAATTCAGTCCAGTTCAGCAACGCATTTGAAACTGGTGGTTTTTATGTGTTTGCACTCCAAACCAAATTTGCTTGGGTACAACTGCCAAAGATCTAGGTGATACCACTGTGATGGGGGGATCTGACTAGATTATCTTATGAGGTCCCTTCTAATCCCGATGTTGAAATACTAAGGTATGAGCCCATCTTGCTACAATATTTACTGAAGATAGTAAGGCCACCATCAATTTCTGGAATAGAATTTGTTTATCATTTATAGCATTATGCTGGTTTTATTCCACAATTTTCACTTCTGCTTCAATTCCATCCTTTTATTTTTTTTGGTTTAAATCTCTTAGCTTACCAGAGTTATAATTAGACTTGCTTAGTAACATACTGCAGGAGATGTTGGGAGAAGTCTTTTCTAAATGCTTATTCAGGTCACAGACCATAATCTGGATTTTGTGAGGAAGAACCTTCTTGCTCTCTCCATTTCATTACAATGTTCATTAAAGCAATATCCAGAGGCCCCTGACAGTCATCACCTAAAACTGAATTTTGCTTTATTTGGAATAGATGGTTCAAAGAAGTTTAGATAAACTCAGAACTTTGGTCTGATTAAACATCAGACAGTGGGTATAAAGGACAATGCTAACAATGATGTTTGAAGAGGCTGCTCCACAGTCACAAAGGAATAGAGATGGAGATACAGACCAGTTCTTCAATCTACTGGTCCAGAGCCCTGCCAGTGGCTGGTCAGGCAGACACTGAGAAACATGCATGTTCTCTGTTCCTTATTTTGATGCTTTTACTGACATCTTTTCTGCTTCTGCTCCGCTGATTTTAACTGTCTCTTTACACATTTCCATTCCCATTATTTCTCTTCACAGGAAGAAGCTGGTAGATTACAAATGTGGAAACATTCTGTAAATGAACTACATAATCTGCAAATAAATTGCTGTTTCTTCAGAAACACTGGATGAATCATCTAGAAAGATGTACAAGACAGATCCTATTTTCATAACCTGTAATTTTGATAAACTCATAAATGTTTAAGCCAGCAGACAAGATGTCAGAGTGGAATGGCAACGTTTTGCTAAATCATTTTACTTCTGTTTGGTTTCACTCTTAATTACAGGAACAAAAGCTTATGGTGATTATTATCCTTATAAAAAGCCTCATTCTCTCCTGCCCTTTTTTCTTCCTCAGTACCAACTCTGACAACTATTTTCCTCGAAGGATTCTTCTAGTCTACCAACGAGCTTTCCACAAAAGCACACAGGGCAACTTGCAAAAAGCATTAGGGCCATTACTTTTCTCAGTTACATAAATTCCCAAACACTGAGCTTCATGTTCTTTGGGTTTTGCAGAGCTTGATCTGTATCAGAAAACAGTGAAGACAAGCTAATAGCACTGTGTTTACCTCCTTCTATATCTCTAATTAATCATCCAAAGGGGCCAAACGATAGTCAACTGTAAACATTACTAAAAGCTACTGGTTGGCACCGTTTGTTTTGGTTGGGGGGTACTGAAGGGAACAGAGATTTGCTTTTGTTTCTTAAAACATAGAATTAGTTTAACTTCTTCCAATCACAGATGATTTATAAGAGGTTCCATGTAAGTATCAGGAGGAACTTCTTCACAGTGAGAGTGATGGAGCATTGGAACAGGCTGTCCAGGGGGGTTGTGGAGTCTCCTTCTCTGGAGAGGTTTTAAACTCCCCTGGATGTGTTCCTGTGTGACTTGGTCTAGGATCACCAGATCCTAGGGGGATTGGACTGGATGATCTTTTGAGGTCCCTTCCAATCCCTAAAGATTCTTTGACTCTATGATACCATTTATTTTACAGGTGAGCTCTTCTGTTTTCACATATGGCTCTTCAGCATCATGAGAACAAGTGGTCAGAACAGTTTTAGTGGGTTTTTACACATGTAATTTTAAATATATAATTTTACACATATAATTTATAACTGTGTTTTCCAAGTAGCACAGGAGGCATCCAGAAAACCTATTGATGATGACTGGCTTCTACGTGATGTATATACACGGACAGCCACATACTATTTCCTATGTGTGTGAGCAGACATGCAATCACACAAAAATCATGTTTTCTATTGATTTTTAAGAAAATCTATGCTGTGTGTGGCTCCACTGAACTCTGAGTTTGGTCCCATGGTCTCTGCTCACATCAGAGGGCACAAGCCTGGTGAAAGCAATGGCATTTTCCGTATGAGTACCACCAGTAAATCTAATAAAATTAAAAGTGGTTGAGGGCTGCATCTTTAGGACCTCAATAAATATTTCAGACTCTGCACTTCTAAGTCCAGAGCCCTTCAGCCCAATGCAGCTGAAATCCTTCTGAAGCTTATGAGTATCCTGTGATTGGGAGGAGAATGTGGCTGCAAATGTGCCTTAGTCTGTTGCTTGCACGTGTAGGTTCTCCATACTTGATCAATGATGGGTTTTGTGGAACCTTGGCACAGCACTTGAGGTGTTTTTAGAGAGTGAGATCATGAGTCCAGCAAAGGGAACAACAACAAAAAAACCGCAGGGAAGTCTTGTATTTCACCCAGCATAACTTGATTCCTTTTTTCCTTCCTTTTGAAAACACCTAAGAGAACTTTCTTTCCATTCCCAAAAGCCCCAACCTGGTAAGGAATTATTTCTATCACCAGTGAGCTGGAAACTTTAGGAAGTTATTTGCTAATGAAGTACAGACTGTCCAGCATCTGCGTATGAGTCCCTTGAAAGTTGATTTTATGTACACACACACACACACATACACACTCACTGTTTCTCTATACATTCAAGAAGTTTAGACTTACAGAGAGCACTCACTCACTCAGGCAGTGTTTGAAAACATCACCTGGAATTTCCATTTTGACCCCGTTCAGGACTGAGTCACCCGTACACACACAAACACAGAGACCACCGAAGCAGCTCGGGCACTGAAATGTTATGAAGGGCATCATTCATACTTTTTAAAATCCAACTGCAGTGTGTGGCACTTCTGCTAGAGCAGGTGCATTTATTCTATCTGCAACCAAGTGACTACCTCAACGTTCATCCAAAGAATGCCCCTGAGATCAAAATGGGTTTTACAAAACCCAAATGAATGATTTCCAGGAAAGAAAGAGACAAGAACGCAGGTCTTCCATGGCGAGTCACACTCCTTGGCCTCTCAACTGATGCTGCTGATAACTTCACTGATAAGATCAGGAGGGACTTTCACAGGGGAACTTCACATTAATAGTAGCTGTGTAAGACTCAAACCTCCTTACACTGCAGATCTGCTGATCCCTGTTGTCTAAATGTGGTTGCACGTGCTGACTCCAGTTTCAGAAATAATTTCTTAATCACTTTTGGCTCATCTTGGTTTTTCACATTGCAAAGCCGGTGCAGCTGTGGAAGGATGGACCAGATTCCATTCTCCCTCACACCTCATTAACATCAGCACTAATTAAGATCTAGCTTTGGGGCCAGGTTACACCCTGAGATACAAATGGCCTCCAGACTGGGGCAAGGGTTTTTCTCTTCATTAATGCAATGACTGGCAAGATGTGGTTCATGGATCATGTCTGAGATTCTGAGGAATTACTGCACTGGAGATGACGAACAGCAGTTTTACATCAGTTCAGCAATATTATAGAAGTTATGGTAATTCTTTCATGCACACAGAATCATAGCATCATTAGGGATTGGAAGGGACCTCGGAACATCATCCAGTCCAATCCCCCTGCAACAGCAGGATCACCCAGACCAAGTCACACAGGAACACATCCAGGCGGGTCTTGAACATCTCCAGTGAAGGAGACTCCACAACCACCCTGGGCACAGGTGTAGGATGGGGTCAGCAAGTCAGTTTTGTGTCTGTATGAGACAGTGCCCTGCAGTCCTGGCCTGCTGACTGTCCAAGCTGGAGAACACAGTGGAGCTCACGGTGATTTTCACTTGTCCTCATGGAAAGAAAAGCAGAGGACACTACTTGAAGTGGTTCATGTTCACATGATGTCCTAGGAGAGGGGTTGCACTATCAGGTCTCACTGCACATTTTGTGATGGCTCCAGCTCTAATTCTTCCCTCTAACACAGGGGGATTGGACTAGATGATCTTTCAAGGTCCCTTCCAATCCCTAATGTTCTGTGATTGTGTGATACTCTCCCTCAAGTTGCTTCTTCTCTTTGCAAGATTTTCTTCTTCAGCAAGACAAATGAGCTGCACCATTAAATGCCCCAGACCTATGATACCTCTCAGGGTTTTGTTCAGCTCAAGCAGACAAGACTCCATCCCAGTACAAACCTGTCTTTCCCTGCAGTGTTACTCGAGTCCTCATTTGGAAATGCCGCAATAGCACGGAATAACTATTTAGCTGAATACAATCCCACAATTGTGTGACAAGACAAATGTCATGTGGAGCACAGGGGAAATGTGATCCTGAACCCAAGGCATCCATTCTGCACCAGGACAGTTGAGAGCTATGTAGGTTTTGAAAGCCAGTCTCCTCCTGACAATTACCTTCAATTAATGGTACACTGCTGTAAGCAGCAAATAAAAACTGTGCCATTAAATCCTTCGGTGCAGGCTGGAAGGGTTCCAGATTGGCTCTGAACTACTCTAAAGAGCCTGTGTTCATATTACACAGTTATAACTTTACAGGCCTCAAAGAATATGAATCAACAGCCATTTATGCTCTTCCCTGAACTTGACAATGCTCAGGTCTGAAGAGTTTTAATCCTGGTGCAGCCAGGATAGGTGGAAGTTGTTCTGCATTGAGAGTATAAACCTGTCCACACACAGCCTCTGCTGCTTTAAAACCAAGTAGCTGCTGTACAGGTGCTTCTTTCGCTGATATAGATTTCATAGAAATCTATTGGAAGGTGTCAAACCTGCTTGTTTTGTGGGAAATCTTTGCTAAGAGCTTTATACTCTTGAAACTGGGCAGTTTATGTGCTCTAATGCTTTGGGTAAGCTAAGCAAGTGATCTATCAGGAATGCTGAGTGGAAGGTATTCCAAGGATGCACTGACCCACCTCCATCCCACAATGAAAGGAGAAGGGGGACCCTTGGGAACAGCTGACATCTTCCACCTGCCCCTCCTTGGACAAGGTCTTGATGTAAAGATCAAGAGGACTGCCTGCACAGGCTAGACCTCAGCTGAAGATTATGGTGACAGTGTGGAGGGGTGCAAGATCATAGAATCATTAGGGATTAGAAGAGACCTCGAAAGATCACCTGGTCCAATCTGCCTGCCACAACAGGATCACCTAGACCAAGTCACACAGGAACACATCCAGGCAGGTCTTAAACATCTCTAGTGAAGGAGAATCCAGGGGGTCCCTGGGCAGCATCATGCCCTCAAAAAGGGAAGCATTCGGATTTTAACTGTCTCTTTTGAGTTTAGGATTTAAAATCTCTGTCTATGATGAGTACGTTCAACAGGGTTTGACTTTTGAAAGCAGTTCAGACTTTATGGCTACTATAAGGCAAATCAAAGTGTTGGATTTTAGCAGCACTTAATGGTTAACAAATTTAACAACTGGCAAATTGTTGACAAAGTAAAATACAGCTTTGACCTGTTCTGTTCCAAATCATGGAATGGTTTGTGCTGAAAAGGACATTAAAAAATTGTCTAGTTACAACCCTTCTGCCATGGACAGGAACATCTTCCACTAGGCCAAGTTGCTCAAAGCCCCCTGCAACCTGCCCTTGAACACGTAGAGTGATGATGCAGACAGAGCTTCCTTGGGCAGCATGTTCTCACCACATTCACAGTAAAGAACTTCCTTCTTATATCTAATCTAAATCTATTGTCTTTCAGTTTGAAGACACTATCCCTCACCCTGTCACTACAAACCACTGTAGAAAGTCCCTCCCTGTCTTCCTTGCAGGCTCCTTTCAGATGCTGGAAGGCTGCAATTACGTTCCACAGCTTTTTCTCTCCAAATTGAACTCCCTCAACCTGTCCATGTGGGATGTCCTGTGCGAGTTTAGGATCACATTTCTGTGCACTCTACACTACATTTGTCCTCTAAATATCTCTTGTAAATACCTGTGGAAAAGAAGAACAAGACATGAACCTCTCTGAGGCATTGCTGACTGCCATCAGCCTGATCCTCCTCCCTGAAAAGACCCAAGAAAACATCTCTAGAGTCACTCAGGAAAGACTTAGAACATGAGGGGTCCTCTCGAAGATGTAGCTTAACACGTAGATAGCCCAATCAGTGATGTGGTGTCTGTTCTACCTCTAAAAAGAGTGTCTGAGATGTTCCAGAGGAAATTTCACAGACTCACAGACTCACAGAACACGAAGGATTGGAAGGGACCTCGAAACATCATCTAGTTCAATCCCCTTGCCACAGCAGGAACCCCTAGATCCAGTCACTGAATCACAAAATCAATCACATGAGGGGTTGGAAGGGAAGCTTTTCTCATGTCAGACTATAATGTCCTTCAGATTCTCCCAGTGATGAGGAGAATGTCTGAACTGCTTTGAGTTTGAAATGTTCATAACAGGTTGTTGTAACTTTGATCGTCTCCAGTTTAACTGCTAAGAAGCTCCTGATGCATGTTTTAACATTTTACTGTGGCAACTTCTTGGCTTTCCTTGTTCCTGTTTGCCCACTCACGGGACAGAGACAGTGGGGTTTTCCTCATGTTTTGCCATGTCTGTGGCACCCAACCACTCTTCTTGGCAGCTCTGAAGTGAGATGAGTTCACTTCTCACCTCCTTGGGGAATTGTAAGGCTTTACCAACTTCCCTCACAATTTTGAGGTATTTTAAATTCACTCTTGAAATACCAAGTGCAACAGTGAAACCCGATGAAGGGTCTCCAGAATGACAATACTTTCATTGTATGACAGAGTTTAACTGCTTTATTTCCTTAAAACCCTGTAAACTGTACCTCAGGCTAACCTTTAATTATTTATACAGTTTCATGTGGCCCCAAAACATCCACACTGTTTAGAGCCTTGCTTCCGAAACACGTGATTGTTCAGACCCAAGAAGAGAAAGATGTGCTCAATGCAGAAGATGTCAAACTGAGATTAAACCCACTAAGGTCTACAAAGCCTGCTGAAAAAAGTGATAACTATCTTGGTCAAAATCCCAAGCAAAAACACGTACGTCAAGTGAGATCGCCGATAAAACATGAATATCAGGGTGAGACTAAGTCGTGGGTTAGTTTCAAAGAACTTTTATTTCCCTCTGAGATGCAAAAATTATCTCAAATCTTACAGCCCATTTCTGAACACTGCATTTATAAGTTCTGATGAGACGTGTAGTTTCCTTCTATGGGAACACACGACTACAGAAGGCTGTTTATTAAAAAGTGTGTGTTTCTGTGGTTGGCTGAGAAATTTGGGGGGCTCATACTTTGATGCTGACTTGTCTACCATTTATTACGTGCATCCACACAAACCTATGGCTTTCCCACAGACAATGTCCATTGTACTGGACCAGATGATCTTTCGAGGTCCCTTCCAATCCCTAATGTTCTGTGATTACCATACAGGAAAATCTGAAGAGAGGGCATTTCATTCCCACAGACATCATCTGCCACAGCATAATTAAAAAGGTTTTGATTAAATGATATGAAGGGGATTGCTCTTCCTGAGAGGGTTGTTCTGAGCTGCAGCTAACCCTACTGTCTCAGGGGGCCTTTTGTTAATTCTGGTCCAAATTCTCCCCCCATTATTCATTGTCCCCCCATTCTTCATTGTAACCATATTTCTGGGATGTGATGAGGTGTAATTGAACCGTTTCTTACGTTTAGTATTTTTTTAGCTGCTATTACAGAATCACAGAACATTAGGGATTGGAAGGGACCTTGAAAAATCATCTACTCCAATCCCCCTGTCACAGCAGGATCAGCTAGACCAAGTCACAGAGGAACACATCCAGGCAGGTCTTGAACATCTCCAGTGAAGGAGACTCCACAACAGCACTGAGCAGCCTGCTCTGGGTCTCCATCACCCTCATTGTGAAGAAGTTCCTTCTCACATTCATATGGAACCTGCTATGTTCCAGCTCACACCCATTGCTCCTTGTCCTATCACTAGATGACCCTGAGAAGAGCCTGGCTCCATCCTCCTGACACCCATCCTTCAGGTATTTATAGACATTAATGAGGTCACCTCTCAGTCTCCTCTTCCCCAAACTAAAGTGACTTAGTTCCCTCAGACTTTCTTCTTAAGGGAAGAGTTCCACTTCCTTCATCATCCTTATTGCTCTACACTGGACTCTCTCCAGCAGCTCCATGTCCTTCTTGAACTGAGGGGCCCAGAACAGGGCACAATTGTTGTTTAGGCTTTGGTTGTGAACCCAGAGTTGCACAACACAGAACATGAGGGATCGAAAGGGACCTCAAAAGATCATCTAGTTCAGTTCCCCAACACAAACCACAGAAACAAATATCAGCTTTTGCTTCACTGGTAATGCAACAGGAGTCACTGAAGTTTAATCTTTATGGGAACAGGTTGTATTCCTACATCACAAAGTATGAAAACACCACTCATTGATGACTACCTGATTTAACCTGGGGCGTAGCATGAGCTGGAGAATTCACCCTCTTAACTTTTAAATTGCTTTTAAATTTTGATTCATAGACTTTGGGCAACAGGGTCTCTACAACGTTATGGGATTAACTCCACCAGTGTGATGTTCCAGCCTGAGGTGACTGGCACGCTGTAGTCAGGGTGAAAAAAGAAGGGGACCTCTGGGTTTTAGACATTTCTTCAGTCACTACAACAGGTGCTAGCATCAAGATAGTGCTGCCCATGAAGGGTTCTTTTGCTTAGTGTGAGGGGAGAACAGAACACTGAGATCCTCTACATGTGCTAAGAAAGGATGGGAAAATAGCACCCAGTCCTCCATGTGTGTGATTAAATATGTCTCTGCAGAAATACATCTCAGAATCAAGAATATTTCTCTTGTCAGACTCCTTCCAAGTTTTTAAAACCCCGCAGAACCTCTTTCTTCGTTCTATCGTTCCACCAGTTTTTCAGTCCTCTGGGATCCTTTGGGATCTGTCTTGTTGCTTCCTGGTCACTCTGAACTGGTCTCCTCTGTGTCTGGGTAATCGTCAGAGGTAGTTAACGAAACTGAAGCGTGTTTGATACTCAGGCAAACATCAGCACTTACATTCCCTCTCCCTGAAGTCCTTCTGTGATTTGGGTTTTCACCACAGAGTCAGGTTCCCACTTCAGATCAATGCGTCGCTCTTAGTCGTGATCATGCTGAATAATTAATTGCTGGTAAGAGCCCTTGTATGGAAGGAGGTAAATCAGGTAGTTCTGGAAATCTGGTTTTGGACTTGCCCATCTGTTTCAAGCACCCCATATCTGGTTCCTTGGACAGGCTTGCACCTCATTCAGTTCAATCCACTTTTGGTTTGAATTTTTTTGCTAGAATAAAACCCAAAACAAAGTTGAATGATTATTCTGAGATTTGTCTTATGTGACAAAGAAAGACAAAACAGTTCTAGCTCGATTGTTTTGATGATTCATCTCTGGGAGCTGTACAAGTGTTAACACATCCTATCAGGATTTCCCCACTCCCACCTGCTCCTTTGCTTCACCCACCTGTTGCATCTTGCCTTTTCGATTGCAAGTTGTCAGGCGCAGGTACGTTGTTTACTCTGTGCATGTTGTACAATGCCTAAGGAGGACCCAGTTTGGGCTCCTAGGCTTTTCTGCAAAAATGAAAGTAACGAACATCACAGATAAGAAGAGGTAGGTAATAGCACGATACTGATTTGTCTTAGGATAGGGACCTTTAAAACATATTTAATTTATTAATAGTGACATAATTAATGTGTGATAATGATCTTGGTATAAAATCTGATTGGAAAGTAGACACCTGTTGTTTGTTCTGCAAAGTAGTTAAATGAGGTCAGCACTTTAAGCTTTCTCTCCTCCCTTCCCTGCAGCCAGAAGTTGACCTTGACTTGGTTGCACATGAGATAAAATTACAACGTCTAGTCCCACCAGTGTCTTGTGGTGGGAAAATTAACATGTGTTAGCTGTTCACTGGTGACAATGCTGGAGTGTTTCAAGGAGGGAAGAGAAGCCTATCAGCTGTTTCCTTGGTCTGATATTCCATGGACTTTACCACACAGGCTGACTTTCACAATGAGCTCTTTTATTCCTGTCTTTCCTGTTTATTGTGAGGAATTTGTGGTCCATTCCAAAGGTATCACCAAAGACATATCTTCTAGGAGATAGAGATGCTAGCATGAGCTGGATTCAAGCCCTGGCCCAAGCTACAAATGCGCTCATAGAATCATAGGATTGTTAGGGATTGTAAGGGACCTCAAAAGATCATCTAGTCCAGTCCCCCTGCCACAGCAGGGTCACCTAGACCAAGTCTCCAGAGAAGGAGACTCCACAACCTCCTTGGGCAGCCTGTTCCAGTGCTCCATCACCCTCACTGTGCAGAAGTCTCTTCTGATATTTATATGGAACCTCCTATGTCCCAGCTTGCACCCATTGCCTCTTGTCCTCACCTACCTGTTGCACTGGTCCCCTCCACCACATATGTGTTTGAACAAGAACGTTGCTACCTGTTTAGCAACAGAGTATTTAGCAGACACCCATCATCAATCAAAGCATTATCATTAATAATCAAAGTGAGACACTGGACAACACAGGAAATTAATCACAAGTGGCAGGTGAAGCACCTCTGGAGGATGAGCTTTCTCTGCATACTGAAAAGGAGAACTTCTCTGCCAGACTTCACAAAGGTAAGCCCTGGGTTTAATACCAAGTTACACGTAACCCCCCTCCTGTCTGCCGTGCAAAGGGAGACGTGTGATCACTCTGCTGCCAAACAGTGTAAACTTCAGTGCTGCACAGACTGACCTCGTGCAGTCTTACAGCAGTGAAAGAGGAGCACAGATTCCTAAATCATTGGGAGTTCCAAATTTCCAGTGGTTTGACTGACATCAGTCATTCGTGATGACTGAATAAAAATTACTGCAATTATAACCTTAGTCCTTGCCACATGGGCCCCTCAACAGGTACCAAGAGAACTGCAGTGATTGAAAAGGCAGAGTAGTAACTTTGTTGTAGTCTCATTAATAAAGCTGATTGAAACCTTCTCAGGGTATGGACAAGCTGAACACACGTCACTGTCTAGAGCCACCTTTGTTAGGTCTCTCCTGAAATGGAAGATGATTCATTCTTTCATTACAACAGTTATGACCTGAATATCATGCTGAGCTAAATGGAGCTTGCCTTTGCATTAACAACATCTACAAGGCACAGAGAGTGTGTGGATCTTACAAGAGCTGCTGTCCCGAGGCTTTTTTTTTAGCCAAAGCCTGTAACTATGTGACTTAAATTAGTGTAGAATGTGACTAATCAAGGTTTGTTCATGTTATTTCCTTTTTAACCAAGAAATGGCTGATTTTGTTTTCAGCCCTCCAACATGTAAGCAATGATGAATCTTTACTGGTAAAACACCAGTACAGGAATCCTCCTTGCCTTTGGCTTATGGGAGTATGGAGGTCTCTGATAGATGTTGTAGGATGCTTATGGGGATGGCAGCTGCCACAGCTGTAAAAGCATGAGGCATGACAATGGCTACCAAGGGACTTTGAAGAACATTTAGTGCATCAGCAGTTGGGGAGTGCAGGGTGATACACACTTGGCACAGCTGGTACAAGACCATGCTCACAGTAAAAGCCATTTTGGCATTCCAGGCTCATGTACCTTTTCCAAATGCTAGCCAGGTACTGGCTGGTACAGAAATGGAAGGATGCCATGTTCTTTTTGAGTTGTGCTGTCCCTTGAAGAAGAATCTTGGTCTAGCTTACTCTCTAGTATCTAGGACCCCTCTATCTTTCACTGACATCTCAGATGATGGTAGTGGTCTAAAGGAACATGAGCCCAGCTTGCAGGGTCAGATGAATCATAGAATCATTAGGGATTGGAAGGGACCTCGAAGATCATCTAGTCCAATCCCCCTGCCAGAGCAGGATCACCAAGACCAAGTAATGAAAATACATATTTTCCAGAATTCTGTCTTTGACAGTAAATGATGGAAGACTTGGAAGAAAAAGAGAGTAAGAATAATTCATCCTTTGATATTCAGTGACTTACATCATCTTTAACTGAAACTGTTTGAATCCTAAAGGGTGATAACTTTGATAGAGCACTTTGTTAATTTGAATAATTTCTTCTTTTCACCTTCAAAATATCATGTGGCAATAAGATCTGTAGAAATAGTTAAAAGAAAAAAAAAAGGAGCAATTTCCTCATGTTGAAGTAGCACACAGTTCACAATCATCCTCAGTAGAAGCTTCTCTAAGGTAGAATCCTACTGCATTTAGTAAATCCTTAGCTTTTCCAACCTCAGCAGACAGGCTCATGTTCCTCTAACTGTGGGGAAGGGGATGCTCCACCCAAAGAGATTGCACTAGATGAGTTCTTCCAATCCCTAATGTTCTGGGATTCTGTGATTTCTCTGGGTTGTATTTTGCAGGAGATGGGGCAAAATCATAGAATCATAGAGTCATAGAATCATTAGGGATTGGAAGGGACTATGAAAGATCATCTAGTCCAATCCCCCGACACAGCAGGATCCCCTAGACCAAGTCACACAGGAACACATCCAGGTGGGTTTTAAACATCTCCAGTGAAGGAGACTCCACAACCCCCCTGGGCAGCCTGTTCCAGTGCTCTGTCACCCTCTCTGTGAAGATGTTAGAGACCACAGTTCCATACTGGCTTTCAAGCAGAAGTTCAGCTAAGTCTGACTGTGGACAAATCTCTTTTAAAATCTACCTTGTCAGTGAGACATCCAGACAATTTCTGAAGTAGCCCACTTCTTCTTTTCATATTCTTTAATGGATTAATTGTCGCCAGAAATCAGACAGGACTTTGTTTCCATTAGAAAGCATGATGCACGTTAGAAACAGATGGGTGGTTCCAGAACTTAAGGGGCTGAGTCCTTCCAAAATATACTCCATAATGTGTTTTAATGGTTACTTCCAACAGTAATAGAGGTAACTAGTATCTGACCCAGGCCCATTTGTGTTTTTGACATGTGGGATTGCTGCAAAGCACTCAGCTGTGTCTCGCTGACACAGAATTTGGGGTTCATGAAAACATTCAAAATTGAGGCACATTCCTTAACTGGGGTAAGATTACCCTTGGGGTTACTGAGACTGGGAAAAATGCCTGTTGACATGCAAAATGCCTTGGAGTCAATTGGGATATCCTGCTGAACAAGAAAATCAAATACCAGGGCAAAGGAAATGCACTGTCATTTTCTGTTAAGGAGCTCATTTTTTGCCTCTTTTCGAGCCATCAGAAATTACTTCAAGCACAATTAAATAATCTACATCAGTACCCCAGGAGTTAAGATAGCAAATGATATTATGGCAAAAATGTCTTTAATAAAGCACATCTCAGTAAAAACAGAAAAGTGCTTTTTCATCAAATTCCTGAGTAATTCAAGAGCTGTAACATCCAATTTTTAATTTTACTGAAATGGGCGTATTCTTCGTTCAAAACGACAAGAGCAGTTAGTAGAAGTAGAATTAGGTTAAGATCAGGCCTTATGTAAGAGCTTGTGTAATACAAGTCTTTCATATGTGATTGTGCAATTGTCTGTGTTAATTGTAAGTAATTATCCATGTTCTTTGGATACTGTTGTTCCCATCCTACCTCCCTGATTCTGTGGGTCACATTCCAAAATCTCTCTACTGGGGAGAAAGGTAGGGAGCACAGGGTGGCAGAGATGGAGGGAGCTCCTGCCGTGTCCCACAGCCAGAAGAGCCACAGTTCTTGACACATTCATGCTGTTGCCCAATGGATGTGGGCTGGGTGAACCTGCCCTAGCAGCTCTGCCTGACTTCCTCCCATATCCAAGAATCTGGCTCAGCTTGGGAGCTCCTGTCCTCTGCACAGCCAGTCCCTCAGCCATGACATTGTCCTGATATAAGGTGGCAGCTGTCACAGATGAGCCACAAGAGCCACAGCTTGGACATCCTTGCCTGCTGCTTCATGCACACCGTGCCTAACAGTGAATCAAACTGATTCATGTGGAGTTTAAGGGAATATTGGGGAAGGATTTGAGAAGATCTGGAATTATCTTACATTGATTTTGCTGTCAACTTTTGGCACAACGTTCCTGGTTATGGGCTTGTTGGTCTACATTCATTGGACACCTTTCAGCCAAGCAGGATCATACCTGCACTGCTTAGGCAGCAGACAGTGTCAGTTTACAGGCTACAAAGCATTTACTGTTTAGAACCTCTGCTGGGAGCTGTAAGACAGACAGGACAGCTGGGGATAAAGTCTGGCAGCCAGGGAGAGACATTCAGCAGAGGAAGGAAACGCTGAGACATGGTCAGGATACTGACCCTGGAGAAAGGCTTCCTGAGTTGTCACTCGGTTTGTCTCACAGAGTGCAGCTGTCGACAGTGAAGGCATCCAGGTTCTTGTTAAAAATTTAAGTTTCTCTCTACAGTCAGGGAAAACCTGGCTGCTACCCTGTGAAGGCAAAGCACGATTCATCACACTCTCAAATATTCTTCTAGGTCATATGAATCACGCCTTTACATGAGGAGACCTGATTGCCCTCTACAACTACCTCAAAGGAGGTTGCAGCAAGGCTGGTGTTGGTCTCTTCTCTCAAATTAGTGATGATAGGATGAGGGGAAATGGCCTCAAGTTGCATCAGGGGAGGTTTAGATTGGATGTCAGAAAGAAGTTCTTTACTGAGAGGGTGGATAGGTGCTGGAATAGATTGCCCAGGGAGGTGGTGATGTCACCATCCCTGGAGGTGTTTAAGGAACGAGTGGACATGGCACTTAGGGATACGGTCTAGCAGTTAGATACTAGGAGAAAGGTTGGACTCGATGACCCTGGAGGTCCTTTCCATGATGATTCTGTGATGCCTGTTCTTCCACCTTAACTGTCAGGAGAGCCAGGGAAGGCAAGTTCACTTATAGATGTCAAAAATACCCATGTATGCCTGAAATTTGCTGAAAACAATAAGTTCTAGTGCTTCATTCCTCAGAGTCCCATGTGTAAAAAGGAGATAGCACATGGAAATCTCACTATAAGGTTTGCTACTTGGAAGATACAAGGGGGTTTTAGTTTTTAAAACTCTTCTGTTACAAAAGCACCGTTGATGCGACAGCCTGTGTAATTTGTGCACATTTCAAATCGAACAGCGAGTAAGATGATGTCCTTCTAAACTTACTGACACTAACTTTCCTCCCAGTTGATGTTCTCCCACTTCATGTTCCATTAGATCATATCTTACCAGGAGAGCAGGCTGGTTAAGTGCAGAAGTCAATCTGATGACACATCAGTCTTTACTGTGCTTAGCTCCAAATACCTGAATAGAGGTTCTGCTGGTGTGATATCGCTGCACAACCAGAGTTAGGTGCATATTCACATGTTCATTCTTTCCTCAGAGAAACCTTGAAGACCATTTGTGAGCTTCTCTAGAAAAGAAGTGTTGTGCAGTTTGGAATGAGAGAAAGAAATAAAGAAACAGAGAAAAGGAACTAATTGACTTTGAACTTGTCTAAATATAATTGCTGTTACTGACACTTCATGAGCACTGTGGAAACCACATTCAGCCTTCTCCATCTCTTGTGTGTGATGCCTCTACATAAGTCAAACAATCTTTGCAACCCCAGGTGCCTTCACAGACTTTATAATCCTCTACAAAACACTGAAAACACACCTTCACCACACCAGTGGAACAAAACCACTCTGAAGGGTCAAGCAATAGTTGTTGCACTGGTTCTGGCCCTTTGAACTAAAAGGACAATAAAAATAGTTGGATTAGATATTCACTGTAGGTCCCTTCTGGCTGAACTACTCTATTTTAAAGCACTATATTGCAGTATTTAACATTACACCTTAGGATCACAGAATCACACAACATTTGGGATTGGAAGGTACCTTGAAAACTCAGCCAGTCCAATTCCCCTGCCATAGCAGGATCACCCAGACCAAGTCACACAGGAACATGTCCAGGTGGAATACAAACATCTCTAGAGAAGAAGACTCCACAACCACCATGAGCAGCCCCTTCTAGTGCTCTGTCACCCTCACTGGGAAGAAGTTCCTTCTCATATTGATGTGGAATCTCCTCTGTTTCAGCTCACACCCATTGCCCCTTGTCCTATCATTAGATGACACAGAACACAGCCTGGCTTCATCTTCCTGACAAACACCTTTTGCATTCTTATAAATATGAGTGAGATCACTCCTCAGTCTCCTTTTTTCCAAGCTCAAGAGGCCCAGCTCCCTCAGCCTTTCCTCTCAGCCGGCTCCTCTCCCGTTATCATCTTTGTGGCTCTATGCTGGACTCCCGCCAGCAGCTCTGTGTCCTTCTGGAACTGAGAGGCCCAGAACTGGATAGAAGATTCAAAATGTGGTCTCACAAGGGCAGTCAGGGAGAACATCTCTCGATCTGCTAACTACCTGCCTCCTGATCCATCCGCGGTGCCATTGGCCTTCTTGGCCACAAGGGCACAATGTTGGCTTATGGTCACCAGGACCCCCAGGTCCCTTTCTCCTACTCTGCTCTCCAACAGGTCAGTTGTGCTGTATTTAATTTAACAATGATATGAGTTGAGTTTGGAATTGACTGGTTCACCCAAGAGAGGACAAGCTCCAAGCAGTAGAAAAGTGGTCCAAACACTTGTAATGTCTTTCAAGGCACCTTTTCAGCAAATTTAAAGGTGGCAAACAAAAAAATCCCCCAACAAACTAAAACAAGTGGAACTTCATATAGAAAAGTCAATTTCTACAAGATTCTATCATTCAGCTCCTCTGATTTGTGTGCCACCTTCAGAGCATCCTCAAGGACCCATTTCCAAGAGACAAGGGTACTGCTAACTGCAAAACTCGAGGAGAATGGGGTTTTATAGCTGCTCTGACACTCAGGTGATCGATGTCTTGACCTACTGATGTGCACTTTAACTCCAGGAGCATGAAGTCTGCCAAAGCGATATTACGTGGGAGAGTTATACAAGAACATGTGGAACATGAATCTATCCCCTATCTCTTGGCATCAAGGACGTTAATTAACCATGTGATGAGAATGCCATTTTCAGCTTACAGTGCAAGCTGGGAGAAGCCACCAGTGATCCCCCAGCTTTAATAACCGTGTACTTAGTTCAAGGAAGGGGAAATGGTTGTAGTTATTCAATTGGAGGACTTTCCTGATCATTGTAACATCGAGCCACAGGTAGAACTTGTGGTCTTTATATCAGAGCAATGAAAGTGCAGATGCCTCAGTATTGGTATTTTGTTTTGTTTTAGAAGAGGATGCAAATTCACATTCAGGTGGTTGCAGAGGCACTGCGTGTGTACCAGTGCACTCAGTCTAGGAATAACCATTTCTCCCCATATCTGGGGAGAAATGCATCTATTCAAGAGGAATTTCTTTACTGAAAGGGCTGTCAGCCACTGGAACAACCTACCCAGGGGGTAGGTTTTTTTTTTAAACATCCTTAGAGGTGTTTAAAAGAAGCGTAGATGTTGTGTTGAAGGACCGAGCTTAGTGGTGATGATCGGGCTACAAAAAGGTTGGACTCAATCATCTTGAAGGTCTCTTCCAGCTGAAACTGTTCTATGATTCTATTTACAGTCATATTTACCAGAATGGGCTTGATCCTGTAGCTGTTACTTCAAACCATTTCCTTTGGTTTGTGAAAACCCAGGGTCAGCAAATCTTGTATTTGTTACTGCAGATCATGATGATAAGGAAGAAAAGATCATATTGATCTCAAAGAACATTCAGACTGTGAGATCCTTTAATACAGTGTGTCTGCTCAAAACAGAGAACAAGAGGCTACATGCTTATATCTTGTGAAAAGGGATCCTCAACATTTATGCTGCAACTCCAAACACAATCTACAACAACTAAACATACCAGGGTCATTTATTAACTGCCAAAACCCTGGCTACACAGACTGTGGTGCCATTCAGTGAGATCTGGACAGGCTAAAGAGCTGGGCAGGGAGAAATTAAACATAACAAGGTTAAGTGTAGAGTCTTGCAACTGGGCAAGAACAACCCCAGGGACCAGTAGAGGTTGGGGACTGACCTCTTAGAGAGCAGTGTAGGAGAAAGGGACCTGAGGGTCCTGGTGGACAGCAGGATGACCATGAGCCAGCAATGGGCCCTCATGGGCAAGAGGGCCAACAGCATCCTGGGGTGGATCAGAAGGGTTGGTTAGCAGACTGAGAGGTTCTTCTTCCCCTCTATTCTGCTCTGCTGAGACCACATCTGGAGTATTGTGACTAGTTCTGGGCCCCTCAGTTCAAGAAGGACACAGAGCTGCTGGAGGGAGTCCAGAATAGGGCCACAGAGATGATAAAGGGAGTGGAACATCTCCCTTATGAGGAAAGGCTGAGGGAGCTGGGTCTTTTTAGCTTGGAGAAGAGGAGACTGAGGAGTGACCTCATTAATGTCTATAAATATGTGAATGGTGGGTGTCAGGAAGATGAAGCCCTGCTCTTCTCAATATAAACTAGTGATAGGACAAAGGGCAGTGGGTGTGAGCTGGAACTTAGAAGGTTCTATATGAATGTGAGAAGGAATTTCTTCCTGGTGAGGGTGACAGAGCCCTGGAAGGGGCTGCTCAGGGGTGTTGTGGAGGCTTCTTCTCTGGAGGCTTTTAAAACCTTGCCTGAACATGTTCCTGTGTGACTTGATCTAGGTGGTCCTGCTGTGGCAGGGGATTGGACTAGATGATCTTTCGAGGTCCCTTCCAATCCCTAATGACTCTATGATACACATCTTTCTTAGAAAAGCACCTTTAATGAGCTCCCAGTGCTGTAACCTGATTTCATCACACGCTAGCGTGTCTCATTGAGGAGAAATCCTGTTGATGTCTAGCTGATCTTTGAAAGCCAGAGATAAGCAATTGTTTGTCAACGTCAATAATGGCACAATGAAATAAACTGTCTACGTGCACTGACAGCCCTTACATCCACGGGGGGAGCCGCGTAGGAATCTTTGCAACGAGCTGTTTTACTCTGCAAAAAGTGCCAGTTCACCTGAGTGGTTTTTTTTTCCTGAGAATTTATCTTTGTCTGAGGAATTGTTAGTCTAGTGGAGCATGGGGTAGGGCAGAGAGAATGCCAGTCGTACGCTGTCCACAACAATAAACTGGGAAGATGCTTCTTTGCTCCCCTGCTGTGAATCACATGGTGATGCAGTTCTCTAAAATCAGAATTGGTTTGAGAAGCCTCAAACACACTAGTCCTAGATATTTACTTGCCTTCTTGTGTATTAACAAAATATTCCACAATCCCAGGATGTAAAAACTAAGGCTGGTATTTGAAAACAACCTGATTTTCTGCTGGTTAAAACTGGTGCAGATGTAAAAGTCACCATATTATGTGTACAAACATTTTGAAGGCAAATATCAGCTGATTAGATCTCTGAAAACCTAATTAACTAATTTTAATGAAACTCTACAGCAAATTGAAGTATTACTGAAGGCTTAATGCTGAGAATTTGGGGATTTTTGTATTTGTTAAAAAAAAAAGACGACATTATTAACACTTAACAGATTAATGATTTCGATAGAGTCAGTATTCTAAAAGAAGTCATTGTAAACATGAGTATCTGAGTTGGTTATTATGCCATGCACTTTTATTGGAACACAGTGTGACCTGGGATAGTAATTGTGGAGTCTCCTTCTCTGGAGATGTTTAAAATCTGCCTGGACATGTTCCTGTGCGACTTGACCTAGGTGGTTTTGCTGTGGCAGGAGGATTGGACTGGATGATCTTTCGAGGTCCCTTCCAGTCCCTAAAGTTCTGTGATTCTGTGATAATTCTAAAAATAATAGAAGAATTTGGACTAGGGATACTAATACTGATTCTTAAGTCCGGGTTTCATAGTGCAAGTAGAGCAAACAACATTTGCAGTGTGTTTCTTGAAAATAAACACATTCTGCTTTGAAATGAAAAAAAAAAAGTGAATTAAATATTATAAGTTAAATGTCTGAATTTGGCTGTTATGTCTAGGGACTAGTGGCTTATTCTGCTGTTGCTTTTTGATGCAAGTTATCCTGATGGAGAGGGAGAAAAAAAATTATTCTATTTCTTGCTTTGCAACCAGAACCTGTTGGTTCATCCTAAAAAATAATATTAAAGTAGTACTGTAGGGGATAGGAAATTTTTTCTAATGATTCGTAGAAATGTTAAAGTTCACATGGGAGATGTCAATGTAAGAGGTTGTTTGTCCTGCAGCTGGCCACAAATGACAGCAGCAGAAGCATTTTGACAATGGTGCTCATCGGTCTGTGTTTTCCCTCCACAGGAATTCAGTCTCATTAGACTGAGGAGGTGCCAAACTCCTCGGAATAATTTATTCATTTTGCATGAATTATGTTGAACTTTATTTATGCTGCCTCAGAATCCTCTCCTGTTTGTGCTGTATGTTTCCTTTTTTACAGTGCTTCTTTTAAAAAGGTTTTTGAAAGGTTTTCTTTCTGGGAGGTTTTATCAGAGCTTTTATATAACATGTTCTGCAGTCCTTCCCCCCAGCCCTGTGTTCAGGTGCTGCATATAGAAAACTACTAGTTTTTCTACTGCATTGAAAAAGTACTGCAAAATGTTCTACTGAAACCTGACAAAAGCAGAAGCCCCACCTTGCCCACCATAAAAATAACAATGGCATATTTAAGGAAACATTTGTTAGGGGAAGTGGAATGAAATACCTTCCTTATAAAGCGTCATTTTCCTTGTACAGGGGCCAACCTGTTTCATTCGTTGGTGTTCACTTTAGGATCCGTTTGATTTAACTCTCTCTTTACTTTGGAAGGGAAAATGCAATGAATTTTTAATGCCCCACAGCACGTGAGAAATGAGTAGAGGAGTCAATACAGCTCCAGAGCTGTGCATTATGAAGAGTAAGTTAAAGTAGGTCAGCACAACGCACGAAGCTAAATAGACTAATAATGCATTCTACGGGTAGACATTCATCTACCAAGGAGTCATGCGTTATGTGCTGGCACCAGCACAAGATAAGCATTTTGATTTGTGGATTTTCAAGTTCACATTTGTACTGCAAAAAGAAGCAGCTTCTTCAGTTCCTCCTAAACTCACCCTCACTTTTATTAAAGGGGCATGGCTGGGTCTTTTTTGGCTCAGAATTCAGGGGTTTGCTGGGGAGATTTTTTTTTGGGTTGATTTTTCAAAGGTAAAATCTTGTTAAGATATATGTAAAAAAAAAAGATGAGATGATAAATGAGGCTTATAATTAAATATTCCCCTCGAGTATTTGCAAGTTAATCACAGGATTTCATAGCAGCTCATGAATGGGGGGGATGTAAAAGACTAGAAAATACAATGAAGCTAATCAGTCTGGGTTTTATCCGAATTAAAGACATTCCGAAAACAAGCTAAAGACCACCGAACAAGGAAGGAAGGGCTACAAAGAGAGTGTTGCTTGGCCAGCTGATTCTTCATTTTAAGCCCTGCTTTGTGCAAAAAAAGTAAAATAGAGTTTTTTTAAAAAATTTTCATCAAAATACTTTTAGGAAAATTCTTCTTCAGAAAGTATTGGAAAAGAACAGTATGTCATTGTGTGGTTATTAAGTCTCAAAGTCCACACATCACATCTGTTTAGGCTACAAGTTAAAACTAGGTTGCCATGCTCAGGTTTTTCGTTTTCTTTCTTGGGTATCATTCATCATCAACGGGAGAGGTATTGTAACTGAAAATTATCCTACAGTTCCAGTCCTGATCTCAGAGCCAAAAGAGGAGTTGTCTCCCCAGAGCTAACAGAATTGAACTGCAGCTCAAATGATCAAATAAGAGTCAAGTACACAAAGAAAAAGTTTGTTACACAGGAGGTGTCAGCCTTTGATGGACTTACACTTGAAGCAGAGTGCTTCACTCTCTGCTGGCTGCACTGCAAAACCAAAGGGGAATATGTCCTCTTTTGATGGTTTTTAAAAGGTAGATTTAGATGCATTAAATTTAAATTTTAAGCTTGTGGACTCCATATAAATATCAGAAGAAACTTCTTCACAGTGAGGGTGATGGAGCACTGGAACAGGCTGCCCAGGAGGGTTGTGGAGTCTCCTTCTCTGGAGAGGTTTAAAACCCACCTGGATGTGTTCCTGTGCGACTTGGTCTAGGTGATCTTGCTGTGGCAGAGGGATTGGACTAGATGATCTTTCAAGGTCCCTTCCAGTCCCTGATGTTCTGTGATTCTGTGATCTAGTCCTAGAAGGGTCAACCCTGTCTGGACCAGTGTTAACATTTCTTCTGGTTGTTTCCCCTGGACACTTGCTACAGACTTGCTGCTTTCCCACATTGAGTCAGAAGAAACTGGGGAGCCACCAGCACCCCTGTCCTGCAAATTACACTCACTGCTTCAGCTCAGCCACACATGGGGGAGTCTTTTGAAAGAGAGGGATTCAAAATTTACATAACACAATTTTCATGCATGAAAATTGCAGAACTTACATACTTAGTCTTTCTCTTTAGTGTCTAAATAACTTCTCCCACTGGCTGTCCCCTAATTTTGTTGTGTCATAAACAACACTTGAAAGAGCACAGTGCAGGTTTTAGAAGCCTACAGTGATATCAGGATGTTGTAGTTGTCTCCTTCAATGGAGAAGTTTAAGACCCACCTGGGTATGTTCCTGTGTGACTTGGTCTAGGTGGTCCTGCTGTGGCAGGGGGGGTTGGACTAGATGACCTTTCGAGGTCCCTTCAATCCCTAATGATTCTGTGATTATGACTGTTTTCCAGCCCTAAAATCAAGTTAATAAAAAGGAACTTGCCAAGAGGAATGGGCACTCCCTGGTAGAGAAAAAACACAGGATGAACTCCGTGCACTTTTTTTAGCAGAGCATACTCTTGCATAAGTATTTAGTGATTCATATATATTGCTTAAAGATGAGCTACGTACAAGAGAAAAACAATAAATCAGGGGAGATTTTCTCCTGCTTCATTTTAATCATAGAATCATAGAATCTTTAGGGATTTCAATAGACCTCAAAAGATCATCTAGTCCAATCCCCCTGTGGCAATTGCTGTTAAATACAAAATTTTAGCATTAATATCCTTGTTATTTGTCATATATGCAAAAAACTGATGACTGGCAAAGAATAAAAGCACATAGTAACACAAACAAACTTCAGATACTGAGAGATAAACAGCTTAAAATAATGTTTTGATTTTTTTCCCTACCTACTACATACTTGGACACAGAAGATCTTTGTAATTTTATTTGTGACAAACCCTGTGTTGGATTTTTCAATGAAAGTGCTCCAAAACCCTCCAGAAAAGACATGCTGAAGCTCCCCAAAGTTCAGGGTGAAAAAAATCACCCTCCTAATATTTCTAGTGTTTCTGAAGTTGAAAACTAAAATCAGAGAAGTTCTGTATTTAAAAAAAAATCAATAGTATCTAAAACCAGTCAAATTGAATTGAGCATAAAGAAGAAAATCTGCATTTTAAAATAGCTTGTCATAAGTTAACTTAATCCTGTTCAACAAAACCAAAACACTCTAAATAAGCCCTGAAATACCAATTTAATTTTATGCATTGCTTTACAAGGCAGATATTTATCATTTAGTTAAACTTTACAAAACTACTTCAACATGTTTTGGGGGTTATTTTTAATATATAAGGAAGAATTGTCCCTTTTGAGTGTGTCTTGAGAGGTCATCACTATAAAATGGCTTGGAGAATACAGGAGAGTGCTTCTCTTGCTGTATTTAATAGGACAATCTTAAACTGTGAGCTCTGGTCTTGCAATAAGAAGAACAGATCTCCTGCCATCATGTGGAATGTAGCAGTATCTCCTCTTTAAAATGATCTGATGTCTCAACACCGTGATAGTAAACACGTCGTGACAAGGACATTATTTTGTGTGTTGTTTGAACAGTGAACCTTGATTACCGAACATGACTATTTTAGGGAGCAGGGTCCTAGCCCATCTCGAGGAAACATCCTCTGTGATTGCCACAGGGATGCTCTGCTCATGAACCTGAGGTTAAACGACCCACTTCTTTAATTCCAGATGTTAGCAACATCACCTTACATGAAGGTTTTGAGGCTCCTCCCCACTGGATTTTGTCTGTATTGATTTCAGTCAAGTTATACCAGGAGGAGTTTGGTTTGCACTGTGTTCTCATTCTAGCTACCAGACTATCTGAAAACACGCCAGGCCTGATACTTATCTACTGGTGTCACTCACACCATTTTCAATTCACAAAGCCAAGACTGTCTGTAGAATGTGTTGAGCAAATTCCAGAGCCTTTGAGCATTCAAAAATGTACATCTGCACTAATTTTGCTTCCAAAGCCATTGGACTTTCAAAGGAAATGCATGTCTCCTGGCCATGCAATTGAAGGCAGATGGACATCCCAGTTCAAAGGAAATTCAGGACTTTATGGAGGAGAAATTGGTCTTAATGGGGATTGGACTAGATGATCTCTTGAGGTCCCTTCCAACTCCCGATGTTCTGTGACATTTCAGTTTATGGAGGATTCCTCTGAATAATGATCTACTCTGCCTAGTGCTTAATCCAAAATATTTTTGGGTTGTTTTACTTTTCATCACTGCGCCGTTCTCCTCCCCACTGTTTATCGTTTCATTCTTTCCCATCACTCTCTGTGGTACTTCCTTCTTTCCCTCTGAAGTCAATTCTGGTTTTCCTGGTTATACCTCACTTAACCTTCTTCTGATGGTTTTCTGAGTTGACCAAAAAGGGTCTCCTGTGCTCAAGGTAAAGGTGATGCATGAACACTAGTGGAAATAGAAATTGTTGAGAGCACTGGCTTCCAGCTATCCCTCAAATTTCTCATTACACCCCTAATTAAAGTGATCAGTTTAGAAAGCAAGTTAAGTGATGCATTTGCTGCTAGGTCAAGCTGTGTTTGAAAGCAGAAGACATCTTAATCTCTGTACCTCCTTTCACACAGAACCATTCACTTTATCCTTTCTGCTGTACAACTAGACTTTATGGAAGGCTCACTAGGTATGGAGTTGGTCACAGGATCACAGAATCACAGAACATTAGAGATTGGAAGGGACCTTGAAAGATCATCCAGTCCAATCCCCCTGCCACAGCAGGATCCCCTAGATCAAGTTGCATAAGAACAGTCCAGGTGAGTTTTAACACACTTTAGAGCAATGAAGGAAGAGTTGACTCTTAGAAATGTCTCTTTTAGACAAAATTCTGGAATGACATCACAGAAATGATGATTGCTCTGATGTAAGGAGGAAGTTATTTCTAAGTCTTACAGTAATTCCTACAGCAAATTTAGATTCAGAAATATTTTTGAATCTGTCTTGTTTTCCTCTCCTTTAGAAAGGTTTAATTTTTCCTCATAATGTCCTACATCTCAGTGCTGTTGTTTTTAATATCTTAAAAAATTTCTAGGATAATGCTAATTGGCATTATTGTCAGTCTTTCAGTTGAGTTAGTTCTTGAAATGTTTTACATTTTCTGTTTGTCTTCCCTGGCCAAGTGCAGTTGATCAAGCTGTGTAGGGTCAAGGTCTTTTAAAAATCAACACATTGTGTCTAAGGAAAGTTGGAAAAAGATCTAATCCATTGTATTTTCCAAGGAATGTTATTTCCAGGGGGTCAGGACTGAACTAAGAACAAAGCTGTGTTCAGCCACAGTAGAACATGTCTAGCATTAGGTAGTCAATAGTTCTGGCACCTCACAGACACCCCTGCCCCCATGGATTTCCAGCTGCAACTGTCTATAGTGTTGCAGCAGTCCAAGCTGTGGTTTGGAGAATAATGGGATTAATGCAGCACAAAAGTTTTCCAGAGGCATGTTTATTTGTCACACATCATATCAAATACCCTTCAATGACAATTTAACATTGGACCAGTTTTCTTGGCCACGATGTGATGTTTGTTGCCTTTGTAGCCCCTGTAAATCATTTGCGAAGTCTTCTTTCATAACAATGATTTTATAGGTGTTGTCTAAGGAGTCTTTTAGCTTTGGGGCTTGAGCTTTCTCCTCTGTGAAGTGGGATGATTTTTAGTCAATGGGATTGCCTGGAAGCTTGAATTGGTTGTTATTCTTGGCTTAGACTCCAGCCTGTAAGGTGTCCTTGAATCACATAACATTAAGGATTGAAAAGGACCTCAAAAGATCATAGAATCATAGAACAATAGGGATTGGAAGGGACCTCAAAAATCATAGAATCACAGAACATTAGGGATTGGAAGTGACCTCAAAAGATCATAGGATCACAGAACATTAGGGATTGGAAGGGACCTCGAAAGTTCATCTAGTCCAATCCCCCTGCCAGAGCAGGATCACCTAGAGAAGTCTTTATTTTTATTGTTATTTTTCCTGGTGCTGTTAGTGCTCAATATTATGTTAATTCATAGGTCAGGTCATGAACTCTTTACTCAGGCAAAATTTAAATTGACTTCACTTCCGTGTTTGTGACTGAATGTCAAAAATGCAGCATTATTTGGACTTGTTATTCAAAGTGAGAAACACCGCACAGATTTAGTTGTGTGTGTTCCTTTAACAGAACTCTGTGAATCTTTATCTATTCTCTTGTGTTCACTTATTTATTTCAAATAAATATTTATTTCTTGTTTATACAAGGTAACTAAAATGAGTAAGAAAGGAAAAAGTCCTGCATGTGTTTAAATAGACCAACGAGATGCCATGGCTTTCCCATAAACACAAACAACACAACCAGTACGTAGACTTCCTATTACAAGTTCAAGTGGAAAAGCAACGGGGGACCAAATTAATCTGGACTAAAATTCTCCCTGCAATCTCTTGCCAGACAAATGAGTTTCCTCGTGGCCGATGTCAATGGCATTCTAAAGTTTTAAAATCAATAAACAGGCTGTAAAATTGCATCTGTAATCAGGATAAGGGACACAAACATTTACAGAGCAACGTGCAAGCATAACAGAACGCTGCAGCCGGCTGAAATGGAATGAGACGCCCCGTTCAGATGCCATTATTTTTAAATGCATGTTTAATTTAGAATCTCAGCTGAGATAAAATGCAGACAGAGCCCTGCTAAATTGCTATTACCCGCTGCCTGAAGATATCTCCAGATTGACCCACCTATCTTAACCCAACTTATCTATAGTAAAAAACACATTAAAACTAAACGACAGGATTCAAGACATTCTGTTTCCTTTTTTCCTCTTCTTCAGCATTGTACATCATTGTCCAAACATCCAGAGATAAATTTTAGCCCTGTGGAGAGGCGCTTATTCCTCAGACAAGCTGCAGCACCGGCTCCAGGAAGTTCCCAGGTTAGCGCGTGTCTTTAAAGGTCTCTACGTGTTGCAGCACGTTGCTGCTAGTGAAATGTTTTGGAGCTCTCCAACAGGTGTTTCGGGAACACGCTGTTGTTTATCCCAAAGCTGCTGCTCTGCAACCTGCCCTGTTTGCTCACACGTCCCATGACATATGACTGATCTTTTGAGGGCTTGGGGGAATAGCTCACGGTGGTGCGAGTTAAAAACCCACCCCAGCAATGAAGAGATGCAGGAAGAGAACCCAAAAAATTAGAGTGGGAAGGTGAACAGCAGGAGTGAGGTGGGTGGTGTGGGTCTTTGGAATGAAGCAGAACGGACAAGCAAGAGGCACATCTCTGGAAAAATGAGCTGTCACACTAAGGACTGGGGAAAAGTGACACTTTGAGGTCATGTTTCAGAGAAAGGTCTGCCTTTTACTATTGATGTTTTGGGGATGGATGTGTGACATTCTGTCTTAAAAGGAAATACTAAGCTGGACCAAAAGCAGAAAGAGTGTCCCAGTCTAACAGTGTGCTGTAAATGTGTAGGTTTTGGGGGGAATTTTAGGTGCTGTTTGTTCACCATACCCCTGACATGGTGGTCTCACTTCTCAATAACTAGAGGGAATACACCTGGTCTGACAGCTTCCTTCACAGATTCACAGAACATTAGGGGCTGGAAGGGTCCTGGAAGATCATCTAGTCCAACCCCTCACCACAGCAGGGTCACCTAGACCAAGTCACACAAGAACATATCCGGGGGGGGGGTTCTTTCATTAGACTTCTCAGCTCCTGGAAGAAAGTGATTATTGAAGGGTCTCAGATTTCAGAGCAATAGAAAGAATGAATCCCCAGAGTGAAGGGTGGGTTTGTTTTTCCAAGTCTTTTCTCTTCCACGGACATAATCCTTCAGCAAGTTGTTTTTCCTTGCTGTGCTCCAGCTCCCAGTCTGTGGAACGGGAACGAGTCGATTTCCTCACAGGAGCGATGTGAAGATAAATACGTTCAAAAACACACAGCGCTCCAATAATCCATTGCATCCTTAACTACCATAAAATTATTAATACAGGACAAATGAAATGAAGCTGGATGATGTGCCTGTACCTGAACACCCCTAAGGGTGCAATAATCAAAAGCCAAATGAAGGAAACAATTTGATGTCAATCTCACACATACTTGGAACTGGATTCTGGGCTTTTTTTCTTCTTGATGTTAATGGTTGACAGGATTGCCATTGAGAACTTTGTAGAAGGTAAGTCTGTACTTTAGCTGGAAGCATAGAGCTGAGATGTCTGTATTAGTATTAAGCAGGCTGGTTAATACTTCACCGTAGAGGTCTGAGTGAGGTGCTACCGGGGTGAAAAGCTGTAAGAAGTGTTCTTTGGCTAAGAAAAGCACCAAACTAGACATGGGTTCTTCATGCTACCACCTCATGTGAGGAACACCTTTGGTTCAGCTTGTTGCCAAAGCCCTTTTGCATATTTCAGTAACATGCCACAGCTTTGAGCAAGGGAGGGGAAAGGGCAACTGACTCAGTAACAGGGAGAGAGAAAATAAAAGATAAGGAAGAAGATGTATTTCAGGAATGAGCTGAAATAAGTTTTCCCAATTTGCAGGGGAGAGAGCGAGGGTATCGTAGACAGCAGCTGTTTCAGAACGTGGTGATGCCTTTGTTGTAACCAGAGGGGAAATGCCAGTTGAGGGGCTGAGGACACTTCAGGACAAGTGGGCAGGAAGTGTGGAGAGTTTATGACACAAGAAAGAGAAGGAGCAAACTGAGGAGTTTACTGCCATGGATAGGATTTACCCCGTTTACAGAGTTGTTCATTTAGGCTTCTTGTGTTCCTTCTGTGGTCTCCACAGTGTGTTCTATCTGAAGAGAGAAAGACTGTGCTTCCATACAGCGATTTTTACAGCTTGTAAAAAGGCCTACAAAGCCTGGTCTAAGTTCTCTGTTATCCCTGCCGTGACCTGATGACCTCCAAAAGTCCTTTCTAACCTAAATAACTCTGTGATGCCATGGTTCTTCAAAGTGTCCTACGGATGTAGCAACTCTCTCCACCGGTTGTCTGGAGAGCAAAGGAGAAATACTTCCTCGCAGATGCTTCTGGTTGATTCCAAGCATTGGCTGGAACCTGGGCCAAGAAAAAGGAATATTTTCACAATGAGTAAGAAAGGTGGTTGACTGCACATAGGTGGAGTCCCTAGATGAGCACTGTCACTTCAGAATGAGAGACATCAAATCACTCTAAAAGTATAGAGGATTTATTTTTTGAATGAACACTCTGAAAAGATGTCTGAGGTCTCCTGTGGGCTTTTCTACAGGACAACCTTGGTATCTCTTCTGTCTTATGGGAGTTTCTCTAGTGCAGATACAAATTATGCACCAGAACATGTCAGTGCCAATCCATCTTTAAGACAAGAAACAAAAATCACATTATTTATTAGTTATATTAGTCAAGAGAAGGGAAAGGTAAGCTGACTCTTTTGGAACTAAAGTCAAAGTCTTCCATGGATCAGGAATGGAAGGATATTTACTTTTGAAAGTGCCATGGAAAGTTGAGATTCAGGAATTTCTCACTGGGTAAGAATTAAAGTTTCCTACAAGGTCTTTATCTTGTTTAATGTAACTAGTGACTAATAAAACTTATCTTGTTTAATAATGGATGAACTAATTATCCCTATACATGTTTAATCCTTTTTAAAACCTGCTAAGCTCTTGGACTTGCAGCTATCATGTGGCAATCAGTTCCACAGGTCAATTATCCATTGTGAAAAAATGTCTTCCCTTTTATCCTCTCTGAATGTCTTGCCATCACGTTCCATAGGATGCTTCATTATTCTTGTTATATGAAACGGGGTAATTAGAAACAACCAATTTCATGATCTCTATCACATGCCTCCTGTTTGTTTATCCTCTTTCTTTCCTAATCTATGTGTCATTACTAACATTTCTCCTATCCTTCAAAAGTTTCCACTGCCCGTTGCCAAGCCTTTGCTCTGCTCTGTTTTGATGGCAATGACCTTAGGATCAGAATTCCAACATTTTTCTCACCATTTTATGGACAACAACCTAAATTGTGATACTGGATCTGTCAGTGCCATTGACTGGTCTTGTAAATGTCCTGGTGGTTATAATGAATGGGTTTTACTCGCTGTCCTGAGTTGCTCAGCTCGTACGTAGCAATTATTAATAGTAAATCCCCACGTATCTACAGTTACGAGTTGTTGGGGAGTTGTTATTAGTTCCTTTTTCTAGTTAAAAGGAAATAATTCAGATAGTGATGTATCAGCCACTAGAGATGGAGAGAGACTAGAATGCTACAGTCCACATCGCTGCAGTGTCTGACTTTGGCTGCTGACTGGTGTGTGCAGCTTCAGAAGGAGTCTGTGCTCTCCCTAGGCAAACTCACAGAGTAAGGCATGTGTCTCCTAAAATTAGTTGCACAAATCCACAGCATCATGCTGAGCATATCTGTGAGATATGGGATTAGAACCCAAGTTCTCCCATTCTGACTCTGTCTAGAGCTATTATCTCTTCTGTAAGCACAATGAATATTTAATTAAAGTGGAATAAATTCATTGGAAAAGATTTTGAGATCTACAATCTCCTGGACTATCTTTTGGTGGTTAGGCTATTCTCCTGGGAGGTAGAAATAGAGATGTGGTTTCAAATCCCCTCAGGAACAAAAGAAACTTGCACCTGGGATTGCCCTGTTCCAGGTGAAGCCATGAGACTTTTGAATAAAAAGGAGTCAGCAAGAGTGTTATAAATCTCATTTTCTTGGATGCAGTTCTCTGAGAATGTTTCTGGCTGAGGTCCTGCGGGACAGATAGGCAGGGAAACCACCTAGTTTGCAAATACAATCCATGGTGGAATGAGAATAGGTGTGGAGCACCTTGGCAACGTGAAAACTCTGCAGCACTATAGTAGGTGTTACTGGAAGAGTGGTAGATGTGGTAACTCGGCTGGTCTTGGGGTATAATGGGAGGAGAGATTTGTGAACTGTCAGTGTCTTTATTTAGATGAAGTAATAGCATTGAACAAAACAGCTCCAAACCCTTTCTCAGGAATGCAATAAGCCCATGAAAATTTAAAACTAATGAGAGGGATTACTCTAAAAACAATAACTTTTGTTGGGTCAGTCAGTCTAGAGGAAAGCTAGAAATTGATAGAAACCTAGATCTCACTGGGTTAGGCAAAATTAGGCAATTTTGAGGGTCTACAACATGACCTTTGTCTCCTGTAAATTTTTCAATGTCTGTGTTTCTGACATTTCAACACTGTTTTCCAGCAAAAGCATTGCAGGAAGTCAGTAGCTGCATCAGGCTGAAGAATATTAATCAGTGCTCGTCAGAGTTCCCATCCTCCACGAGGGAAGCATTAGGAACAGCACAGAGAAGGATGACGGTTAGAAGCAGATGGTGAGTAAACTGTTAAGAGTCCAACTTCATTAGCATTGCTTTGATAGATTAATGGTGCCCTGAAATCCTGCCAGGCAGGCTGTTGCCAAAGGTGCCATCTGTGTGGAAAAGCATACACATCAAGAAATTCAGCAGGAAAAAAAAAAGAAGAAAAGAACAACTAGCTCCATCAGTCACACCCCAAGTTATTTCCACCCACCATGTGCTGATGGATAACCCAAAAGCCAATAGTAATTATAATAATGTTGAATTACATTAAAAAAGAAAAATGATACCTGAACATCATGCTCTGTGTTTTCAGGCAGCAGCTCTTCTCAAAGCTAATCTAATCATAACTTCTATTATTATTATTATTATTTTGTCATCAGCAACACCAGCATCATTTTAGTTATTATTCGTACCACTACTTGCAGTGTGGACACGCCTGGAAGGCCAGTTGTTGTATGACTGTGGTTCAGTGGTAAGAGGCAATCCCTGCCCCAGAGAGTCCAAGGAAGCAGTTTTCAATTCTATTCTAGTTTGTATTCAGCTCCAGCTGAAAGTGTTCCTATTTATTTCCAGTTCAAGCCAAACGACTGTTTCACAATCAGTTCGTTAACCCTGAATTAGTTTGACGTGGTTCACAATCAGAAAGTAAAACAGATTGAAAGAGGGATGTTTCAGGTAGGGAAGAGGTAGCCAAGACATCAGATGGAGTGAAGCTGAACCTCCAGCTGCAGTTCCATTGACAGATCCTTTGGCCTTTGTTGTGTAAGGAGGGAACTGCAAACTTTGATGCTGCACTAGATTAGGAATGTGAAAGGGATCGATGTTGTGGTGGGCAAGTAGGAGACATCAGAAAAGCTAGATGCCTCACCATTCCCCTTCCTCCTTGTTCACTCCACCTGCAAATGAATCTGTTCTGAAACATGATTCATTTCTGTATAACAAGATACAACAGTGAGATTACTGCAGGAACCTCCTCGGCCTTGCAGCCTCGCAATGCATCACCTCTGATAACAACAATCAAACATGCAGCCTCGTCCCACTGGAGCCAATTTGTGTGGAGCACTCAGCTCCAGCACGAGCAAAATGCCTGTAAGCTATGTGGGTCTCACCTTGAGTCTACAGAGCTGCTCAGCCTTGTGGTGTAGAAGCGTAGGCTGGTGTTTCATGGTTGGGCATCTCACATGGAGGAGATGGGGAGTCAGAGACAAAGTAAAACTGCAGAGTGACAGCTGGGCTTTGAAGACAGAAGGACACATTTCTGTTGCTTAAACAGAGGTGTCTACTGCCATTTGAGGTGGCCTGGGGTACTCAAGGCGAATGGCAGGTGAAGAGCAGGTATGTCACCTGACACATCAGCTGGAGTGGGGAGACCAGATGCGACATCCTTACTTATAACAAGACATTTCTATTTAAGTAACAAAGCAAGCCCAGGTGAAGAATACCTCGAGTCCAGGCTCAGACACCCAAGCCAGGTGCCTCCATTCAGTTGTCTGTATCAATTGGTGTTTAGACTCCTATTTTTGTCCATAAGAGAACAGTTCACCTGATCAACTACAAGCATGATCCCTAATGATTCTATGATTCTGTGTGATCTGACTACCTAACCACGGTCTTTTACTGGCTTTTATGATACCCTGGGCTACTACTGAAGACTTAAGAGGGCCTGAGGGACACTTAGAAGTCCTAGGTCAAACACACAAGGTGTACGAACATGCCTCAGGTATGCCATGGTGTCTCATGGCACTAAGTGCCCATGTGGGCAACTGAGTCAAGCTTTATTCACATAATTATATCTCTAATTTTAGGGGTCTGAAACTGGAGCTGAATAACATTTAATGAGGCCTTGTGCTGAAGATACCTCTGGTAAAAGGCTGGATTAATCAGGATTTTAAAAAAAAGCCCAGCAAAACCAAACTCAGACTTAATGCTAAATGTACCCACCAGTCAGGCAGGTAGTACACAAGGGGAAATATCGCCCAAATTCCTTACTTTTGGCCCAAACAAGTTAACAATGGATGCCAACCTGAAGGGCTGCAGAATTCAACACAAACCCAACCTACATTCCAACAGCATCTAAGCAAAATTTCAAGCAGGGATGGCAACAGACAGAAAGAGCAGATGAAAAGCAAGATAGCAGAAGAGGAGGGTGTAATATTGATGACATATAATTATCTGCAATACTAGTGAAGGCTGGGCAGGTGGGGCAGTCTCCATTATAAATACTGGCTGTGTTTAACATGGTGAAGTCTGAGTCACTCGCCCCATGTTGACTGCGTCCTCCAGTCAGTTTAGACCAAGCTCAATTGCAGTCAAGGCTTAGCTCTCAGTTCTCCACCTTGCTTAAGAATGTTCTCAGAGCTCACCAGCTTTAAGTCCATGTATTAATCACAATTAGCTGGCACGCCATTAAATGAAGTCTTTTACAAGCTGTGATCAAAACCTCCACAGATACAGTCAGACTTAGAAAACCAGGAAAGAAAACACCCAGAGTGTCCAAAGTTCATGTTAACGTTGATTCACGGCATATTGATTTTCCAAGGAAGCAATAAATCTCCCGTGGATTTAATATTTATTCTGACCTATCCTTAAGAACCATGAAGAAGAATTGAATGGAATTAACCGTACTCCATTACAGTAATCTTTCAGCAATGTTTTTGCCTTCATGCTAAATTAGCAATGTGTGTAATATTTTCTTTCATTTATTTTTTTATAGGGACTGCCCTAGACTGTCTAGCTTTGCAATTTGCATACTCGATTGTTTGGCTGTAGACAGCTAATTTAGTTATTTTTATGTTTTCACCTGTTCAGGTCCTTTTTACTCTTAGTGCAAAAATTCTGCTCGTGTTTCATTTATCTTGCTAAAAGACTTCCAATATCTTCTTGATGTTTTGAAATCGAATAGAAAAATGCAGATTCATCAAACATAAGAGACAAAGGAGAAAGGACAATAATAGTCTGATATTCTGTAAGTTACTCCAGTTATGAGTTACTTACCCACTCCAGTTATGAAGTGAGCTTTGCCTGTTTTTGCACTGAGTCTCAGAACTGGTCACGGGAAAAGATCTCAATTCCTCTGGATTCTAAAAGTCAGAATGAGGACAAGAGAGGACTTGGACTTACACGTGGGTTTGACTTGAAATGCTGCAGTGAGTCCTGTTTGTATTTGCCCACGTGTCACATTTTTTATGGTCTTTCAGCAATGTTTGAGGAAATCTCAGCTGCTTACACAGCCACTGTTTGTGGCTGCTGGTGTTTGTTAATACGCTCTGCAGTGAACTGTGGTGGAGTAGGATTAGCTGGTGCTTGGGGGGTATCATCAGAGAGTGATGTGGAGGAGAGAAGAGTGGTTGGAAGCAGCATGTCTGTCCTAAGCTAAGCCATTGCCGTTTGTGGGTCAAGTAAGTCGAACTGGTAGCTGCTTGGAATCACAGGTCTGTTGGACCCTAGTAAAAGAAGACACACTGGGCAAACACTACGACACTTTGGAGGGCTAGTCTGCCTTATTAGCTACCTGTACATTTTCTGTTGGCATTGGTCTTCACTGCACCTAAGGTCTACACTGAAAAGAACATCCAAACACTGAGGCAAATCAGATTATACCATATGATGTTCTGCAGATACCATGTGCACTCTTCTGCTTTACTGGCACATTCTTGCTTTTCAGTAACTTGTTGTCTTCTAGGATATCCAGTGTTTTTAGTACCAAATAAACCTTCTGAATTAAGGAGAATATGTTTTGTAAAAAATAAATTACTTGAGGGTTCATCCTTCTGCTTCTTCATTTCCCTCTGGTTTTGATGAGACTAGTTTCTATACCTCCACCTCTCATTTATTTTCAATTTCTGAAGTCCAGGCTAAGGAGTGCCCACACCCAAACAACAGTGACTAAGGCTTTGAAATAACATGAGGCATCTTTAACGTATTCTCCAAATGTGGAGCAATGAGTGAGGTGCTGCCTGAAGAAATTGGGTGAGACAATTTCCCAAGTAATGAATTAATAAATGTTGCAATGTTTGTAAGTGCCAGTAAAACTCGACCTGGCGTGCTGGAACGTGATCAGCGCTCTCCTTCCCAGCCACCTTCGCTTTGCTAGACAAGATGCTTCTATTTTACTCAAATAATAATAAAAAGGAGAACTTGGTATCTGAAATGCATATGTTTAGGATAAATACTCAAGAGGAAGCTTGCAGAGCAAGGACTATAGTATTGCACCAGAATTAGACCAAAGCCATGTGATATGTGCTTTATGCCAAGAAGAGCAAGACTCTATGGCAGTCCTGCTCCAACTGATGGTGTCAACTACTTGACCCCACAGCCATTTACCCTCAACAGAAAACACCATGTCAGTTTGTCAGGAATGATTTTTTCAACTTCCTGTTACACAGGAAGATATAGAACCAACATCTTCACTTGTCTGACTGATTTTAGAGGTTTTGCACTGAAGCAGGCTGCCCAGTGGGGTTGTGGAGTCTCTTTCTCTGGAGAAGTTTAAAACCTGCCTGGGTATGTTCCTACTCTGGCAGGGGGATCGGACTAGAAGATCTTTTGAGGTCCTTTCCATTTCCTAATGTTCTGTGATTCTGTGTGATTTTAAACTTGGATATTCTGTCTAAACTACTGAGAGAGAGAGAGAGAGAGAGAAAGGGAGAGAGAGACCTTGCTGACTGGATGGTGACTTCCTTTGGGCTTGCCTTTGAGCTGTCATGTTGTGAAGGACAAGAAAGGAAAAATAATCAAGTAGTTTTGAGAAAACATCAAGGAATTAGGTGACCAAAGGCTGGTGAAACACATCCATCAATACAAGTCAGTGAAGCAGTTTGCCTAGTTTTAAACCCAAGTTAAGGGAATCCCATGAAGGTAGAGTCTATGAAGCATCACCTACTAAAATTTGTGGTGGTGAGAATGCCTTGTTCTCTTACATGAAATGCAAACACATAAGGAAATGAGCCCTTCCAAGCAGGTCAGATGGATATTTTCATAGAGAAAAAAGGAAAAGCCATCTACTGGCTTAAGAAAAGTCCCTCTTTTATGGGACTGCGTATTGTGGAGACTGTTTGGGGCAGACTGGATGGTAAACAAGGGGAGAATCCCTCAAGGTGGTTAAGAACATCTCCTCCACCTCACTGCCTTAGAAGCCTTGGACTTCCTAGGGGACTGGTGAACTCTGTGAATTCCTCCTCCCACTATGTGAGTCCATAGGGTCCAAAATTTGCAAAGTAAAGTATGAGACAGCATCTTCTGAGGTTCTAATCAGGCTCTGGAAATCAAAGAACAGGAGTTTGTGTTTTTGACTCGTCCTCTCTTCAGCAGGACTCAGGTGCTTGAGCCTCTCTAGAAATCTATCCCTCTGGACCTGAGCCACCAAAGCACTGAACTACAGACATAGTTTTCAGAGCTGACTATTGGCTTCCCTGTACTATTTGCATTTCATGTCAGGCGTAAGTTCAAGGGTCTTCCTGGCTTGGACTCTGCAAACTACATTTCCCAAAGCCAACTTTTCAACAGTAGCCTGTTATATGGGGAGGGAGGAGGCTCCAGCTCTGGGTTCCCAACTTTATCCCATCATATTTAGTGTCAGAGGCTCTCACTTGCAAAGCAAAGCACATAACATTGGGGAACAGGGGCCCTTGATGTGCCTAGTGTTTTATCTGCTCTATCTTTAAGAAAGGGATATTAGTCCTTGCTCCTCAACCTCAGACAGTTGTTGTGAAGATTAATTAGCTAATGCTTTTACAGCACAGAGAAGATGTAAAGTGCTACTGCATAAAAGTATTATTAAGTGCCTGCAGGGTCCTCCTGTCTAATGTGGCTGAATGGGAGAGGCTCTGAACCATGGAGATTAGGCAATTTTAAAATAGTTCTTTTCAAATTGTATTATTTTTAACTCTTTGTTAGCAACTAATATCCTCTCAAGAGCAGTTGGAAATATTTGCCCCATTCATTGTCTTTTTCTCTTTCCCTAATACTCACTGTTAAATGAACACACATGGCCTAGGGTTTTACATGAGTACAGCATCCTATTGCCTTAAATAAAGGTGTGATTTTACACCAATTTTGTTTATCCTAATCCTTTTCTTTCCATTTTAAATTAAGCTTATTTCAGTTCAACATAAGCTGATTCAGAACAAGTTTATGATAAAGTGAGATAAGCCACCCTAAAACTGAAATTAGTGCATCCACACAGGGATTTGCTCCAGTTTAACCAAGGATGTGAATGTACAAACAAGTTATAAGCTAGAAAATGAATTTAGAGCTTGCACACGATGAAGCAGTACCTGCTAATGCTCTCACCCCTAGGCACCTCCTCTCCAAATCCTTAACTTTCATTGAGAGATAACAACCTCCAACACTCAGGAGGTGGGTGTATGTCCAATGTGAGCTCGGGAAAGAGGGGGGATGCTTGGGCAAGGACTACCTCATCAGCTGGGCTGTGGTCCTCTACCTTGCAGGAATGACAGAGAGGACTGAGGGAGGGCAGTTTCTACCCAGCCTGACGGCATGTGTCTAAGCACTAGCAATCTGCAAATTGCCCCTTCTCATTCAATCTTATTTATGTGTTTGCATGCTGCTTTGGCTGTCTTACATCCATGCACATGAGCACACAGAGATGCTCTGAATTGCTGCTGTCCCAGCGAGTCACTATTACCCTAATCAAAACGGGGGCATTCGACGCCGCTTTTGTCTTAACGCATGTAAGTGCACAACTGGTAGATGGATGGGTGGTTGATGGAAACTCAGACGTATGCAGGGGTGTTAACAGAGAGGGACAGAATGTAGCTGGTTCTGTTACAAGAAAATATAAAGGTGAGCAAAGGAAAAAATGAAATTAGAGGAAAACTGGAAAAAAATGATTGAAAAAAGATACCACAGAATCCCAGAGCTTTAGAGACTGGAAGGGAACTCAAAAGATCATCCAGTCCAATCCCCCTGCCACAGCATGTGAAAAAGTCCTTTTACCTCTTGTGCCAATATTATCAATATAAATAGTATTGATACAATTAGAAAAACAAAGAAGTGAAGTCTTATTTGTGTTTCTAATTTTGGATGCTATTGAGTCTAAATATCCAACATAAAGCACTTTCAAGGCACGAGGAGTGGTCGTCACATGAAAGGTCTATGTTTTCCAACAACGTATAGTTTTACTTCTTTGGGACTCACATTTTTAGTTACCTTGGTGTTGTCAAGCACTGATTAATGTGATTAGCAAAAGAAACAGAGGTGCCAAATAGCTTTCCCTTTCATTTATATTTTTGTTTCATTCAAAGCAGACCGGAGATTCTACAAAATTAAAAACTAAATTTAGGCTCCCAAACCCTTATTTAGAAATTTAAGTGGGAACCTTGTTTAGCAGAGATCATAAGCACATGTTTAAATTGATCCCGGTTCAGGAATGTGTTTAAGTGTATGCTTTAATCTGATTAAATATGTGTTTAATGTTAAACACATGTTGAAATGCTTTGCTGAATTGTGGCCCGATTTTCAGAAGTGTTAAGTACCTTGAACATCTCATTAAGGTCAAGAAATGCTGCATGTGTTCATGCTCTTACCCATCAAGGCATTCTCTTACATGTTTAAATTCAGATTTAGGATCCTAGCCATTTTTTTTTAATAGGAAAATTTTGGACTCGGTATAGCTGAAGATAAACACAGAAACATCTGGATTCATACCTTATCTGAACTATCTACTCATAACGAGTTTTCAAAGTTGGACTGCAGGACTGAAAACTTCAGCACAGTCTTGGTTTGTTTGGTTTTGTATTGTTTCTGTTTTTAAAACATAATTTCTAGTGCTCTCTGTTTCCAGTTGGGAGTGCTCTGCTCTTTCCAGTCCCAGCCCGCGCCGAGAAGCGAAGAGGTGTGTGAAAAGGAGTATTATTATTAGCATTATTTATTAAGTGCTGACAGCATACTTGGTTCAGAACAAGACACAAGTGAAGGCAGACCCTTCTCTGCAGATCTTACTCACAGGTAGTCTGGATTAATTTCACGTTCCAGATGGCTTTTCAGAGTAGTTTCTATTTTATCTGAAATAGCTTTCCTTCTTCTAAGAAAAACAAAGAGATAGTTTAAGATTAGAAAGAGCTTTTTCTTCCTTGTTCTAGGACTATAACAAGTTAAAGGCCGTGTTTCAGCTGCTAAAACTTTTGAACTTCTTCTCAATACTATGACTCTTATTGTGGTTGTTCTTGAACTGCTTTTTGCTGAATAAATATATATATTTGCAGGCTTTTTGCATTTTTTGTTGCTTCGAGCTTTCTAATAATCTTCACTCACATATTTTGATTTATATCAATAGCTGCTTTCCTCTTGACTTGGAAAGCTTTAGATCTAACCTAAAAGCCTTTCCACAGCTGAGCCTTGCAAAGGGTTGATAAGTCTTAGCCTGTTCCCACGTGCTTACATCCACTGTTTTCTTCCAGCCTCCTCGCTTGCAGCGCTAAGGTGTTTCTCGCTCCTCACCCACAATGTACACACAAAACACACCATCAGGATAGCTAAGGCCTGATGGGGTTTTGTTCACGTGTTCTTCAGGAGAAGTGAAGGTCTTCTTGCTTTTAAGCAAGACCTTGTGAAGTAGCAGCACCCTGAACATATTGCAGCAATATGGTCATAGTCTCCTTCACTGGAGAANACGATGCTGTGATACTTGGAGAGGGACTGTAGTTATAGGACAAGAGGATACAGTTTGAAGCTAAAAGAGGGTAGATTTAAATTAGAGCCCAAGAAGGTTACAGATGCACCCTCCTTTGAAATGTTCAAGACCACATTGGATGAGGCTCTCCCTGGCCATGGCAGGGGGTTGGAACAAGATGATTTCTGAGGTGCCTTCCAACCTAAGCCATTCTATGATTCGATGATGTTTTGATACTTTTATATGATTTAATTAACAAAAATGCCAAATCATATTTCCCCAAACTATTGTGTGTCTTTGTTGACTATTCAAAAGGGTTGGCATACCTTCAGCTTGACAAGAATTTGGGAGCAGACTGGCCTTGGTCAACTTATCTCCAGTGCAGGTAGAATCTGTTCAGGTGTAGCTTTTCAAGCAGATGGATAAATTCTTCAGTTTGGTTTCACAGAGCACGATCTAAAATACATCTTGACTAGTTGTCTAGGCTCCCTCTAGAGATAATGTCCATAAACATGTGAAGGGTGGGTGTCAGTAGGATGGAGACAGGCTCTTCTCACTGTCGTCTGGTGATAGGACAAGGGGCAGTGGGTGTCAGCTGGAACATAGGAAGTTCCATATGAATGTGAGAAGGAACTTCTTTGCTGTGAGAGTGATGGAGCACTAGAACAGGCTGCCCAGGGGGGTTGTTCCTGTGCAACTTGACCTAGGTCAAGTCAGAGATCCTGCTCTGACAGGGTGATCGGACTGGATCATGTGAGACCCCTTCCAATCCCTAATATTCTGTGGTTCTGTGGTAATGAAGAGATCTACATGGTGATTTATCCCAGAATCACGGGGTGCTTAATTGATTTAATGCATGATACCCACTTAAATATATTCAAGACAGAATCACAGAATCACTCTGGTTGGAAAAGACCCCTGGGATCAATCAGTTCAACCATCTACCCTACCTCACAAGACTGCATGGAGAATGTAGACAACTATGTTATATTTAACATCACATCTTTTTAGATGCCTAATGTCAGATGAAGCCATCTCAAATCCCTTATCAAGAGTGCTTAACTATCATATCAGCACAAGAATTGCTTTGGTACCTTTACTCCGCCTCAGCTGATTCACGTCCTTGTTTCCTTATCGGGACATGTTTCCTTGTTTTGTGTGTTCCAGATTAATGATAATCATGATAATTCTGTAGGGAGATTAAGTAATCCTCACAGTCACTGTGTGTAATAGGTAAATATAGATATCACTCTTTTACAGATGAGGAAATAGACAGTGAAAGTTTAAGTGACTCGTCGTAGCTAATTTAATCCTGTTTGAGCTAATCTAATCTATGTTTTATAAATAAATCACACAGTCAGTGTGATACGTAGGCAAGAGACCGTCATGCCAACGCTGCAGATAGCACTCAGGAGTCCTAGCTCTGAGGCTGTCTTTGTCCCACAGAGCCACTGCCTGAAGAAATAAGAGAGAAAACAATCTCATAGTTTTCCATGAAGAATATCTAGGTGATCATAGAATCATTAGGGATTGGAAGGGACCTCAAAAGATCATCTAGTCCAATCCCCCTGCCAGAGCAAGACCACCAAGACCAAGTTGCACAGGAACATGATGTCCTTTAATGCCGCTGAAGTTCTGAAATCACAGCACTTCTCTTTCTCTCTCAATAAATTAGGATGGGGTTTGTCACTGCACAGAAGGGTTTGGCACGTGAAGGAATCAATGAGACAACTGTGCTGTAGGTAGCACTTAGGTTATTCTTTTAGAGCGTTGTTGAAGAGAAGATGCAAATCCCTTTGAGAACAAGGCGATACGGCTTCACTTGTAACAGTTACCCCTAGTAGCTGAAGGGATATTAAAACCAGTAACCAAAAGCTATTTGTTTGAATTGTTTAACTGCTTTGATTGGTTTTTAATTACTTGTAAAAAGTTGTTTTAATTTTATTTTTTTTAAATCTACTGCATTCCTACCCGGGCAGTAATTACTCCTTGAAATAGAAATCTGTTTGCAAGACACAGCCTTGTAAGGAAACAGAAATTCAGATCTACAGCTCACTTCTTTTTACATGAGTGAAAGGATGAGGTCCACTCTGAAGAAGCAGCTGCTTGCTGGTGCAAGGGAGGAGGGTTCAGTTCCTCCTCCTGGCTCCGATAAAGGGCAGATGCAAAACCTTCAGGAATGATTATTTAACCTTGAGACTACCTGCTATCTCTGAGTAAAATCTATTGTCTTTGGGATTTGTAAGTGGCTGGGTAAGGTTGGTGGGTTGTGGAAATGAGAAAAGGTTTTTGAATCCTGCAAAGACCATGGAGGAGGAAATAACTGTTTTATTCTATTTATTCAGCTGGTAACACAGATATGAGAAATTTACACTCTATAGGAGAAGATTACAACACAATTGCACGGCTGGCTTCTGGGAGTTCCCTAAATTACAGGGTACATTTGAAGAGTGAAGTTGAGTCTTCAGCCTCTGATCTCCATTCTCAGCTGAATGTCTTCCTCTCTGTTCAGATTTCACTGCAGGTACAGTCAGCACGGCCTTCTGTGATTAGCTCCATCTCGGAAGTACGGGGCAATCACTTCTCCACAGAAACATGTTCTACCTCTTTCAAAGCCTCTGGTTAAATTTTTATCTAAGTCATCAGATTTAGCAATTTGTAACTGATCTAATCTCTCTACAAAATCCTTGCTCACTGAAACTGTATCCAAAAGCTCTTCGCTGTAAACCTTGTTGTTCATATAAAAATAGAACCGCAAATTATGCCGGGCTTCTCTTTATTCTCTCTCTTTCCCCCCTCCCCACTTCTTATGACCTATCATCCTTTCTTTTAACCTGAATCAAACAGATTTGCAGATTTGCTTAACAATAGCACTTGATGAATCATATCACCAATTGCCAGCTATCGTGCTCTGAAACAGCTAATAGTGTATAATTAACATTATAGGCAAGTAATGAATCACATCATCATTGCTGACTGTCTACTGCACTGTTAAAAGGGAAGATTTAAGTAATCACAACCACCTTCTTAGTTTCTTCTCTCCTTCCCCCCCAAAGTACTGCAAGAAGAAAAGGAAATTCCAACTGTGTATGTCAGCTGTTATTTCCATCAAAAAACACGATAAACGATAGCTGGAATAATTTACATAGGAAAAACCTAAGACAGATAGGTAAATAGGTTAAGGCTTGCTGTAGCTCATCGTATTTACTGTCAGCATGTGCATTCAAACAGGCAATTTGCTGGGATGAAGGATATCTCTGAGCAGAAGTGATAAAAAATTCCGTTTCAAAGTCATATTCATCTACCTTATAATTTGGAAAATTGTATTCTCCTCTAGGCTCCCATTGGACAGTGTGTCATAGCTGTTCTCTGCCAAGCTAAGGGAGGTAAAGGTAGTCTTGATACACCTCTAGGTTTAGGTCTCAATTTGTTTCTAAGTTAGGCGAGGTGTTTGAACAGCCTTTTCCACATCTTCTGCACAAAATTCTCTGCTTCTTTGGACATTTGGGTTTTTTCTCTTTTTTTTCCCTTCTCACTTTGTTCCACTTTTGGCCAATATTTCAGCTCAGGTCTGAGAATCAATATAGTGATTTTTCAGCTTGTGATTCACTGACAAAAACAAAAATGCTTTTGTAGAAAGCTCCACTTTGTGCTCTCCCCACACACAAGGAATCACAGAACCATAGAATCACTCTGGTTGGAAAAGACCCCTGGGATCATCAAGTCCAACCATCTACCCTGCCTTACAGGTTCACCCTTAAACCATATCCCTCAATGCCTTATCCAAATGATCCTTAAACACATCCAGGGATGGTGACTCCACCACCTCCCTGGGAAGCCTATTCCAGTGGTTCACTCTTTGTCCCACCAGCATGGAAGTCACCAGAAGCTCTATTTTTAAGACAATCCTGACAGGTGATTGAGGAATACCATGTCAATACAGCCTTACACAGGACCTTTTTGAGGTCAGTTGAAGTGTGCTTGCCAAGTGGTGTCATTGACCTATTTGTCTCACTCAACGTGCTCAGTGGAAGAGCAAATACTAAAGCTAATGAAAAAGCTGCACAGCAGCCATTCTCACTGACCCTTAAGGGAAACCCAGGAACTCACCTTGTTAAGACTGTTTACGCAGAACCTCTGTGTAACGGATCAGGACCTTTTCCCTATAGCATATGATCTCAAGTTTCATCAGGAGGGATCTTAAATACATATATGTTCCCAATGGATGCTTTAAGCTCTTTCAACAAATGCATTTTATATATTTTTTTAAACAAAGAAGTTTTCAGTTTTTTAATACTTCAGTGATTTTCCTCTTAATTTATCCTCTGTTCTTAACTTCTTCCTACTCAGAATTTTCCCCCCTCCTGTTATTTATACTTTGGTAATAGAAAAAAAAGCCCCAAAAACTCTGGGTGAGGTTCATCTCTTGTGTTGCTGTAAATCATTGCAGGCTCCCTTTTCCCTAACGGAGCCACCTGCAGAAGGAAGATCCTGTGATTTAGTTGCTGCCTCTTCCAAAGGCGCCTGTAGCTGTCCTTTGAATGCAGAGCATGCCTATGGCAACTAGTTTGTACTCAGACATCTAAGTGTAAATACACGAAGTTAAATGATAGCAGCACCACCCAGGAAGGAGGGTTTGATATTCCTTTGTCCTTTGATACTTTTTTCCTCTTTTTGCAAGTCAAAGTATAAATGAGGGGGAAAAAGGAAGGAAGAGCATGAAAAGTCACCAACAGTCATCATCTGCTTAGAGAAAAGTTGGAAACTTGTACTTCAGACGATTTCCATTATTAGCTACAGCTTTTAAAATACAGACAAGAATAAGAAACTAAACCAGGCACAGTCACAGAAACACTCTAAGCATCAGCTGAGCACAAATGGAGGTGTAGGGGACTGCTCCAGCAACCAACAGTTAAAAGGGTCACTCAAAAGGAGCTAGTTTCCTCCCTGTGTTTAAGCAGATTAACACATGTGAGAGTCACTTCCTACGAGAAGACAACAGGGAAGAAAACAGATTTGAAGAAAATGGGATAAAGAACCCTGACCTGGTCTTACAGCAGTTAGGCTGCCTAGCTGAGAAGGAGCAGGTCTGGATTAAGACCTCTGTTCCCAGGCTTGTTTATGTATTTTGCATTAAGCAGTCGCTGAATAAAACAAACCCGGGAGCTGAGCCAGGGGTTGTCCACACCCATGCAGTTGCAGAGTGGGGACCTCAGCCTTTCCCACAGCTATAGTCTGTCAGTCAGCCCTTCCAAGCAAAAAAGCAGAAGTTTCTCCTGTAATGTCAGTCATTTATTTTTCCCAGTAGCCTTTGAAGCAACAAAAATAAAGGTGGTTTTTAATGCTGATCTGTGAATTATTTTCCCCACTGGTCATATTTGTTTGGTTGATACTGTCCCCATTTCCGGGCCCATTTGGTCAGATGTTTTTCCTCTTGAACTACTGAGTAATTTATTGCTTTATGGAATTATAATCTCCAAAAAGCAAGGGAACTCTTAGTGACATTCTCCTATAAAAGGCCGTCCAGATGCTACCCAACTACCCCTTAATGTCTGTTAATGAATTAAAACAGAATCGCTCGTGTCGGTCAATGCACAATGGAGTTACTTGCTGGAACAGAAAATCCCAGCTGGTATAAGTGTCAATTTTGAGGTAATAATTACAGTTTTATGCGGCAGAGTATTTATTATATTATCAAATTAATACACCTTTTGGCATGTCAGGGTCTGTGGGTAATTATAGTTTAGTATTGTGGTAATAATTTGTATGATTTATGTTACCTATGGAGCAGTACCGAAAGCCAAAAATCTGTCTGGCATAATTACTGTTAAGATGTAAGATCAACAGATATCCCTAGCCAAAAGAACACAGCCCCGAGGGTAATAGACTCAAACAAGCAGAAGTCACCTCAGGTGTTTGCTTTGCAGCTTGCCATTTCTCACCTAAGAGACGGCCCACCCACTGTTCCAGGCTCCGTTCACAAGAATTGGATGCTTTCATGTTGTTGCTTTCGACTGACCTTGAAGTGCTCATTTTAAAAGTGAGATATGAGAAAGTGTAGGGGGGCCAACAGCATCCTGGGATGGATCAGAACGGGGGTGGTTAGTAGATCAAGGGAGGTTCTTCTCGCCTTCTGTTCTGCCCTGGTGAGACCACATCTGGAGTATTGTGACCAGTTCTGGGCCCCTCAGATCAAGGAGGACATGAAGCTACTGGAGGGAGTCCAGTGTAGAGCAACCAGGATGATGAAGGACGTGGAACATCTCCCTTATGAGGAAAGACTGAGGGAGCTGGGTCTCTTTAGCTTGGAGGAGACTCAGGGGTGACCTCATTAATGTCTATAAATATGTGAAGGACAAGTGTCAGAAGGATGGATCCAGGCTCTTCTCAAAGTCTTCTAATGATAGAGCAAGGAGCAGTGTGTGTCAGCTGGGACACAGGAGGTCCATATGAATGTGAGAAGGAACTTCTTCACAGTGAGGGTGATGGAGCACTGGAATGGGCTGCCTAGGGGTGTTGTGGAGTGTCCATCTCTGGAGACATTTAAAATCCCCCTAGTCACATTCCTGTCTGATTTGATCCAGGTGATCCTGCTGTGTCGGAGGGATTGGACTAGATGATCTTTCGAGGTCCCTTCCAATCCCTAATGTTCTGTGATTCTGCCAGACCCTCTGCCAAACCTAATTCTTCTGAAAACTGAAAAAAAGGGTTTGTCAAGAGTCGAAGGTAGGTGAATTGTCCTGGATTCTATTCTTTTAATTAGTGGAATTTTTTTTCTTCCATCACTGTGCTCTTGTTTTTATTATTTTTTGTTCAAAGTGCTGTGCAAGCACAGAACAGAAAGATGGGTTTTACATGAAAAGTCTACACAAAGCTGGTTCTATACAGTGAAAATATATTGTATTTAAAGCAGAATCATAGGTGACTCAGCAGCGGTAGGAATAGACTTAGAGCCATCATTCTTCATGCATTTATTTATGCAAATAAATACACAGAAATGCGAAGAGTGTCCTCATCTCCTTTCAAAGCTCAGAGCCCCCTTGGGAAATGCTTACTGCTGTTTTGGATTTTTCTGACACAAATAGTCTCCAGCAATTTTAAGTAAACAGCAGTATCTCAGGAACAGCCCAAAAATCTTGCCAATAAAATCATGATCACGCTGTCCAGACAAACCTGTAAACCTGCCTTGCTCTCGTCATCCCTTCATTCTCAGCATCACTCTGCCAAGAGGTAAAAGTCAGTCTGTACCAAGTTAAAGACAAAGGTTTATCAAGTAAAGGTTACAGACTCAAGTCTTCACTGAATAAAGGCCAAGGTCCACAAATATATGTAAATACTTAATTTTAATTAATTTATATGTGCCTGATCATGAAAACATTATGTATGTGCTCAACCTTTGCTGAGGACCTTCATGAAGTCAGCAATATTACTCACCTACTACAATATTGTGGTTCAGTCAAGACATATCGGATGGAGAATGTCCTGACAGCAAGTCTTTCTTTTATTGAATTACAGAATGTCACAAACTATGCTTGAATCTCATGAGGAAGAAGGTTTTTTTGTCTTCCTATTCCTGTACCACTTCTTTTCTGAAACTCTGTCCTACCTAGAAGGAAAAAACCTTGAAAATCCATTCTACATCCATGTTCTTACATTTTCCCTCTTAGCACTGATTGACTGTGAAAAGACTTGAACAAATTCTGAGTGGACAACATAAGAGAGAGATTCATCTCACTTAATGTTATGGATCAAAAGGTTGAATGTGTAATTCTGAGCTCGGCTCAACAGAGAGGTGCAGGCACCTCCAGGGAGAGAATAATTGCACCTATCTCAGATACCTATGATGTGATAAGATGAATCACACTCTGAAGGTGCCCACTTCTCTCCATGAAGGGAGCTTAGACTTAGTTGTTTAATTTTAAGATGTCCAAGTTAGGGCAGATGGATTTTACCTCAAAGGCTTGGAGTGTTTTTCTGAAAATCAAACCAACCTTTTGAAGTTCACTCCTCGTCCTTATAGAATACAGGTGTGCCAATATCCAATTTCCCATGTTTCTAATTCTATAGGAATAAAGTTATGTATGTGTGTATATACTTAATGGCTACACCATCAAGTTGACCTTCAGCAAATAATTAAAAAGCATTTTAATCCTGCTGCATAATGTTTTTGTTGGCAGGTACCCCAGAGGAGTTACTTTCCTTCAAGGAGGCAGCTGTCGAATTCTGCCCACTGTATCATCATTACACAACAAGTGGGAGCTTAAGTAGCTTACAGGCCATCCTACAGCTTGATAAAGCTACTTTGTAGTATAGGGCTAATTAATGTCAGACCTCCTTTACTTGGGCAACTGTTATGCCTTTATCTTTGTTTACCCTCCCTAACTAGCTCATATGATGAATGTCATTAGCTATTGCCAATGGTTATGAAATATCCCTGGGCATACTCTTAAATTCAGGCTAGCCACTGAAGCTGGGAGGAGTGGAATTGGTTCTTACGTGCACATTCACGAGGCATCAGATGCCAATACCTCCAGGTTGACTTGAAAGACAGAGTTGTAAGTGGTCTGCTGAGGCAGAAACCCTCTTGAGCTATCAAGGAATCAGAACGGTTCAATAAGCTCTATTACAGTAATTTCTCTCTTTTCTGTGGTGGTTAAACCTTCAGGTGTGTCTTCCTTGCCTTGAAGATGCAAAAACTGGAGTGCAGCACTCATTTGGCCAAGGAACAGTGCCAATATAATGGAGCATGTGAAACTGAAGCAGCTAATCACCAAGTCTTTCCACAAGCCCAGTGAATCTGGATGACTCACGCGACAGCATGGACCGGGCTGGCTGGTTAGGGTCCCTTACAGAAAGCCAGTTGATGTCTGACAAAGAACCCCATCATGTTTTGACGTGTTAATGTTTAATTATGATGTTACCTGTGATGCTGCCTAGGCATGATGAGGTGGTCTCAAACCAGGCCAGCAAACCCTACTCCCTAATATCTGAGCTCAAGTCCTCTTTCTAACACTCTTTTGGGAGACAGGATGAGTAACTTAACCTTGTTTCCTCAAGTAATACTCATAATGATATGTATAATGGGAATAATAGTTGTCTCACCTGCCTGACAGGGAGAAGGTGTTGTGAGAATTAATTAGTTTGTGAAACACTTTGAAGATAAGTGCTAAGTTATTAATAAGTAAAACCCACTGCACTCCGATACTCCTTGTGAGTGATTGTATTTTATTACAGTGCTTAGATAACACAGCGATTGTTGCCTTAGAAATACCAATAAATGGTAGAGAGTTGGAGAGATGGATAACCACCAGGTTTCTTGTGCTTTAATTTTGACACATGATTTTGACTGGCTTACAGGTATTCAGCTTCTAAATAAATTCTAGTAGTGGAAATTATTGCACACATCTTGAGGATGTGATGGGAGAAAGGAAAAACAGTGTGATATGGCGAATAAATGAATAGATAGATAGATAGATAGATAGATAGATAGATAGATAGATAGATAGATAGATAGATAGATAAAGAGTGAAAATGGCCTCTCCAGGTCTTCTTCCAACCCCATGATGTGCAGTCTTTAAAGGTAGCTCCTGGATCTTAATTCAGATCATCCAGTGCAGCTCTCTTCACACTGATCTTCTCTGCTGTGAGGGGCTGTGAGCAATATCCACTAAAGAGCAGCACTGGGAATGTGTGAAAGCTGTCAAGAAGAGCTGCTTCTCAAACGTAAACAAGCCAAGGTTTAAGGAGGTTTAGTATCTTCTGGGTCAGCGATATGATCCTGTGACACGAGTTGTTGAGCTGGCAGCAGGAGCCGCAGGGTGTTTTAAACCTGGCAGCCTGACAAACAGCTGCTCAGGGGAAGCTGGTAAATATGTGAAAATAGCACGTTCATGTAGAGTTGCTCACACTTACCTTTGCTTGTCAGGAGTCATTGGCCTCTACAGAATTAAAAGAGGTGGAAAGCTAAAATCTCAAAGGAGGAAGGTAAGGCAGCTGTTCACAGTGAAGGCTTCTGGTTCCACTCAGGCAACCTGATCCCTACCTGACAACAAGGAGGTACTCCATTCAAGGTGGAGACATACCTGACGAACTTGATACGGATGGTGAGGTTTACTTCCAGTCTCAGATGTGATGCAGGGCTTCTGAGTACTTCACAACCTCTCTGAAGCTCTTAAACAAAAAGAAATATTTATATCTCCATATTGTGTGGAACTACAAGAATTAACAAAAGTAACGTGAAGCTGAAAATTAAGGGCAGTCAGAACTGCACAGAGAAAACAACAGCTTCCTGATCCTCTTATTCATTAAACCAGGAGAGAAATTGAGCTGTTTGGCAGTGGAACATCTCCCTTATGAGGAAAGGCTGAGGGAGCTGAGTCTTTAGGTTGGAGAAGAAGAGACTGAAGGGTGACCTCCTTAATGTTTATAAATATATGAAGGATGGGTGTCAAGAGGATGGAGCCAGGCTCTGCTCAGTATCATCTAGTGATAGCAAAGGCACAATGGGTGTGAGTTGGAACATAGGACATTCCACATAAATATCAGAAGGAATTTCTCAATGAGGGTGGAGGAGCACTGGAACAGGCTGCCCAGGTGGATGGTGGATCTCCCTCTCTGGACACCTTAAAAAATCCATCTGGATGTGTTCCTGTGCGACTTGGTCTATGTGAGGAGAAGTTGGACTGGGTGATCTCTTGAGGTCCCTTCCAATCCCCAATGTCCTGTGATTCTGCAGTTGTGTTTCTTGGCCGAGCCACACACGGCATTTGATACCCACCTCAGCAGAGCTGGCAGCACCAGAAAAGGGCCGTGATACGTGCCAACATGGACCACTCTGTTTTCTCTGAAAACAGGGAGACCAGAGATCATAAAAATCAACTGGAAGCCATTTCTATTCCATCCTCTGCTGAACATGGGGGTGCAGCTGCAGTAAATGTTAATGCGAGATCCTGTGCATCGGAAGAAGCGCATCGTCTTTTTTGAAGACAAGATGAAAGTCTTTTATAAATGTGACCTACTGGTGAAAAAGGAGGGTGTTCAGAGGAAACCTATGGGTTTGTACTGATGGGTTAGATTTTTTTAATACAATACATTTTGTTAAGAAGAAGGATTAAAGTATTTGCCAAAATGATTTGTGTTGACAAAATGGCTTAGTACGTTTGGCAGATTTATTTTATGAAGCGGAATAAATTAAGGTGTCTTGCAAAAAAATGTGGGTTATATCCAGTGAAACAATTTCAAGTATTTCAGAAACTCCATTTTTATTCACTTTGCAAACGTGCTTAGTTGAACTGCCAGTCACTGTTACATTTCCATTTCCAAGCAATTAATTAAAATCCCAAATCAGGTTTTTTCTTGATCATGCCAGCAGGAGTTGGTTGCCATGGTAATAGGACGATCAGTAGCATTTGGGAGGGAGGAGAGGGAGGAAAAAATGTTCTGCATTTGGGCTTATATTATCAAAACACAAGTGCAGGTCTGGAGGAGCATGTTGGCTGATCTGTGCAAGACTGTGGCCCCAATGGTGATGACTGGAAGTGAATCAGTGTTCTTGGGACTACATTATTGTCAAGGATGTCATTTGGTCCAGTGTAGGAATCATTAGTGAAGCTTTTTCAGTCCTACAGCCTATAGGTTGAAACCATGAATGTAGCTGATCACAGAGGTTCAATGGGCCTAAGGAGGATTTTTCCATCTGTAATTGCCCACATTTGCTGAGAGTTATCAAATATAATGATTTTTCTCCCCCACAGGCCTGCAGAACTCTAGATTTGAAGCTCATTTTTAGACAATACTCTAGATCCATGGCAGTTTCTGACAGCCTTTGTATATGAGGATTTAAGAAAGCAGTAATGGAGTAGTTAGGGTGTTAAAGTTTCATGGATCGAGGTCAGGGGCAGGTTCCTGGCAAACCAGGAAGGAGAAGAGGTTGAACAAGTCCTTTTCAGAAGCAAGCATGAAAAATGAACCCCTTCGATGGAGACCAAGGAGGGAACATCACAGAATCACGGAATATTAGGGATTGGAAGGAACCTCGAAAGATCATCTAGTCCAATCCCCCCACCACAGCAGGATCACCTGGATCAAGTCCCACAGGAACATAGCCAGGTGGGTTTTAAACAGAGCTTATTTGTCACAATTTCTTTAACTTTCAGGGGGATACAACCTGCATTTTGGTAGCCATTCTTATTGCATGAGACTAAACTTCCTTCCAGCAGCACGAAACCTGTCGTGACCATCGGGTATGATGCACAGCGTCTGCTGACACTGCTAGAAAAATCCCCATGGACATTTCTAGGCTTGAGATCAAGCGTTCAGAGATGGATCTGAATCTGTAAACAGTTCATCTCTGAATCCTGGTGTCTCCTCTGACTTGACAGCTAATATGTGGTATCATATCACATGATGACCTCTTCATTACTGCTGTTAATGATTCCTCTTTTATAGGAGAGCTAGTAGTGAGTAGCTGAAAAGGTCTTGACCTCCAATGACCCTTTCAAGACTTTCCCTAAATCTCCTCCAGTGTAAGCCATTTTAATCCAAGTCAGGGCAATTTTGTTGCTCTTAAACCATCTTAAACCAGTTGTGAGTGAGTTGAGCAGCACGACCACGATGATCACAGGGGTTAAAGGAAAACTGCATTTACCTCGTGCTTCATCTGAGGAGAGGCACCAAGGGGAAGCAAACAGCCAAATCCAATGTTAGCATAACTGCACAGCCACAATGCAAAGTGAATCTAGAGATGCCTTCAGTTCCAATAAACCCACATCTCAGTTTTCCACCTCAAACCCAACCAGTTTCAACACGTGGCCATGCAGTGTCTCACAGCTGAGGAGCCTGAAGCGAAGAGAGAGAAAAGGTAAAGTTTGTGAATCTAGACCCTTATTTGAAAGATGACATCAGGACACTGTGTCACGGAGCTAAAGCCTTCTCCTGCTCCTTCCACTATGTTGATCAACACAGTTCAGTTTAAGGATGCTGTGGACTGGTGTATTCATGGCTCTGTGGTGCCTTGGGGTCCTTTGCAGCCTTGAGGACATAGACGTGAGAAAACACATTGCAGCAGATCTTGATGTCATGGAATCACAGAATCATTAGGAATTGGAAGGGACCTCAAAAGATCATCTAGTCCAATCCCCCTGCCTCAGCAGGATCCCCTAGACCGAGTGGCACAGGATCGCCGTTGCTCATCTGCTGACGGTGTGGCAAGCAGGATAGTAGCACAGAGGTCCCCGGACTGCTCGCCTGCATTAACGCAGGGGAACACAGCACCTCACATATGGTGCTTGTTAAGCTCCCCATGAAATCAGGAGATTGGTAACAGAATTACAACATGCTTAGGGTTATAGGTCATGGGCCAAATTTCATCCTTATGTATTAGCTGGAAATTAATCTGAAAATAATTAGGAAGGAATCCAGATATTAAAAAGGAGAGATTTTGAGAACATTCAGATTTCAGGTCTTACAGCAGAATAAAAATTCACATAGGAGACAGTCTGGAAAACACTGCCTGATAGCCAAGCACTTTTGCTGCAGAGGAGAGGCAAAGTCCTTTGCTCTTTGGAAAGGTACTGCTCCACTGTCACTTCAGAAAAGCCTCACCTGGCCCTGAGATTTGTCACTTGCCTCATGCTTCCACTGTCTTTGCAGGGGCTCGGTGTCCTTGGGATCTGAATGAGTTCAGATGGAGTTAAAGAGGCCAACAAGGGAGTTATTGATTTGGATATATCAATTTGCACTAGTCCAAACATGTTGGGTTCAGGGTCCAACAAACTCTGAGGGCTGCAGGGCAAAAGTTGAGCTTTTGATCTTCTGTGCATTAGGATGTAGTATAATGTAATGATTCAGGACTTTCTCTCGTGTTCTGAAATGGGTGGGAGGGGATGTGAGAATAATTGCTCCCTTTGTCTTTTCCACTCTGAAGAACCTCAGAAAAGTTTCATTATATAATTATTCTTATCATTATATGGTGACCTAATTTCTGCTGTTTTCCCTGGCATTTACATAACTCTCTGCTGACCTCAGACACTCCTCACATTCACACTCCTCAGTATAGGCATCTATATCTTACAGGATCCGGCATGCAGATTGAGATACTTGAAGTAGATAAACTGACTCATGACTTTACAACCTTGGTTCAATTTTGCTGGGGTATTTTGTAACAAAGTCAGAAATCAGACACTTGCCTGCAGCAAGTGTCTAGTGCCATTTGAATGCCCTCCATAAATCTGAGATCATAGAATCATAGAATCATCATGACTGGAAAGAACCTCTAGGATCAAGTTCAGTCCTCATCCCAACAGCTCTCTAACTCCTACCCCAAGGTCCCAAATGCCCTAGATGCTTGATTTTCAAACACCTCCAGGGATGAGGATGCCACCACATTCCTGAGCAGCCTGTTCCAGTGCCCAACCACTCTCTCAGATAAGAACTTCTTCCTAAGATCCAACCTAAACCTTCCCTGAAGCAAATTGAGGCTGTTTCCCCTTGTCCAATCATTAGTAATTTGGGAGCAGAGGCCAGCACCAGCCCCGCTACGACCTTCTTTTAGATGGTGGTAGAGAGCAATAAGGTTTCCTTTCAGCCTCTTCTTCTCTAGGCTAAATAACCTCAGTTCTCTCAGCCACTCTTCATAGGACCTGTTCTCCAGACCTCTCCCCAGCCTCGCTGCCCTTCTCTGAACCCACTCCAGCACCTTGATGTCCTCATAGGTGGGATACAGGACCAGCAAGAGACGCCCCTTTGGAGACACAAAGCAGATAGCAGGTGCCAAGTGCACCTCAGATGGCACTTGACGCTCTTGAGACACGTGACTGAAGTCCTGGATGCCTAGATTTGACCATATGCACAGTTTTTAGGTGGCTGAAGCTTGATGAGCTGAGTCTTACCTTCACTAATGTCCACATAAGAGGTAGTTATTCTGGGGTTCTTTTGAAGAAGTTGGATGATCTCAGGTTAGAAAACCTTTGGTTAGAAATCTTTGGTTGAACAAAGGAGGAATTTCAGTCCAGTGATATCTGTATCTTTATCTACCTGCATGTTCTCGGGTTTTAATATTTTGTTAGCTTTACACAAAATCCTTCTTTTACTCTTCAGAAGACAGTCAAATATATTTTCTGGAGACATTCAAAACCTGCCTGAAGAGTGGTGCTAGGGAATGCTGTGGAGCAAACCATTTTGCACCATGTACATGATAACCAGGTGATCAGTCTCGGTCTGCGTGGGTTCGTGAAAGGTCCTGCTTGACTAGCCTGATCATCTTCTATGATAAGCAGACACTCCTAGCAGATGAATGAAAGGCTGTGACATTGTCTTCCTGGATTTCAGTCAAGTTTTGATACTCTTTCTATGGCATTCTTGTGGAAAAACTGCCTGCTCATAAGCTCTGCTGGGTTAAACACTGTCTAGATGGCCAGTCTCAAAGAGTGGTGGTAAATGTTGGTGACTGGCCACAGGTGATGTTCCTCACATCTCAGTATTGAGACTTGTTTTCTTTAGAATATTTATCTGTTGCCTGGGTAAGGTGATTGAGTGCACCCTCAGTAAGTTTGCAGATGACGCCTATTGGAGTGGAAGTGCTGATCTGCTTCAGAGTAGAGAGACCCTACAGAGAGATCTGTGTCAAGGAGTCAAAGGGAACATAGGAGGTTCCACATCAATCTGAGAAAGAACTTCTTCCCATTGAGGGTGATAGAGCACTGGAATGAGCTGCCCAGGAGGGTTGTGGTGATGGGATTGGACTAGATGATCTCTCAAGGTCCTTTCCAATCCCTAATGTTCTGTGATTCTGTAGTTCTGCCACAAGCACAGTTATGTAGCCACTAACAGAAGAACCAGGTTCCATCAACTCAGACCTGTATTTTTATTACGCACTGGGCAGACAGTTAAGTCTGTAGACAGGCTTCTTCCCAATAGGACCACAGCCAAAGCTCACTTCGATGACACTGAGGCCAACTGTCCTGTCAATCAGAAGATGAACTGTGAGAAAATGATTGGAACTTTCCTTGAAACATCAGTTCTACTGAGCTCCATGTGGGCTTCAAGCCATTGCAGAAACTCTACACACAGTTGGCCAGAACATATGAGTTTGTCAATCTCTGCTGAAAAGAAAACTTTTTGAGTGGAAAAAAAAAATTAGAAAAATAATAATGTATCCTAAAATAATAAAATCAATCCTCCACTATTGTCTGTGTTTGAGAACTCCATGCAGGATATTTGAAGAGTGGGTTATTATGACTATGATTATTTGGTATAAAAATAGTCCTTGTGAGAGAGGAAATATTTCTAGAAGGTTTGTTTTAAATTTCACCAGGTCCAAAAGTTTCTTTCATATCTGAGGAATAACTGCTGTGATTTTTGTGAAGGCTATGCTGCACTTTTTGATAAATAAGCAAATATTTCTATTTCATTCTGATTTTTATTCTGTCTAACATAAAACATGCCAAACCAAGAGACACAACTACTGTTTTCATATTTGAAAGCTTCAGTCTGCTCCCTGCTATCCCATCACCGTGCATGGAATTTTTAAACCAGAATGAAATTCTTCTATTTAGCCTTCTGGTGCTTTTAATTACTTTCTGTTTCAGAAAGACTCTCATCAAGACCAGCGAGGGTTTGTCTAGTGTTTTGTTTTTTGACAAGAGAATGCATTTCAAAGTGCTCCTTTTAATTTGTCCTCAGTGCACCTGGCACAGATCTATCAGGAAGGGTGTGGGGTCTCTTCTCTGGAGATGTTTAAAACCCCCTTGGATATGTTCCTGTGCGGCTTGATCTACGTGGTCCTGCTGTGGCAAGAGGAATGGACTTGATGATCTCTCAAGGTCCCTTCCAGTGCCTAAAGTTCTGTGATTCTGTGAATCCAAAGAGGCTGTTGGGTCCACCATGGCTCTCAATCTCAGAGGCATTTTGTGAGTCCAGCAAGATCATGGATGTGCAGGATCCCACGAGGCTGAAGCCCCATCTATACACACAATTATGTTCACAGGGTTTTGATTCAAAAGCACTCATGTGATCCTCATAAACTTGACGTTTGTAAGACCTTGTGTACAAGCACTGTCTCATTAGAAATCAGGATAAAAACATTTTGGTTCTATTTGCTCAGGAAATGAACTCCATGAGGTATGCACGTATCTGAAGTTCAAACTGTTCAAATTAAAGCCAGCTCCGTAACTGGGGAAATACCTCTTAGAAATTACAGAGGATCAACAACAGTTTAAAAAGGAGGAAGGAGAGAAACCTAGCTTTTAAGAAATTTCTGAAAGAATGACTCTTTTTACAGTTTATTCCAAACCCCATGTTCTGAAAAGAATATGATCTGCTTTTTAAAAAAACAAACAAAATATAATAAAGAGGGGAAAACCTCATTGTTCATATCAACTGAGATCATAGGGAATGGGCTTAAATTTTAGCAAAGACTTAATCTAAATTTTGAAGAGGAATTTCCTACGTGTAATGATCTGTAAGTACTGGAGGATGACAGCAAGAATCCTCATTTTAAAAGTCCTAGACAGATAACAAGAATTAGGTAGAGGGGATCCTTTCTCGAGGAAGGAGAGACTTCATTACCTTATAGATGAATTTAGCACTGTTCAGGACAAAATAGTTTTCTCTTCTCTATGTCCTTCAACATATCTTGCACATTTCTTGGGACCTGTAGCCTCTACTGACAATAGTTTTCTTCCCATTCTCTTTTCTACCCCATTACTAGCTGCCAGTCATCAGAATCACATTTAAGTAGTCAGAGAGCGCTGGAACAGGCTGCCCAGGGAGGTTGTGGAGTCTCCTTCTCCAGAGACATTTAAAACCCACCTGGACATGTTCCTGTGCAGCTTGATCGAGGTGATCTAGCTGTGGCAGGGGGATTGGACTAGATGATCTTTCGAGATCCCTTCCAATCCCTAATGTTCTGTGATTCTGTGATCACCCCAATTCTCCTTAAATGGGTAGGTCCAGTTAATCTGAAGCAAAACCCCTCTTTGTTGTCAATTTACACTTATCTCCTAAAAATGAGTCAGTGAAGGACAACCTAATAAGCAAAATACCTTCATAATTTTCTCATACACCTAGATCTCTCCTGCACCCTTCCCAAGAAGGCTTTAAAAATGGAAAATCCAGATCATCTCTCATTTTAGACACTTGTCTTCCCTCTCACTGCATGTGGTCAAAATATGAACAGTGAAATGCCAGCATATAATGCAGTTGTCTACTGCATGGGCAGTCTTCTTCAATGACAACACTCAGTTCTGGGAGTGCTTGTGAGGTCAGACCACTGAGAAGAGTTAGAAGGAAAGAAAGAAAGAACCACAGTTGATATGAGTGTCTTTTAAGGCTTTTTGAATGCTGGCTTAGTAGGGTCCCAAATACCCCAGAGGATGAGACACTGACACCACCCAGAGCTAGATGTTTGTTCTTTAAGTATAAGATGGGTAAGTGTATGGATTTTTCTGTGATGATGTTATCCCTTCGTCACACTCAAAGACAAAACCTGTAGTGTAGGTGCTGGATGTTTTCATTAGTGACTTCCAATCCTGTTTTAATGCCACATGAATAAAACCAGCTTTCTGTGGATTAGGTAGCATGGATTAAAAGGCACATCCCTTATGGATCTAGTGCCATTGTTCCTAACTGAAAAGAACAGTGAAAAGCTGAAGGATGTTCTACTAGTGCTATAACCATAAATGTTATGTTCAAACACAGAACTGTCTCAAGTGCCAGCATTTCTCCTTGTCTCTACTGCTCACTCAAATATTACGAACAAGTGGACGCGGAGCTTAGGGACATGGTCTAGCAGTTAGATACTAGGATAAAGGTTGGACTCGATGACCCTGGAGGTCCTTTCCAGCCACGATGATTCTGTGTGATTCTGTGTGATCTCGTTAGGCTGGGATAATTCTTGGAGAAGTTTCTGCTCTTCTGGTATGGTTTGTGATCAATAACAACTGCTTCCCAGCTAGAAGAGTAAAACTGCAAAGGCTTTTAGCACACCGTTATCCCAGCGCTGGTCTGAGGACACAGAAAGAGCAGTGATGGCCCTGAGTATTTCTAGAGGTTCAACTGACCGAAAATTGATTCACCTGGGCAGACCTGACTGAACAGATGCCAAGAGAGATTTGCTCACTCAGATGGAGATAGAGAATAATTTTGCACTGGAGATAGAGAATAGTTTTTCCCTGGAGATATTACAGCTGTACTTTGACCACACTAGCCAAGTCATTGCAGGGTGGCCAGTTCTTACAGGGGCAGAAGATAAAGGAATGGCTTACTCAGCTGCAGCAAGGCAAGATTGATGGGAGAAAATTTTTAGATGACAACCTGAAAATGAAGTTGATCTAAAAAGGGATGTGCCTCAAAAGACTGAAATTTCTTATGTTCTCAGTAATAAAAAGCTATTAACAAAGCATTTTTAAGAGTATTTTATCTCGTATATCATGGAATAAAGATCTAGATATAGGCAGTAATTAAAGATCAACTTTGATTTTGATAATCCTTTTTAATTGCTTTTTTAATTGTGGTGAAATTTTAAAACATTTCTGTGAAGTGCTCTGTGGAAAAAACGCTGATGTGGAGAGATTAACTAATCAAGATCGCTCTCTTCTGTTTGAATAACTAGAAAGGAACTTTGAGTGGCTAAGTGTAAAATAAATCTTCTAACTAATGTATGGCTCCGTGTAATCTCATCTCACCTTCTGGGAACAATGTATAACAAATTAAGCTTGGCTCATGAAATGTCATACAAATCTGGCAGTGAGATTTCATTTGGAGGGAAGAACTACTGTTCTCTTGGTTCTTAACAGGCATAGAAAATTTCAATTACGTGAGCATCTTGACAAATTCTCCCTCCAGGGAACGGAGGGTTTTTTAAAAAAAAGTTTTCTTTAACCAACTCCAGTGTCCCAAAGAACACCACCTTGTTTAACCATCTTCAGTTGTACTTATTTGCAGTTTCCTAGTCTCTTGGCCAATAAAACAGCCTTGAAACACATTTAATCATAAAACAAAATGCTCATAGATTAATATTTTATGTGGCTGGTAAACATCAACAAAATAAACAGTAAAATCAGTAAAGAAGCTTGTTTTGTCTTCAAAATTTGAAAATTGGAAAGGACTGGATATACACCTTGAGGTTGAACACAGATGATAAAGGAAGGAGTAAATAAGATGACACAGATAAATATTCCCAGGGGAATGAAGAGTGAAACAAACTGTAAGTTTATACAAAAAGGGTTGGAGTGAGGATGAAGCAGAGCAAGCAGGAAAGAAAAGTTGGGTAACTAATACAGATGGGCTAAGTTGTACAACTCAGCTGAGAAAATTGAAGGATAAGTGGAGGTCAAGATGTGTTTAAGATAGCTCATTGCATGGCAAAAACTGCAGAGCCCTCTGGGCATTAGATTTTGAGGAATTTCTTAATTAGTGCTTGATAGCTGGTGTGTGGTGATATTTAATAGTAATCAGGAATTAAGAAAAATACAGGACCTATTAGAGATAGTGCTGGACTTGTACTGATACACATTTTACAACCTAAAACCTCAGCAGCAGATAGAAGAATCAAAGTCAATACCACTTAACCAATGATCACATTTTCCCACCACAAATATTGCATTATCTAGGCGTTGTTTTCTAGGCAAACACCCTGAGTACCAAAAGTGATGCAAAGCAAATGTAGTCTTGTCTCATACAATCAGCACACGTTAAATGAAGTAAATATTGCTCTGTTCTGTTGCAGCTTGTTCTGTATGTTAAGACTATCTATTATACCCCGATGCAAGTTAATTTCTTTGTGAAAATGGGACTTGGAAATAAAAGAGTAAGATCCTTTGTCTACTGTTTTAGTTTTCTTCCCACTCCTCACCTTTACCTTGGCTGAGATTATTTCTCTATTTACATCAAACATCATTAGTAATTTTGATTCTGCTTGTTGCTGAGCGAATTATTAGTTGTCACATATTTTTCACAGTTCACACAGACACCACGCTTGACAGCTGAGTAAAATCATTGTGTTCAACACTGTTCTGTAGGGTTGCCTTAGGCTAACCTGCTATCTCACATCCTATGAAATGTCAGTTCCCTCTGCATTTAGTGCTGCTATAGAGGTTATCTTTTTGCCTTCCTTTGCACAAAGGAATCTAAATTATTGTTGTGGGTTCTTACAGTTGAATCTTGATTCTCCTCTTGGCTTCTATGGTTTGAGTGCAAAGTGAAATGACAAGGGCTTCTGGCTAAGTGGTCATTGCAAGGCAGGGCAGCTGGTGAGCAGCACTGCTTCTATCCCATGGAACTGTGTCACCTTTGAATGGAAAACAGGACTATGGGATAGGGCAGAGATGGGCTTACCCAGCCCCACCTTGGGACATGGGTGACATTTCTACTGAGGCCTTAGAATTTGGAAGCTCCCACGAGTTCAGTGATATAGATGCAGCCAATACATCCCACCTTTACCACCAAACTCTGAGCCTCATAAGGGCGGTTCAATTCAGACTGATCCTGTAAATATAAATACAAGCTTTGCCACAACGTGTCTCATTAATACAAAACAGCCTTCCCAATCATTCATCACCTGAAATGATACACACAGGTGCTGGAGTGAGGTGCAGCTGTCGATAAAGGCTGGTGCCAAATTATTTTCCTGAGGTGAGTTGGCTTTCAGTCATGCTGAGTTTTTGTTTTCTGCTCTTTTCATTATGATTTTTAATGAGAGTGGGGAAGAAGACAAGAGTCTTTAAAATTATTACTCTTTGAACAATAATGTCTGTAATTTTCTGTTTAATTATATCAGATCGATCTGATCATTCAGTAGCTTGTGAGGCTGCATTCACACCAGGAAAACGTGTTGCTCTTCAAAAGTGTTCCTTAGACTCTCAGGTTCAAACCTCCTTGCTGGGTCTTTCAGTCGAAATCAGAAGCTCCCAAGATGTGAAAATATTGAATAAAATTTCATTTCCAGATTTGATTTCCCCTCTACACCTCTGTGTTCTACACTGGGACAATTGCTTTGAAAAATCGTAGGTGTCCATCTTGACATCAGCTATGGCTTCTGGGGTTCACCAAGAAGGAAAAAATCTAACTTCAAGACCTTCTCCTGTTAAGCCCAGTACTCAGCCTCACATATTCAGTCCAGAGGATATGTTCCCGTGTGACTTGATCTAGGTGATCTTGCTATGGCAGGAGTATTGGTCTAGATGATCTTTTGACATCCCTTCCAATCCCTAATGTCCTGTGAATCTGTGAAGAGCTGCAAACACTGGCTGAGTTCCTGTGACAGTGACAGTGCAGAGGTAGGTGTCTCTCAGAAGTCCTTACTGAAGTGCTTCCACTTTTTATAAATAATTAAACAGTCATTAAGCAGACTCAAAACATGATCTTTCACATGATCTATAAGAAACCATTAACTACTTAACCAGGTTGTCTCTTTGTTCCAATAAATATTTAATTGTTTAATATCAAGTGGAGACAAATTTCCCTTGGTTTTCTATATGAAGAAGTATAAGAAAGCAGACATCTCTTGTAGGCTGGCTGTGTAATCATCATATATGATGTCGATTCTGGTTCCTTTCCCACTGGCAAATGGTAACCATATTCCAACATGATCTTGTGCGTAAAGTGGGTCAGCATGGGTCAGGTTCCCCATCTCAGCTTTGGTGGATATCAACTAGAAATCAAGATAATAGTTTAAGCTAAGCAAAGACCCCTCTTTTCTTAGAGTGAGGAGAGATAGATTCTTCTGAAATACCTCAGGATAGAATTAATCTCTTCACACATTGTTTCTAGTTCTCTGTCCAGAGAGAAAATCACAGAATCACAGAACATTAGGAATTGGAAGAACCTTGAAAGATCCCCTCACCATAGCGGGACCACCTAGATCCAGACGCACAGGAACATATCCAGGCACATTTTAAATGTCTCCAGAGAAGGAGGCTCCACAACCTCCCTGAGCAGCCTGTTCCAGGGCAAAACCTAGACAATGAGATCAAACAGGCATGTGAATTTCAGGTATATGAAGAAAGCTGAGACCAGTCTTTCCTTTAAAGTGACTAGACTTTGTCAACCTCTGCTCTCAGGTGTGAGCAAACATGGTGTATCACAGTGTACCTGTGGGCATGATATTACACTAGTTGTAGTTTTAGAGGGAGGTCTTGTCAAGGAATATTGAGCCCTGAAAGGCAAAGATTTCTGAGGAGATGGAGACTTGAGCATAGAGCCATCAAATTGTAGAACCTAGAATCATAGAATTATACAATGACTTGGTCTAGGTGATCCTGCTCTGGCAGGGGGATGGATGACCTTTTGAGGTCCCTTCTAGTCCCTAATGATTCTATGATAAAATCACAGATTTGTGGAAATATAGAATCGTTTGGGTTGAAAAGGACCTTGAAGATAATCTTGTTCCAGTACCCCCACCACAACAGGAACACCTACTAGATCAGGTTGCTTAATTACACATCCAGTCTGACTTGATAAAGCCAACAGGACTCATCTACTTTGTCAGTTAATTAAGATTAATTAAGGTTAATATTTAGACAAGACAAATCATAAAGACTTCTGTTTCATCCAGAGTGCATACCAGTGATCCCCAGCAAGGGATTTTGCCCAGTGCCTCTTGTAAGAGTATCTTCAGTGTGGTGCTCTTCATTTTGGTCACGGCTGGAGAAGCTGCCCACAACAGCTCCAGTTTAACAGCACATCCTGACGACAGACCTCTGAGGCTCTTGTTTCCCTGTTGACTGAAGATTTTGTTTGGAGATTGCCAGAAGCCAGCACTATTTCAGGAAAAGGCAGCGGGCCACAGCATGACACAAGAGACTCCCAGAGAAGGAGGGCTGTGGCCCTTCCTTTTCCTCATAAGAGCAACCCCACAGCTCCCAGCGCCTGCGTTTGCAGGGGTGGAAATCTAGCTGGCACGTTGTAGCCTCTGACTCCTATTAAAACAGTGACAAAGAAGACCCATCCTGGAGTGCCAAATGAACATCCCAGTGCACAACCACTCAACCCCTCCTTCCCCCCAGATTGCTTGAGACCATCACTTCCATGACCTTGTAAAACGTCTGCAGCACTGCAGAAACAACCATTTCCCCTTTGCAGTAGGAGAAGCGGAGGGTTTTTTTGGAAGGAGGGTGTTGTTATTTTATTTCTCCACCTCGCCCTCCCTCCTCCTTTCCTCGAGCAAATCCCCATAACAAATAAAGTTACACTTCAAGACTGGATTACGCAGACTGTTAGGTTTGGGTGCCAATGTTTACTTTAAGTTAAAAATGATACTTCTGAGAATTCAAATAATACGTTTAAAGTATTTCCAGGCTGTTGCTTTGCTTGTATATGTTTTGGCACTGATTCCTTCCACGAATATGTCAGTTTTGAAGGAGAGATGAATGCTGTTCAGTTGCAGCCTTTGCCTATTGATCACACTTTTAACATCTCTGGACTCTGTTTACGTGCAGTTTGGGAGGGATTCATGGCAAATTTAAGAGCCCTTGCTGCAGAGGAATGTTCTCGACGAGACTTTGCTTTGCTCAAGGTAAATATCCTTGGATGTCAAATAGTCTAACGGGGGTGTAGCAAGAGCTCACAGCTCTCCTATTCCTGAAGAGTAGATAATCAGAAGAGTCCTTTGTTTAACCTCAACGTTTATAAGTCCCTCAAAAGTTTTAACTCCAATTTTTCATTGTAATGGCTTGTCTGGGAGCGAGATGAAAAGACTACAGAATGCCTGTCTCACCTGACATCCTCTGGATGATATTCCTTTCCATGGCTGTCTTTTCTCTGCAAGCCAGCTTGCCTGATATCCCTGAACAACATGCTGGATCCTGTACTCTCAGCTTGAGTCAAGTTTTCCTGAGGCATGCATATCCTGTGGCTGCATACACCTGAGCTGGCTCTCCACAAGCTGCTCCTGGAATCAGACCTGAGAGGAGAGACAGGCCAGCGACAGCTGAGGTGACTTTAATTGAGCCCGTTGTGTGTGTGTGTGTAAAGCTTATCAGCTCGAGCTGAAAACAATGTAAACATGGCTGTGGCTATAGATACCTGGACTGATGCTATACATCAACAGCTTGGATTGTCTTGGCATGGAGAACTTCTTAACCCATCCTTATATGGACTTGATGGACTCATTCATTTTGTTGAGTCCATTATTTCTTTCCTGCTTCCATTTCACCTTGGCCTTTGATAAATTTAAATGGGGGCAACTACTTCGGTATGGAGGCAACTTCCTCTAAGGCTCCATATGGAACATACTCGGTGGTGTCTGCAGGCTTTAGAAACAAAGGGAGAGGTTAAGGGTGGCAAAGAAGCAAACCCATAAGAACAAGTATATTTTTGCCAGTTCTAATTTTCTCTAATGTTGTCCAGCAGTGGTCTATCTGTCTAAACCAGATCCCCCAACACTACATCTAAGAGACTTAAACTCATCTAAGGATGGTGACTCAACTACCACCCTGGGCAGCCCATTCCAGTGCTTGACCACTCTCTTTGTGAAGAATTTTTCCTTGATGTCCAGTCTAACCCTCCCCTGTTGGAGCTAGAATCCCTTGCCTCTGGTTCTATCACTAACTACCTGTGAGAAGAGACCAGCACCAACATCTCTGCAATGTCTTTTCAAATAGTTGTAGAGAGCGATGAGTTCTCCGTTCAGCCTCCTCTTCCTCAAACTAAACAGCCCCAACTCTCTCAATCTCTTAAGATTTATTCTCCAGGCCCTTCCCTAGCTTCATTACCCTCCACTGCACTCACTCCAGCATCTGGATGTCTCCCTTCAGATGCAGTCTGAAGCACTTCCATCTATTCCACCTAGACAAAAAATGGTATTTGTTCTTGGGAATGAGTTGTGGAAGAACTTCAGAGTCTTTGATCCCGCAAAGACTTCGTGTTTATTTAAGGAGTACATAGTAAACAAGAAAATGAGTCTGGAAAGTAACTCTACTTTTTGAGTACTTGGAGGAAACGTAGGAGCAAATGTATTCAGACATATTTTATTATGTTTTAGATAATGGGTGAATACAGAAAAGTTGGTCAAGTTAATTAACACTTACTCAAAGGGAAAAAAGAAGACATAACAGGAGTTTTAGAAATTACTTGACATGGAGATAAAGGAATGAGTCATTAATTGGTTATCTTGTTAGGGCTATAGAAGAAGTCCTAACAAGGTCACCGTGACTTTGACAGTGACCACAGCTATATTGCTTTTAGGAACTGAAAGGGAGAATGGTGATAAGGAAATTGAATAGGTAATTATGCAAAGGTCAGGAGAGAGGGCCAGATGATTGCCAAGCTGGTCAAAGGACAAGGCATGTCATCAAAATGGTTGAGATTATAGTTGTCTGTAAACTCATTGTCCCTTTTCAAATTGACATCAAAGAAAAGAGAAAGCATTGATAATCTCACTAAGAAGATAATTAAACAGATGGGCATAAAAATTAAAAAGATAGATAAATAAGCTTATGAATAATGTACCAGAAAAAGACATGCAAATGTAAACGTTGGAGTATGGACCAGCTTAACAGCACAAGCTTGCAGGCTTTGCTAACTTGGAAATTTTGAATAATGGAAATATGAAGATTTTAATTCTTAATGATGGAAATGAATTCAGTGGGGGGAAATGACATGGCCCTTGATCTGCTGTTTCTGGAAACAGTTTTGCTTGTGTATTTCATGGCAACTCGAATGGATGTCAAGCAAGAGCCAGCGTTCTCTGCCCAAACTCTTCCAGCATCTCAGCATATAGATTGTCATGTGAAGGATTCTTTTGGGCTCCATTCACTTCTCCTCTTCTTATCACTGCAGCTTAATGCCAGCATGAATTCACTGGAAAGACAATATCTTTTTCCAGCAGTGGCACCCTCCTGTGTGTTTTCACTAGTTTGTGCCTCAAACCAATCCAACTACAGATTTGTAGTGGTAGACCTTACTTAGTATGACTATGTCTGCCACTGGTTCATAGCACTGTGAAAATCCACCTGGAGTCAATGATTTAACTGTTATCCTTAGAGTCTTCTACGTTTAGTTCAGCTTTAGTTCATCATAAGGATGAGGAAATACATCTCACTCAGAGAGTATGTGGGGTTTTCCTCTTTTCACAGGGCAAGAAAGACACAGAGCTGCTGGACAGTGTCCAGCATAGATCAACAAGGATGATGAAGGAAGTAGAACACCTCCCTCATGAGGAAAGACTGAGGGAGATGGGTCTCTTGAGCTTGGAGAAGAGGAGACTGAGAGGTGACCTCATTAATGTCTATAAATATGTGAAGGGTGGGTGTCAGGAGGATGGAGTCAGACTCTGCTCAGTGTCATCTACTGATCAGACAAGGGGCAATGTGTGCAAGCTGGAACAGGAGCTTCCATATAAATATCAGAAGGAACAACTGAGAGTGACAGAGCACTGGAACAGGCTGCCCAGGGTTTTTGTGGAGTCTCCTCCTCTGGACACGTTTAAAACTCACCTGAACATGTTCCTGTGGGACTGGATCTAGGTGATTGTGCTATGCCAGGGGGATTGGATTCAATGATTTTGAGGTCCCTTCCAATCCCTACTGTTCTGTGATTCCTCAGGTGTCTTCAGAGGATTCACTAGTGCCCCTTAACCATATGTCCTACAGTGTCATTCTCCTGAACCTACATGCAAAGCATGAGTGACTGCATGCATTTACCACAGCTGAGAGAATACACGGTGCATAGGATGACCAAATATTCTTTTATTTTTGCTTGTCACAGCCCTAAGACTCACAGGGAAGATCATTCCATGCTCAGATACAAAAGGCATCACACAGGGACTCAGAGGCACTGCCTCACCAGGATCCTCATGCAACCCTCTTTATCTCAAGCACTTGAGAAACAGCTGCTTAGAAACAGCAGCATCTCTTCTGTGACTTTCAGCTGCCTTTGTTCCACCCTTCTCTGATCAGCAGAACGACAAAGCCTTTGGGGTCTGCTGCCAAAGGGGCACCTCTCCTGACAAACCTGCTGTCCACCGCTGGTGTCATATCTTAGATTTGTGTCTCTTTGGCAGGAGATCATCCTGATTTAATGATGTGCTTTGGGCATCCCACCCTCTACGGAGATGAGGAGGCTGTAAGGTACATGCAAGTTACTTTGCTCTCTGCTCAGAAGTTGTATAGGGTAAGGTCAGTTTAAGAAACACATCTTGGAGCCTGTTGGAGACTGCTCTAAAGCCTAGTGGCACTGGGAGCAGCAAGTGCTTAAGGTCCTTATTGTTCTACAGCCCCCATTGCCATGCAGCCCAACCTTTCCCTTGTGCATGTGTCATGTTCTATTCCCTGACACGAGGATATGCAGCGTGTTACTTCCCTCTCACTGCAGAAAAGCTGATTTTAAAAGCTCTCCAGGTTCCCAGGTTTTAAGCTCTATTTATAATGCCAAAGCACCAAGATATTTCTCATAGTTTTAATGCCATCACATCTTTTAATGCACTGCCTTGAACTGCCAAAAAATGATACTCCCAATCAAGGCAACTATATTTTATACACAGGCTATGACTTACTTCTTCCTAGAGGTGTTAATCAGATTTCATTTATTTTTATAGCATTAGGGACATTAACATTACCCTCTGGAGATGTTCCCCTTTCTATTTGTCCTTGAATAAGTTATCTCCTGCATTAGGATAACTTCCTTCCTGAAGACAAATGTTTCCCGATAAAACAATATTGTTAACCTGAAACAACTGCAACGTGAAATAAATGCAGTTGTCAAGAGAACTTTAAACGGGGGGAATTAAAACCAAAGAAAATAACCCAGGACACAGATTAAAATACTGCTGTGTTCTTCTTCGCTCTCCCCAAATCCACTTATCTTTCTGGCTATCTCCCATGATTGAGTAGCAGAGAAGTCACCTGAAGTCATGTAAAATGGCAGAAGATGCATTAGCATCGCGGGGTAATGTGTGTGTTTGTTCTCAGCAAGAGGAAGGAGAGGTTCAGCCGTCTTTCTTACTGCAGCTTTGCAAAGGAAATGCCCTTAACGTTTCTTCGTATGAACCATAGGATGGACTTCAAGTCTGCAGATATTTATGGGCACCTTTGGCTCTGTTCTCTTGCTCTGTAGCTCGTCAAATGCAGGGCTTATTGATAGCCACTGAAATCAATGGAAGGCTTCCTGCTGACTTCATTGAGTTTTTCATCACACCTTGACTGCTTCCAGATCTTGGTCCAGATAAATATGTCAACATTTGCTTAACATGTAAACAGGTCGACGGCGATGTAAGAGGGCTTGGCCAGGTGACATCCATCTGACTGTTCGTTATTTTCTCTTTTTCTTCTTTTTTAATTTCCTCTGACTGTTCTTTACTGTTTTCTGACAGCAAAAGAAGTGGGTCCTTTATATTATAAGACATAGTCAGCCAAGTCTCTTACAAAGTTGTGTTCAGTTTTTATGTCCCCTGAAGAAGGTGATTTTCATAGCAAAACCAGCTACTTCTATGAGCAACAACAAAAAATTACTCCCTTGCTGGGATTTTGGAGAAGTATTTTATTACTTTAAAAAATGTTTTATTTTCAAAATGCATTTTTGCTGTTGAGAAAAAGGTGTTTGATGCTAAAACTTGGCTTCTGCTTAACAGATAATGCAAAACAAAGGCAGCCCGAAGGAGAACCAAAGATAATTGTATCTGTAAACAGAAGCATCTTCTGTGGTATTCACCTATAATTCAGGTGTCTGACCTATAATATAATATATTTGTCTGACCCTTGTTCATCTTACTCAGACATACATCATGACACTGTCATCAGGGTGTGCTGAATAGGATTTGGACCCTTGTTGTGCCTGGTACAAGTATCATTACCTTCCCTCAAGTCACATCTGCACAAGCCTCCTGAAATCTGTTTGATTCCTCTCGTGGTCTCTTGATTCACTTTTTGTCACCTTTGGGAAAGTAAGTTGCATCTCATCACATAACCCCAAAAGATCTTGCAAGATGCCCTAAGTCAGTATTTTGATGTGTGTTCTCTTTGTATTTTAAGAGGGAAGAGGAAGGAAGGGGGATGGAAAAGAGGTCGGGAGCTTTTATAATTATAAGAGCTTTTCTTGGGGCTTTAGCTAACTATTAAGTAAATATGTTTCTTATTTTAACCTCTGGAGTGCCCCAGGCATCACAGGGATATTTCACATATGTGGATTTTTGTGGTAGGATGTAGGTCATGCTATTGCCCTGATTAACATGGACTCTGCCTTTCAAGATATGCCTCTGGGTGGGATGTTCTTCCAAGGAGTAACTGGATTAGTCACTAGGTCAAAGACTAAGTGCTTGGTCTTTGTGGCCTAGAAATTCAATACCTTGTCCCAAGCTGGAGCCATTGAGACTAACAAATGGACTTTTCCTGAGACCTTGCCCAGCATCTACCTGTTCTCTGTTTAAACAACAGGAAAATTACTTCTAGCACACATCTGACACAGCTCCTAGGCAAGGCTGTTATGAGGTGAGGTGGTTGAGTGTGAGTTTTGTCTTAGCACTGAATGAATTTCCTCAGATACTTCATAAGCTAAAAAATCTCAAACCCATTAACAACTGTGAGACAGATAAAACGTTGAATCTGAGTTCCAGCCTGATGTCTTAATCCATTTCTGCCTAAACGTTTTACACTGTGTTCAGTGTTAGGGACATCTGCAAATGAGCACACACATGCACACAGTGCACTAAGCTTCTTTTTTTCTTTTCCTACTTTCACAGTTAAAGGTTTTCTTCTCACTTCCCTCACCCCTTTTAATGTCTGTTAAGAGAAAGATGCAGTCAGCAAAAACTAGCATTCTGTGGCTAATGTGAATCAAGAAGGATGTGTCATGTATAATGAGACATGAATAGCTAAGGAGATTGCACAGCCTGCATCATAGGCACATGGAATTGGATGGTGAATCCTGCTTTATATAGGTCAGCCTCTTGCTAAAACATAGGATCATATTCCTATTTCCAGCATAAATATACTAATGGACAACTTATATCATCCTTATTCATGATAACATTGTGGTTTAGATGGCCTCTCTTTTGCATTCAACTCCAGAAAGTATTTGTAGACCACTGTACCCATGGCTAGACTTATGCATCCTTCTGCTTTCTTCTATTTCAAACTAATTTTCTGGTAAATTCATAATCATCTTTGTCCATATCACTCCAGACAAAGGCTGAGGCATGTTTGTAAATGTCACTGTTTCCAGAAGCGACTGATGCAACCTCCTTAAATTGTTAATTCATTTTCTTTTTCATCACCAAGTCACTTTATTGGGTAATTTTCATTCTAGAAGGATAAGACATGCAAAATTCAAGTATCTATTGTAAATGCATGGAACAGGCTCCCTAGGAGCCTAGACAAAAGCACCACAAGAATACGTTTCACTTCACCTTTTTCTGATGAAATTAGATATCTCTAGGATTCTCACTTAACCACAACACCAATCATGACTTACGTTCAAATGGAACTCAGTCCTCCTTGGCCAACTACATCACCCACGTTTCTCTCAATGGCACTTCCTAGGAAAAAACCCATTCATGTGACCCCACACGTGAAACAGAAACTCTACAGCACTGTGGTAAGGACTTGGAGGTGAGAAAAACACTCATCTTGGTCATACTGACATTACCCACAACTCAATCAGGTTTACTCAAAGACTTACACTTTCCTATCTTATGTAGTGCGCTGGAGACCAAAGAAACCCAAGTCCTAGAATTAGGTTGTCACAGAGCATTAGGGATTAGAAGGGACCTTGAAAGGTCATCTAGTCCAATCCCCCCACCACAGCAGGATCACATAGATCCAGTCTCACAGGACATATCCAGGCAGGTTTTAAATGTCTCCAGAGATGGAGACTCCACAAGATCCTTTGGCAGCCCCTTCCAGTGCTCTGCTGTCACCCTGTGTCCATGGAAATAGTACTTGGTCATGAACCTGAGCCAACACTGGTTCATCAGCTAGAGATGCACCTTAGGAAATCCGTAATTTGTCCTGATAGAAGGGTGAGTTTGTAGCTGGAGCCTCTCTCCCAGCCCCAGGTGTTTCTAAAAGTTTTGAATACTGCATTGGAGTTTCCATCGTAGCAGCTGAAAGTGCAGGTGGTGCTTCTTCTCTGGGCCGTTCATGGTTGCTAAAGCCCAGTCTGCTGGATAGAAAAACAGAGGTGGATGATGTGGATGCATCAATTTTAAGAATACCTGAACATCATCCCTGTCCAGAATAGACAGTGAAGAACAAATACCTTGTCTTACCTGCTGTCTATTTATCACAGACCTTAATCCAATTCCATTAATATGAAATGAATGGTGTCATCTAGGGATAGGACGCGGAGCAATGGGTGTGAGCTGGAACATAGAAGGTTCCACATAAATACGAGAAGGAACTTCTTCACAGTGAGGGTGACAGAGCACTGGAGCAGGCTGCCCAGGGAGGTTGTGGTGTCTTCTTCACTGGAGATGTTTAAGACCCACCTGGATGTGTTCCTGTGTGACTTGGTCTAAGTGATCCTGCTGTGTCAGGGGGATTGAACTAGATGATCTTTCGAGGTCCCTTCCAATCTTCTATGACTCTATGATTATGATAAAACATAAAACCAAAAAATGTAATTCTGCTTCACAAATTTAAACTGAAGGAGAGTAGGTTTAGACTAGACCTTAGGAAGAAGTTCTTCAATACAAAGGAGGATTGACTCTGGAATAGATTGCCAGAGAGGCTGCGGATGCCCCCTTCTTGCAGGAGGTTCAAGGCCAGGTTGGATGAATCTAGTTGAAAGAGGTCCCTGTCCATGGCAGGGAGGCTGGAGTAGATGGTCTCTAAGGTCCTGTCCAACCTGATCCATTCTATGATTCATGTTTCTATGAAATGTGGTAATCCTTACACCTAAACTAAGATTGTCCTGTTTATAATGTCACCATTTTTATTTGTGTAGGGAGCCAGACTAAAAATTTCGATTTGAGAACTTGACCTTTTACACGAAAGTAATATTCGAGCCTTAAACATTAATATTAGCACAACACGTTCCCAGGTCTAAAAATAACCCACTTTTTTCCAGATAGTTACTAACCCGCTCTTGGTTCTTAGAATTAATTTCCCCCCCCCACTGTTACCACAAAGCCGCCCACCTGTTTCTAACTGTACTCCTGTCTGCAAGTGCTGATGCCAACCACAGTTTTTATTTATGTACTTTTCATTCTTTCATGTAAGAAATCTTTTATGTATGAATTTTCATTCCCACATAATCTGCATTTGCTGTGTGTACACATTGCTACGAGTCATTTATACAGAAATAAAGGCTGGCAACTATTGGCACTTTAACCCTTGCTTCAACAAAAAAAAAATGAAGGGGGGGGTGTTTGTCTGGGAAATTTAAATTTTCCCAAAGAGTCTAGAAATTCCCACAAACCCAAAAATAAATTTCCTAAGCTCTTCAGATTTCAGTGCTTTTGGATCAAAAGCAATGTTATTTGTGATTGCTATTAGCTGTTCACGCTGGAGAAAAGAGATTCTGGATAGATCTTATTTTAGCCCTTTAACATGTAAAAGGAGGCTTCTAAGAAAAATTGAGAGATGCTTTTCTCTGGGGCCTGTAGAGACAGTAAAAGGGGCAGTGGGTTTATAATCACAGAACCACAGACCATTAGGGATTGGAAGGCACTTTGGAAGATCATCTAGTCCAGTTCCCCCGACACAGCAGGATCACCTAGACCAACTCACACAGGAACATGTCCAGGTGGGTTTTAAACATCTCCAGAGAAGGAGACTCCCTTGGACAGCCCCTTCTGTCACCCTCACCAGGAAGAAGCTTCTTCTCATATTGATGTGAACCCTCCTCTGTTCCAGCTGACACCCACTGTCCCTTGTCCTATTATTAGATGACACTGAGCAGAGCCTGGCTCCATCCTCCTGACACCCACCCTTCACATATTTATAGACATTAATGAGGTCACCCCTCAGTGTCCTCCATGCTAAAGAGACCCAGCGTCCTCAACCTTATGAAGGAGGTGTTCTACTTCTTTCTTCATCCTCGTTGCTCTACACTGAACTCCCTCCAGCAGCTCCATGTCCTTCTTGATCTGAGGGACCCAGAACTGATCACAATACTCCAGATGTGGTCTCACCAGAGCACAACAGATGGGGAGAAGAACCTCTCTTGATCTACTATTTCTGTGGCTCATTTTTTTTCTTAACCTTTTTTCAACATGCAAAAATGAAAATAGAAGAAAAATAAATAATTAAAGAATTACATTTACTGTGGAGATTTTTGTTGTTTTTAAATGAGATGTCAGTTTTCCTCCTTATTCTTTCTATTTCTCTGATTCTTCCATATGAATTCAACTCTTTTCCTTCTCATTCTATATAAGATGATATATGCACATTCCTTGTACTTTCTTACTGACTACAGCTGTCCTTAAAACACCTGATTTCTTTACACCAGCTGGTTAGAACCCAACTATATTTCCCAATATTTTTTCTTTCTTTGACACAATTCTAAATTTTAATAAACATCAATAATTGAGTAGGTGAAGCAATTCAATGGACAGTTTGACTTCTCAACAGAAAACTGTTATCTTAAAGTGACCAAGATCATAAACCCTTTATTGATGAGGATGTAATTTCAATTTTATTCTTGAATTCTAAAGCTGAAATAATTGGTCATTGCAGACTGTCATCAGGTTCATTGCAAACATGTCACATTATGATCCTGCTCTGGCAGGGGGGATTGGACTAGATGATCTTTCAAGGTCCCTTCCAATCCCTGATGTTCTGTGATTCAGTGATTTTCAGGGACAACTATATACACAGAGGTGAAGGAACTTTTCCCCATCTAAACCACTGAGGATACTTTCAGTATTTCACAGACAAGTAAACAGATGGTGGGTTTTGTTAACACCTTTTTTTCCATTCAACCTTCACTTCAACCAACAGTGGTACCCATTGTCATTAGAAGGAGGCCACAATCACACACTCTGAGTCATTACTCAACTGTCCCACGTTCAAAGCACTTGTGAACAATCTGAGTGACAGTCTTGTGAAGTAAAGCAGCATAATAATTCTAGAGTTAAAATGGCTTAACTGAGGAAAAGAGATTTGAGTGTTGTCACACAGGCGTTTGCAAAGAGATGTCAACTAATCTATGTTGGACAATCTTTGCTGGACTGGGAGCAATCCTACTCTTGAGATGCCTGTCTTGTTTTCATAGGGATCATGGAGGGGTAACAGGCTGTTTTCAGGAAACTGTAGTCCAGAGAGCTGGACCTTAATATGTGACTCACTGATAGAGCTGGGATTACATTGTCATTAATAAGATCTGTGTTAGATGCTAGAATCACAGAATCACAGAATCACAGGATCAGAGAATCACAGAACATTGGGGATTGGAAGGGACCTTGAAAGATCATCTAGTCCAAGTCATTTCAAATAAGAGTGAGTGATGTTAATACATGGGAGCTTATTGCCTAATTCAGAGCAAACAGGTGCTCAAAAAAGAGGAAGAAGGTCCAAAGTGGGGTTTTGTTTCAGCACGTGCACGCTCAGATACTTAACTCCTTTAGCCTGCCAGTCTCACAGGGTTTGGAGAGAAGATGCTTCATCCTTTCCTTGGAAAAATAAGAAATGCAAAATTGTCATGAAACCTCCCCTTTCACAGGTGTGCTTGAATGATTTCAACCTTCATGCACTGTTCAGGCTTTGAAGGTTTGGGATTCTGAATGATTTTGAAACTATCTGGGACAGGTTCAGCAGTGTTGATCTGAACTGAGCAGTATGTGTGAAGTGGTGGCCTGAGAGCCACCCCCAGGCATTACACAGCATGAAAGTGACTCAGAACCTCAGAAACATCTTCATTTACCAAAGCAGAGAGTATGTAGAGCTCTGCTTGCTTTGTTGCTTAAATCTGGGGGGAAAGTGAAAGGTTCTAGTGACACTGTTCTTAAATGAAGAACTTAATTTCTTATCATAGAATCATTAGGGAGTGGAAGGACCTTGAAACATCACCCAGTCCAATACCCCTACCACAGCAGACCAACTCACACAGGAACATGTCCAGGCAGGTTTTAAACTTCTCCAGTGAAGGAGACTCCACAACCCCCCATGGGCAGCCCCTTCCAGTGCTCTGGGAAGAAGCATGCTCTCCAGGAAGAAGTTCCTTCTGATATTGATGTGGAACCTCCTTTGCTCCAGGTTACACCCACTGCCTCCTGTCCAAGTCCAGTGAAGCTTTTTCATGCAGCCACTGCAGTGTTTAAAATATACTCTCTACATCCAGGATCATAACGTTTCCTCACGCATATTTCTATCAGGTCTTTCTCCTGATCTTTTCACTCATCCTAATTTTTGAACCTCTTGTGTTGTTTCTATGTCACTCCCATTATTCAGTAGTTACTGGATTTCATATATAAACCAGGATGGCTTCTTTGGAGTTTCATCTGCTCTTTGATGAACCTTCACCATTGCTAAACTTTGGAAAAAAAGGAAAAGGAGAAAAAAACCCCAAAAACCAGGACAAGAAAGACACTACATCATGGGATCGAGGGCATGTGATTGCGAAAACACACAAAGCTCCAAGAAAAGCTCTGTTGGCGAGTCTTTTTTTATAAGGAAACCTGCTGCCATTAGCCTAAATCAGACCCACTCCCTTGCAGAGCTGCAAGCCGGGCATCTGAAACTTGTTAAAAAGAGCTGCTGATGGCTTGCTGGTTTTGTTTTTATAAGAAGTGGAATCTTTAGGTCATAACCTGTTGTAATTTTGGAAAGATTCATATTTGAACCTATAGGTAAGTCTGGACTGAAACTTGGAAGAAAAAAGTTTGGAAGTGAAGAGTTTCTGCTGGTGTGGTACAGAGCTCACTGGGACCCTGCAGCATCACAAGCACCAACGTTTTTTGCAAAGCACTGCAGCCACATGCTGGGCTTGTCTGCAGAAACCCACCTCCGATGCCAACTAGACTTGTCTCCAAGAGCTAAACTCAAATGACTCATCAGACACAGTAGATGAAGCAGAGAATGTGTTGAATCTGTACTGCACTTGCAGAAATTATTAAAAGTAGGTCTTGTTTACTCATTTATGATCTTAGCTTGCTGTGTATGCACATATGCAACCTACTGCAAGAATTCATAAGTAATCCTGAGGACTCGAGGCTTCACTTGATTTTAATGTGGACATTGTTTGGTCCCAAGGGAAGGGATCTTTCTTGTCTTTCTGACACGCCACAGCTCTGCTACCTGAATCAGATAATCACAGAACATTAGGGATTGGAAGAGACCTCAAAAGATCATCTAGTCCAAACCCCCTGCCACAGCAGGATCACCTAGGTGAAGTCACACAGGATCACCTAGATCCAATCGCACAGGAACATGTCCAGGCAGGTTTTAAATGTGTCCAGAGAAGGAGACACCACAACCCTTCCTGGGCAGCCCGTTCCAGTGCTCTGTCATCCGTGAAGAAGTTCCTTCTCATATTGATGTGGACCCTCCTATGCTGCAGCTTAAGTCCAGCAGACCTGAGCCAGTCCTGCAAAGTTATATTCTTCTTCTGAAAGATTTCAGCAGTCACCTCAGATTTACTTAGGTCACTCAAAACAAAAGGGAAGCACTGAATGTTTGTCTCCTACATTCTGAGGAGGAACCACAGTGCTACAGTTTCTTTGCCTTAAATGATGACAATTCCATGGCATATATGGGATGAAAAGTCCCCAAGCTCATGACAATCCACAGTGGTAAAGGCATTGTGAGGGCTTTGCAGTCCAGAATCAGAACAGCAGGACAACGAGATGCACTGCATAGGAAAATAAGCTTTACCATTCTGTGAGCCTTACTGTCTCATGCACAGGGCAGAGACCTGACCTGGCTCAGTAATGTTTTCCCTGCTCTGCTGAGGAGAGGATGGTTTTAGAGAGCCAAAGATATGTTCCAGTTCTGTCTCTGACTTTGTTTTTTCAGAATTCGAATTTTTATTAGAATTAAGAAGACCAAGCAAGCCCTTTGATTAAATAACAGCTCCACAAGACCCTGCTGTGCTTCCTGGCCATGAAGCATCAGAGTTTTCCACCTTGAGCCCTAATTCAAAGCATTCCAGCAACTTCCTTCTAGTTCTCTAGGGAGCTCGATAAAGCAGTATGGCTCTGAAACAGACAAAAACCTTTCCAGCCACTCTTCAGACTAAACCACTTTTAAAATCAGCCAGAAGCTGATGAAAAGTCTATTTTTTGCTTATTGACATTTTCATAAAAATATGTTCCTCATTGAATTCTAGTTGCTATTTTCTCCTTTCAACAAGCTTCAAGGGTCTCAAGCAACACAAGAGTCACTTCTTCCTTTGGTGTCTTGCAGAAGAGGCTGTTCTCATGGGACAGTCTTAAAATAGCTGAGGTTTCAAAGTCTACCTTAAGCAGTCGTTATCCCAGTGGCTGATGATGCCGATAGGTAAACAAGGCACAAAACAGTGTGGTTCTGGGATCATTATTTGAGAGTAGAGAGGAATAGAATCATAGGCAAATTTACCTTAGAAAAAGCCCTTTGGATGATTGAGACCAACCATTAACTAGGCACTGAAAAGTCACCAATAAATCATGTCCCTAAGTGCTAGACCAACATGTCTTTTGAGTACCTCCATGGTCAAGGAGTCTAGTAGTTCCTCGGGGGCCTGTTCCAGAGCTTGACAACACTTTCATTGAAGAATTTTTTCTTGATATCCATTCTAAACCTACCCTGGCACAAACTGAAGCTGGTTCCTCTTGTCCTGTCACGCTACTTTGTAGAAGGGACCAATGCCCACCTCACTTTCAGAAAGTTGTAGTGGGTGATAAGGACTCCTCTCAGTCTCCTTTTCTCCAAGATAAATAACCAAAGTGTCTCCACTAATCCTCACAGGACAGTCCTTCACTGTCTTTGTTGCTCTTCTCTGGTCATGCTCCAGCACCTCATTGTCTTCTTGTAATGAAGTCCTCAGAACAACTCAATATTTGAGGTGCAGCCTCACCAGAAAAGGTTGAAGCTTGGACTTTATTCAACTCAGAGAAAAACAAAGTGAAAACATACTCTACTCACAGACATGTCTTCAAGAGCTCCTATGGATCACCCCAACACCACAGAGTACTGGCATCTCACATGTCCTGTAAAACCCCCTCACCTCTACAACAGCCCTGAGTATAAGAACAGATTAAGCACAAGATAGTATCTACATTTGCCGACACTGGCACCTCCTTCTTTTTTAACTCTCTGATAAATTTGAATCAGATTTGAAATCAGGATTCTTATTTTCAAATTTAAAATCGACTTTTCAGCTTGTGTTGCATTAAATATAAAATATGTTTTCTGTAATAAGGAAAGTATCTGAAAAGGTTTGGCTGCAGAATGTTATTAAATAACTTGGAATGTGGAAAAAAGATAGGAAAATATCACCGTCGATAGTAAAAACGAGGCAGAAAGCGGAAAATTAGTCTTTCCAAAATTTTGTAGATTAGAAACACATAACAACAAAATAGTTCTGTTCACAAAAGCATCTCTTTATTTTCCAGTAATTGTCCATAAAATTATATTAGATCACGGAAAGAACTGCAACAGAGCGCCATGCCTTTGTCTCACTGAGACCTCGAAGGACCTGCGGTTTGCATATGTAGCAGCTGGAGGAAGGAGATTTTGCTGCTACATAGATGCTTCTGCTATTTCTAATCCTAAAGTAAAATAGTCCCTCCACTACTGTTTCTTACTTCCTATTAATTTGTTTCCTCAGGACTTTCTCATTAATCCAGAACTCTCACTTTCTGTCCAGTAACCACCCTTCAGTTCTTTTAAATACAGAGTCCTTCCCTTTTTCTGTTGTTTTGGAAAAGATCAGATTAAAATCTATACAGATATGTTCCAAATGTTAGCAAGTTACTTGTTGATGAATTTCTTATTTATCAAAGATTTCTGAAATATTCAAATTCTATATCATGCTTACAGATTGTGAACAAATGAAATGATGGCTAATTGTGATGATATAATGTGTGGTTATCGTGTCTCAGACCATCACTAAGGATCAAATAATCACAGAACATTAGGGATTGGAAGGGATCTCGAAAGATCATCCAGCCCAATCCCCCCACCACAGAAGGATCACCTGGACCAAGTCATAAAGGAATATATCCAGGTGGGTGTTAAAAGTCTCCAGAGAACAAGACTCCAAAACCTTCCTGGGCAGCCCCTTCCAGAGCTCCATCACCCTCACAATGAAGAAGTTCCTTCTCATATTAATGTAGAACCTCCTCTGTTCCAGCTGACGCCCATTGCCCCTTGTTCTATCACTAGATGACACTGAGCAGAGCCTGGCTCCATCCTCCTGACACCGACCCTTCACATATTTATAAACATGAATTAAGTCACCCCTCAGTCTTCTTTTCTCCAAGCTAAAGAGACTAGTTCCCTCAGCCTTTCCTCATCAGGGAGATGCTCCACTCCCTTCATCATCTCTGCGGCTTAAATTAAATGTCATCCCTGTGTTTAATTTTATATGTTAAAAGAAAGCAGTCACAGCAAAGGGCATCTTCATCAAAGATGCCTACTGTGTATAGACATCTATACAGAGTAGAATACAGTCTGGGAAGACAAAACATTTGCAACTTCACCATGAGGTTTCAAGTGCCACCCAGTAAAACCCCACAGAATGGAAATAACAGCACAGAAACGTGTTAATTCTGCTGGGTTTTTTCTCTCTGTTACCATTGCACAAGGAGGAACAAAACCAGCCGCTTGCTACAGCAGCTTTGGCTTCTGCATCCATACAGATGCTCGTGGCTGCACTAGAAAGTAGAGTTTAGAAAGCCTGAAAGCTTTCTTTGTTCATCACAGAATACAACGCAGCAGAGGGGAAGAAAGACAAACTGAGTTGGTGTAATTAACTCCTGGCATGTTTGCAGTTGGGTTTAGAACCTGAGACGTGCAGGAGCAAAGGGGCAGATTTTTACCTTTTCTTCAGATAGTGCTTAAGGGTTGGTTCTGGGAGGTGTTGACAAAGAAATATGAGAAGGAACTGCTTCCTAGTGAGGGTGACAGAGCACTGGAAGGAGGTTGTGGAGTCTCCTTCTCTGGAGACATTTAAAACCCACCTGGACATGTTCTTGTGAGCTAGGGGATTCTAATGTGGTGGGGGAGGATTGGACTAGATGGTCTTTTGGGGTCCCTCCCAGTCCCTGATGTTCTGTGATTCTGTGAAGGAAGCTATCAGGTATATTCCCTCTAGTTATTGAAAAGTGAGACCACCACTTCAGGAGTATTTGCATGGCATCTAAATAAATTGTGTATAGGGTGGTATCAACATTCTACATTTTATTGTGAGTCAAATCACTTTAATGTGAGATTAGCTCCTGATTCCTAGTATACTAAACCTTTAATAGACTTACAATTTTGAAATTGAAAAGATCAAAGCAATCATAAGCAGTGTGTATAATGCACAGTTTGGAAAGACTGGAATCTTTGTAGTATATATTTTTTTTCTTTATTTGTTAATCTGCAGGGAACGAGCAACATTCTGTAACAACAGAGGGGAACAGGATTTAGCTGCACAATATGGCTTTCATAAGGCACTTCCAGCCTATTCCCTCCCCTTTCTTTTCAGACACTCGTAAGTTTCTCAGAATAAATTTGAGGGGCTGGAACTATCCATGCTTGGATTCAATTGAAAGGTAAACGTTTGGGGTTTTCATACTTTATTTTTTTTTATGTTAAGATGATTGAGTGTGAATTATTCAAGAGTGAACCTAACATTCTTTTTTCTTGTATGTTTTAATTAAAAATGTAATTAAGACAAATAAAAAATGATTACCCATCCAGACTTGAAACACAGACCTATGCACAAGCCTGGCTGCATTAATATTAGGGAATAGTCCTATTTCTTTTGAAGGCTTCCAGTGGCTGCGGTGCTGTGCAGTAAGTTGACCATGTGCTCAGCTGTTTTAGTATTGGGGGGTATCCTTGGCTTTCATGTAGTACAACTAGTCTTCAGTAAACCATGTAGGAAAGTGCTTAAGGAATATTAAAAGTGTGGAGACTGTTCCTACACAGTTTTATTAAAATATATGCAAATAAATTGTATTCTTTTAAAAATACTCCCCATTGTCTTGTCAAATGTAAGTGGCTGGAAGACTGGAACCACTAAAATAATTTTCCTCAAGACTCAATAAGTCAAGTTTGAAGGAAACCAGACGAGTGGATCCAAAGTCATATATTTCTGAACTCAGCATCTGTATCCAATTTAGAATATTTCCCATATTCTGAGGTAGCTGAAGATGAGAGCAATGTGAATATGAAACACGACAGAAATTTGTGAAAGGAGTTGTTGTTCATATTATTTTTGTTGTATTAACTGACAAACAATAACAAGTAGCAAAAATGGAAACTGAGTTTTATATCACAGAATCATTCCGGTTGAAAAAGATCATCAAGTCCAACCATCAGCCCTACTCTACAAGTTCATCCCTAAACCAGATCCCCCAACACTACATCGAAGTGACTTTTGAATTCATCCAGGGATGGGGACTCAGCTGCCACCCTGTGCAGCCCAGTCCAGTGCCTGAGACCACTCTCTCCATGCAGGATATTTTCCTGATGTCCAGTCTAAACTTCCCCCGTTGGAGCTTGAAACCCTTCCCTCCAGTTCTGTCACTAGTTCCCCGTGAGAAGAGACCAGCATCAACACTGTGGAGTCTTCTTCACTGGAGATGTTTAAGACGGATATTTAAGACCCGCCTGGTTATGTTCCTGTGCAACTTGGTCTAGGTGACCCTGCTCAGGCAGGGAGATTGGACTGGATGATCTTTTGAGCTCCCTTCCAATCCCCAATGATTCTATGATTCTATGATCTCTACAGTGTCTGCAACACTAACATTTCTAGCTTCTTAGTGCTTGATATTTTAACATTTTCAGGTTTTTGGTTGGTTGTTTTTCTTTTAGAATAGAAACTGAATTAAAAATACTCTGTGTGCAGTAAATCAGTACAAAACTGCTGCCTCATGCGATTGTGTGCAGAGGAATTTTTACACCAGAGACAGAACAGACTAATGACAATTCTTAACATCAGCAATTTTCAGAAGCCATAGGTCTGATAACAGCAGCTTCTACAATGGATTCTTGTGGTAGGTAATGAGTAAGGAAGACATCCTTGTGAACCCTAAAGCATGTCAATATTTATCATTTACTGAGTATCGGGTTTCAATCTTAAGTCCTGTATTTGAATGCCACCGCTTACATTTCTATGATTTACCCATTTTTAGCACTTTGGACCAGACAATTAGCATACCAACAGAGTCCAAAGTTTGTATCCCTTGGATTTTTTTTTAACATATAGCCCAGTGAGTTTCAGGATCCAGCCTACAAATTCTGATTGATTTGGCACAACGACAGATTCTGATTATTTTCACTCGTGTGACACTAGCTGCTTTTCATGACTTGTCAAGCAGCCCCTGATTAACCAGCCTGGTGGCACAAGGGGCAGAATCCAGTCTTTTTTCTTTAGGTTTCCCAGAATGTATTTGACAATCCACTGTGCACACTCCGCTACGCTGGCACTGCTCGCTGGCAGAGCCCGGTGTGTTGCTCCTCATCTTCGGTTAGCGCCTTGTGCTCGGCTCCGTTCTGCTGTGAACATCTCTAACCAAGCCCCTCCTGTTAAGGTCTCTGCAAAGCATTTTCCTATTAACCATTTTGATGTTGCCTCGTTTGCCTAAAAGAAGATGCACCCTGGAAATGAAAAGGCGACCTGGTAGATTATCAGGATTGAACACAAGGCTACCACATACGGCTGCGCTTGCGGTCAACAGTGATGAAGGCGGTGATTTGACAGAGGAGCTGGTGTTATTGAAATGACATTACCACATGGCTGTGTGCATCACTTCAAAGAGTAGAGAATTTACAGAGATGGAAAAGACCTCTTCTATCTGTCTATCTCTTTTTCTTCCTACTCCCCCCACTGCCCCCGAATGCATTGCAGTCATTAGGGTGGCAAACTTTTTGGAAGCCTAGATCTCAGTCAACCATACAGAACTCTAGTCTACAAAGTCTTCTCTGTATGTCAGCATCTGCACAAGTATTCTTTGAAAATTCTTTGAAAAAAGAATTGTGCTTTTTTTTAACTCCACCTGAGTCTTTGAATTAGTCAGTGAATTTGATATCACAGAATCACAGAACATTAGGGTTGGAAGGGACGTCGAAAGATCATCTAGTCCCATCCCTCTGACACAGCAGGATCACCTAGAACAAGTCACACAGCAAAATATCCAGGCAGGTTTTAAATGTCTCAGGAGAAGGAGACTCCACAACCTTCCTGGGCAGCCCCTGCCAGCGCTTTGCCTGCTGGTGACATTTGAAGGCTACATTCAGATCTTAATTGATGTAGATCACTCTTGCACTGGTGTTTGCCAGCAAAAGCAAAAGTTTTGCTATTAACACACTTATTTTATTTTTTATTTGTTTTAAGCTCAGGCTGTCTTAGAAGTGTCTTGTGATTTAGACTGTGGGTTATAGTCATGGCATCTTAGGAACCCATAGTGCAGAGCCCTATAGAAAGTAGGTTGCAGACCATGGGTGGTGCTAGCCAGCACAGTAAGGAAGGCTGTTTTAAAGAGAGTCAAGCAAATGGTAAAAGGCAGAAGTCCCTCCTACCACCCAAAAAGGAACAAAAGATTAGATGAGTGAACCCGTGATGTGGAAGGTGAGCAAACCTACTGTACTGCTGTTATGATCTTAAACCCATTTCCCTTTCCTGCCATGAAAGAGCTCTCTGAAGTGCATCTGCTCAATTTCCCCAGTCCTTACTTACCACACACCAACTACTTCTCTGTGTTACTCTTTGAAAACAGAGGTATTTCTTCATTAAAAAAAAATGAAGGGTTTTTCTGCCCAAATCCATTTCACTCCCAGAATTTTACGTGCAAGGGGTGGCTCACGGCGATGCGCCTCTCGGCCATGGGTTCTTCCACAGGACTGATGGGAACCCCAAGGGTGGTTCAGGCCTCCTACCATGTGAGTCGGTCTCTCTAAGGGCTTATCTTTCCCCTCTGATGATGGGAGACATCAGCAGCCAGGATCCTGATCAAGGTGACTCAGTGGCTGCGGAAACCCAAGGGAGCTGCATCGCAGCCTCAGGGTTACTAAGTAGATGATGAACACGACGCTGCTTTTTAGGATTCAGTGTTGTGTTCCCTCACTCAACCCAACTGAATCTGGCTGAACACAACGTTCATTTTGCTGATATCCAGGGACATTATTCATGTCCCTAGACATGGAATACGAAAAAAAAAGGAAAAGTCGTCAGACTTCCTCTTTCACAAACAAACTAAAGCCTCAGCCCTGTGCTGTGCAGGATCTCTTTTGAACTGCAATCTGCTGGCTTGGTCTAGGTCATCCTGCTGTGGCAGGGGGATTGGACTGGATGATCTCTCGAGGTCCCTTCCAATCCCTAATGATTCTATGTTTCTATGATTGAGAGTCTGATAAATGATGCTGCTGCCATGCAAGGCACTAACAGTCCACATCATTGTTTTAAATCCTTTTCCAGTCCCCTTGCTCCAGTACTGCAGTCTACAGCACTTCAGGGAAATACACAGTGTCTTCTTTAAAGTGGGAGGGCTTGACAGTCAATTTGGGAACAAAACCATCATATGAATCGCATAAGCATGTGCAGAGGCACTTCAAACTAGCAGGACCTGAGTATAACTTTGCAGAGTGAAATTACTCCGGTGTCAGAAGGATAAGAAATGTGCCTGGTGTTACGAAATGAAGAGATATCCTTGTGCTGCATTCGGTCCTTATCATTTAATGGTGCATAACAATGTTTTGCTGCTAGACAAGCAGTCACATTTTTTTCATGCAAATGACCTTGTCTTAAATCTATTCACTCTGTTACTAAAGAAAACACAGTGCAGCATCTTTTTCACCTGGCTTTCAGTCTAGTAGGAAGGTGTCAGCTGTGGGTGTCTTTCAGAAGCTGGAGGTTTTAATCTCGGCAACAGAGACCAATGCACAGCACAGGAAGGAAAAGACGTTGCAAGTCTTTGGGCTTCTCTTCCCCTCCCAACCCTTTCACTACCCTGTGATATTAAATGTGATCTGCTGCCCTCAGCAGTGCTGTTGGTAAATTATGAAGGAATTCCCCAAGAATTAAAGCAGAACTAAGTGGCAGAGTTTTTTGAGGGGCTTCCTCCAAGCTCCCAGTAACCTATGAAAAAGCTCCTGGGTTTTATTTGCAGCAAGTCCTCAATCTGTCTCCAACACCCTCACCCAGCAGGCTGCAGATTCTTTCTGTTGTTTGCTTTAGGTTTTTGATCATTGTGGCAATTTCTCTTCACTTCTGTGGTCAATCAGTTGGGTTAAAGAGCACCTCACACTGAAAACACATGGAGACTCTCAGAGACTTCATGTCTACGTTGACAAGGCAGATGAAGGATGGGAGGAGAAATAAAAGAGGAAATAGATGAAGAAGCTGCAAAGGCATGGAGGACGTAGAACTGGAATTCAGATCTCTCAGCTATTGCAATGTGCATGCAACGTTCTGCAGCTGCAAGCTGAGGTCTCAGCTAAAGGCAAGCCTGGTACAGGAAGCATGAAACACTATGTGATGATGGGTGTGTTGCCTGTGCCATAGGGCTGATCATATACCATGACTCAGGTGGACTGCTGACCTTGGTTCTGCTGCTCTGCCTCATCTAGTCTAGTGCTGTGTTACACCAGTAGCTTAGGACCAGATTTTCAGTCGGTTCCATATGAGCATCCGTACTCCCAAAACTCTGTAACCATAGCGAATCTTTCAGACAAACCTCAAGATTCCATAAGGTATCATTGCTTATTCTTGCATCACCTTTATTTTTGTTAAAAGAAATGTCTGACACTAACGTGTTTTCCATGAAATTTGCAAACAGACATTGTCAAATGAATTCACAGAGTTACAGAATATTAGGGATTGGAAGAGACCTCAGAAGATCACCCAGTCCAATCTCCCTGACACAGCAGGATCACCTAGATGAAGTTACACAGGAACATATCCAAGTGGGTTTTAAACATCTCCAGAGAAGGAGACTCCATAACCTCCCTGGGCAGCCTGTTCCAGTGGTCTGTCACCCTCATTGGGAAGAAGTTCCTTCTCACATTTATGTGGAACTTCCTGTGTTCCAGCTCACACCCATTGCCCCTTGTGCCATCATTAGATGACACGGAGCAGAGCCTGGCTCCATCCTCCTGACACCCACCCTTCACATATTTATAAACACAAATGAAGTCACTCCTCAGTCTTCTGAGGGGCAACCTTCTCCAGGCTGAAGATGCTCAGCTCCTTCATGCTTTCCTCATCAGGGAGATGTTCTACTCCATCATCTTTGTGTCTCTGTGCTGGACTCACTCCAGCAGTTCTGTGTTCTTCTTGAACTGGAGGGCCAAGAACGGGACACAAGATTCCAGATGCAATCTCACCAGTGCAGAGTAGAGGGGGAGGAGAAACTCTCTTGATCTGCTAACCACCCCACTTCTGATCCACCCCAGGATGCCATTGACCTTCTTAGCCACGAGGGCACATTGCTGTCTCATGACCACCCTACTGTCCACAAGGACCCCTAGGTCACTTTCTCCTACACTGCTCTCCAACAAGTCAGTCCCCAGCCTATACTGGTACCCAGGATTGTTCTTGCCCTTGTTATAGTTCATTAAATTTCTGCTCACCCAAATGGGTTAATAGTCGGGCTTGATTAAAAATCTCTTCCAACAACAACAAGTTGGTGATTCCGTGGAATCAATGCTCTCAAAAATGAAAAGAACCCTTTTCAAATGTCACCGATCATTCGCGTGACTTTCTACACCCTAATTATAACTGCACAGTTTCAAATCCTTTTAAGCTCCACGCTTTCCCTCTTTGGTGCTAAGGTGGGAAACATTCAGACAGACTGTTAGTTTTCTAAGAATAAATATCCTTTCTGGCTTTTTCATTTGTTTTGTTTTGTTTTCAGTTTGGTTATAAAATGATTCATAACTCTACTAACACCCACAGACAGTACCTCTGAAAATGAATGAAGCACGAGGTGTTGCAGTTTGCACCTATTTTCCATTGTTCTTAAGAACTGCATTTGTTCTCATTAAGCCTGAACAAAGATCAGATTGAGATGGAACTTGGGTAAGAGAAGTGATAAGTGTGCAGATAATAACACATCTCATCAGTCATGAATTGCACAAATTAATCTTCAGCTAGGGGCATGTCACACGAGGATTGACATCCTAGCACTTTAATTGTCAGAAGGTAGTTTCTATCAGGCAGATGGACTCTCCATGAGTAACAGCATTTCCCATTAGCAGGGGGAGAGGAAAATGAAGGTAAGTTCAAAAACATTAAGAACAATCTTTAATAACTCTTTTTTAACTTAGCCTGTAATGAGGAGAAAGAGCAAGACCTTAAGCAAATTAAGACCGCGTCTGCTTTGGTTAATAAATGCTTTCTCTGCTTAGAACAAAAGATGTGTGTGGGAAAAGATAATGACTAAACCAAGGATGATACAGGAAAGGGTGTGTGGAAAGGGAAAGATCTGTTTAAAGGAACACTTTGAAAAGGACAAAAAGAAATTCTCTGAAAAGCAGTGCCGGGGGGTTTTTGGGTGAAATTTGAATATTTCAGGTTTTTCCGACCAATGTCAGGAAAAAGTGGGTTTTCCCTTCCCACCAGTGGACCAGAAGGACCTCAGCACTGCGTGCGGCTTGATTTGCATAGGGAAAGGACGTGGTTGCCATATTCAGGCCACAAACCATCACTGGTCTTGTGCTCTCCTTAGTTATTTTAACATTTCAGAGCATGAATTGATCACTCTGTGGGTTTAGAAAAGTCAGTGTCCACACCCTACATTTGTATGTTGGCAAGATACAACCCTACTTTCATGAGACCCTTTGGGTTGTACTGGATAAGGGAGCAAGTGCAGCTTTGCCCAGTGATGCTGAGTTCCACACTCTTGTACTCAGCCATTAAATACACAGGAGTGTTACTGAGGCTCTTAAAGATCCACCACAGGCTCAGATTTCTGAGAACAAAATAATTTGAGCCAAAACCTTACATAGGGTAACCAGCTTCCAAGACTAGGTATCAGTGGAGAGCACCAGTTCACATCAAGTCAGAGATGATATGAAACATCAGGCTTTCTTGTCACTAAGGGCTTGTTTAGTTCTTAGAAAAAGCTCTGCAGGTCATTACATTGACAGGTTTTGCACTGTTGTGCTTCTCAGTTATCATCTGAAATTGTATTGAAAGTATTTACTACAAGGGAGCAATCTGGAGGCAGCTCAGAGTTATTACAACCTGTTGTTTTGCAGCTAAATAAAGGGAAAAGAGTACGTTTTGCCTAAGGTTAGTGTGAATCAGAATCCAATGAGGATTAAAATCAAGGGGATACGACCACTAATCTTTGGCTTTTATAACAAAACTGTAGCAGGTCCCACCTGTACTCAGGTTGTCAGTTGGACGAGTAATTGAATAAAAGATAAAGCAGCGAATCAATCCTCATTCTTGTTACACTTAGGGGGATTTCTTATCATGGATCTAAATGCGACATAAAACCCTAATGAATCTTGGCAGCGCCAAGATATAGGCTGGATGATGTTCCCTGACCAAGACTGCATTGGTGCATCCAAGCAATAGAACAAATGCCTAAATACACAAATCCCTTTACTTAATGAGATGACAATTCATTTATACACTTTACTTTTGAAATCATTCTTCTATGTATTGCAACACTGCCCAGAAACTCAAGGGCAGTTCTGGTGCAATAATTTATTTTAAACTTATTTATATTCTTCTGGAGAGTACTGCAGCATTTGGTCTTAGTGCATGAAAGCACTAGCTTTTGGGATGCTACCTCATGTCTTCGATGACGATCATAGGATCATAGGATGTTAGGGGTTGGAAGGGACCCAAAGAAATCATTAAGTCCAATCCCCTTGTCTCTGGTCAGCTTGTCTTTCCTTACCCCATTTGCAAAACATGAAAGACTTTTCACTTTTGCTTCTAACTTTCTTTAAATAAACCAAACCATACTTAGTCTGTAATTCCTTTACTTGTTTTTAACAGTCTCTGTGCATCTTCTTCCTCCAGTTTTTAGTTTTGATGTTTTAGTGCAGTTCTTTCAAGTGAAGCACACAGATAACTTTCCCATTCCTAATGCCTAATAACATTTAATGTCCTAATAACAGATGGCCCTGTATTCCTCAGGCTGATAAGATATTTTACCTATGAAATACTTCCACATTACCCTACAGAAAATCTCTTTCTACAAAATGTACTAGAAAGGCTGAGGGAGCTGAGTCGCTTTAGCTTGGAGAAGAGGAGACTGAGGGGTGATCTCATTAATGTCTATAAATATGTGAAGGGTGGGTGTCAGGAGGATGGAGCCAGGTTCTGCTCAGTGGCATCTAATGATGGCACAAAGGGCAATGGGTGTGAGCTGGAACACAGGAGGTTTCATATAAACATCAGAAGGAGCTTCTTCCCAGTGAGAAGATCTCTTCAGGGTAGACACGAACTTTTACCATGACAAGTTAGGTCACGGAATCACAGAATCACAGAACATTAGGCATTGGAAGGGACCTTGAAAGATCATCCAGTCCAACCCCCTGCCACAGCAGGATCACCTAGACCAAGTCACACAGGGACACATCCAGGCAGATCTTAAACATCTTCAGTGAAGGAGACTCCACAACACCCCTGGGCAGCCTGTTCCAGTGCTCTGTCACCATCACCGTGAAGAAGATCCTTCTCAGATTGATGTGGAACCTTCTGTGTTCCAGCTCACACCCATTGTCATTAGGTGACACTGAGAAGAGCCTGGCTCCATCCTCCTGACACCCACCCTTCCCATATCTATAAGCATTCATGAAGTCTAATAGCCATCCAAAAGCCTGTGGTAGCCAGCCTAGAAGTAGAACACACTCTGCAGAACAGAGCGGTTCCAATCCCGTCCTTTGTGTGGCTGATTCAAACACTCCCATGTTACAAACCTTGGGCTGATAAATGGAGCTGAACTATCGGGAAGAGAGCAGAGTTTTTAACTGTGCACAACACAGGAACAAATTGTTAAACTTACTCAATTCTAAAGGCCTTTTCCATAATTTCTGCTAATGCAAAAGGCTCCTGAGGCAACAAGACAGCTTACCTGCCAGCTCTGACATTTCTATAACCAAAGCAATATTTCAGAAGCCTCGCGCTATAAATCTGATGTCGATTTGAATTTCCTGAAGGTAATAAATGATCCAATTAGAAAACAAACAAAAAGGTGAGAATAATTACGCTGTTTATTCTTCCATGATGATAAGGTGAGCTTGACAAGACTGAGTGCTCTTCCTAAACCCAGAGTCCGTCTGTGCTTGCAATTGATCTCAGGAGTTAAAGGTTTTGTTTGCGTTTTTAACGCACCAAGACGAAATGTGTTGCCCTGATAGAGATGTTAAGAAGCAGTTTGCTTACAGTATCTCCTACCCTTCGTTTTATATTCTTCTCACTTTCTGCAGAGCTGGGGATGTGTTATCTGTGTCGAAGTAAGGTTCACTCTGCAATGATTTACAGTACAAGGGCTTTTAAAAACCTTCCTCAACAGCACATTATGGTTCAACACACAAATTGGAAATCCTGTCTTTTTAATTAATTGCAAAATGGGGTTTTTTTAATCAAGAGCGAGAAGGTCAGTTTTCCAGCTCCTTTTTTGCATTTATAGGTGCAATTGAAACCAAAGGCTGTTCTCTTGAGCACCACAGTTTGCAATCATAGAATCATCAGGGTTTGGAAGGGACCTCAAGAGATCATCTAGTCCAATCCTTCTGTCACAGCAGGATCAATCCTTTAACATATTTATTTTCTGAGGTTTGATGACACAGAATTGGTAAAAAAGCCAAAAGAAAATGTCTTGCAGCATTTTCTGTGGAGAATGGTGAGTCCAGTCCAAAGCTGGCTATGATTCAGTTCGTGTGGGCAGTCAATGGTTAGGGGTGGGACAGCTGCTGGATGAATGACAGATGCTCTCTATTAATCCCTCTACCTTCCTAGAAGGGGAAGATAAAGGGAATAAGTGAAACTTGTTCTTGGAAAAGATAAGTAAAACTACTTTAATGAAGATAAACCAAATATAATTAAATATATAGAGAACAAATATTGAACCCAGTACCCTTGATGGTAATTGTGTCATCATTACTGTTAATGCTGCAGGTCAGGCACTGGGGAAGTCCTAGAACAGTCTGGAAATCCCAGTAAACAGATTCAGGAGCTGAATTCTGTAACTGAATTCAGAAATGCACCCACGGTAAGGGAGTTGGAACTGGATGATCCTGTGGTCCCTTCTAACTCTGACTGACTGTATGACTTGGTCTAGGTGATCCTGCTGTGGCAGGGGGATTGGACTAGATGATCTTTGGAGGTCCCTTCCAATCCCTAAGGATTCAATGATTCTATGCTAGATTTTGATCAAATGCTGGAGTCATATGGAACTTAATAAGTAGTTCAGGCCTTATTCAACTTAACACAGTTTGTCTCACAGTCATGGTCAAAGGTGCTAGTGGATGTGATTCTGGGGTTCAGCAAGTGCTGTTGCTCATTATATTACCCAGAGTAAGAGAAGGCACCAAAAAACCCTTGAAAAACCAGCTCATAAGAGCCACCAGGTCTGTACTGCAGAACATAGTTGCTGAGACTTACAGTGGTTTCCGATGGTATTTTCCAGGGACCAGGTAAACTCCACCTAATAATTCTCATTAAAGAGTTAGGCATTTACTGTAAGCAAGTCTTAAAAGTTTCCTTGGTAGGAAATGGAGAGGGACAGAACTACCCCAGAATGTCAAGTCATACAGTTTGCATGAGGAATCTATCTCAGGAGGAGGACATGGTACTTACATCTTCTCTCCATGCGTGTCCGTTCATCCTAGAAGGCAGCTTCCATATAGATGCCTATTAGACAAAGAAGGCCAAGATGGGTCAATACTCACCTTTAGGGGTGATGATAAAAAACTCAAAAACTGGTTTGTATGCAAAAAAAAATTATAAACAATTGTCCAGAACCAAATCTGAGGTAATCAGCTGATTAAACCATTCATTCATTAACTCTTTGCTGGCCATTCCTCCCTCACAGGTGGTGTCATCATGAAAAAACAAAACCAGGCCCAGAGCTTATTGGTTGATTTAAACAAAATTTATCAAAATAGAAGTTGGGGAAATATTGAGTCCCGAGGAATTAAATTAGACAGCTGAGTAATAAGAAACCCTAATTAGTCTAGACTGAGGGAAAGGCCTTGGTATGACTTGGTGACAGGGAGGCCATAGAAGACACCAATGGTGTTGAATGCCCAGCTTGTGGGAAACCCTCAGTAAAAGTCTTCAGAAACAGACTTCGGTGGTTTCACAGAAAACAGAAACCTGAACACAGAGTAGAAAACTCTGGCACCATTAAAGACCATCTAGTCCAACCCCACTGCAGTTAGCAGGGACATCTTCAGTTAGAGCTGGTTGCTCAGAAACATTCCAGGAACAGGCCATCTACTATCTCTCTGGGCCAGTGTCTCATCACTGTCAGTGTAAAAAATTTATTCCTTAAATCTAGTCTAAATCTCCATCCTTTTAGTTTAAAATCATCATCCCTGTTATCACAAGATCCTTTGCTAAAAAGTCTGTCCTCTTCTCTCTTACTGGTTCCTTTAAGCACTGAAGAGCCACACTAATGTCTCTCTGGATCCTTCTCTTCTCCAGGCTGGACAATACCAACTCTCCTAGCCCAGCCTCACAGCAAAGGGCTTCACCCTCATAGTATTTCTGCTGCCTCGTGTGTCCCACAGATCCAGGTCTCTGCTGTGATGAGATGCCCAGAGCTGGACCCAGCCCTGCAGGTGGGGTCTCACCAGAGCAGAGCAGAGGGGCAGCATCCCCTTGTCCTATTTGCCATGCTGCTTTTGATGCAGCACAGGACTTCTGATGACCTTCTGGACTGCAAGTGACCATTACTGTCTCATGTGTCCATGTGGAAGGACCTATAAAGATCATCCAGTCCAATCAACCTGCCACAGCAGGATCACCAAGACCAAGTCACATAGGAACACATCCATGCGGGTCTTGAACACCTCCAGAGAAGTAGAAAACTTTTTTAAAGAGGAGATGCTCTGTTGTTTCACACAGCACCATGGATCTGTGTTTCATCTGGTCTTTGTTCTTGTTTGCTTCCAGCTCGTTGAGAGTAGAACAAGTCCGTGCTGGGGTGGAGAACGGTAACGATTTCCACCCACCTTGCTCTCAGTCTGTGCAGAGCACGGGGAATGGTGAGCCAGCCCCAGTAGCTCCACTCCCGAGCTCTCAGGCTTTGTTTTGCAGCATCGCATAGAAAAGACCCTGCCTTTATTGTTCTCGGAGTTTTACTGCATGGCTAGGAAAATGGTTTCATTCTTATTCTAATGCTGTGGGCTTCAAGAATGGATCTCCTTGCCTAGCACCCCTCTGAAGTGTGAAAGAGATGCCCTCTGCAGCGAGCTCAACGCTGCTGTCATCTGCATAACAAAGACAGGCTGGATGTATAGAGGATGCATGCCCACGTATGAATTTCTACTGACAGGCTGTGTGAGCACGAAGATAAACAGAATGAGAGTCACACCAGCAGAATAGAGGAAGGGACCTGTAACTCCGTGAGTGACAACAAGAACAGATCTCATCTGTCAAACGACTGAATTGAGAAGCTGTTATGAACATCTTCTAGGACACAGTACTTTGTGTGTGGAAAATAAAGGTGTGCAACCTGGCAGTGTGTGATTTCCCTAACAATTCTTTAGGAAAAAGTTGTTTCTCGTTCTCCTGGTTTTTGGGGTGGTTTTTTTTTTTAAAATTCCTTGGCAGTGTTCCAGCAGGAGTAGGGAGGTGATTGTCCCTCTTGTACTCAGCACTGGTGAGGCTGCACCTTGAGTACTGGGTCCAGTACTGGGCACCTCATGCCCAAGAATAAATAAATACCATCTTTTGTCTAGATGGGATAGATGGAAGTACTGTCAGCTTCAGACTGCATCTGAAGGGAGACGTCGAGGTGCTGCAGCAAGTGCAGAGACTGGCAACGAAGCTGGTGAAGAGCCTGGAGAATAAATCTGATGAGGATTGATTGAAAGAGTTGGGGCTGGTTAGTTTGAGAAAAGGATGCTAAGGGGACACCTCATCGCTCTCTTCAACTATCTGAGGGGTCATTATACCTTCTCACAGCTAATTAGCAACAGAACCAGAGGGAAGGGCTTCAAGCTCTGACAAGGGAGGGTTAGATTGGACATCCAGAGAGGAGGTTTAGGTTAGACATCACGAAAATATTCTGCCCAGGGTGGTGGTTCAGTCTTCATCCCTCGAGAAGTTTGAAAGATGCTTAGATGTAGTGTTGGAAGATCTGGTTTAGGGGTGAACTTGTAGAGTAGGGTTGATGGTTGGACTCGATGATCCCAAAGGTCTTTTCGAAACAGAATGATTCTGTGATTTATCACAATTATAGCATTAATGTTATTTCCACAAACACTGGCTGTCAAGAGTCTACCCAAAGTCATGTCTGTTTGTATTCAATTGCAGACCTAGTGGAACAAGGTAAAAATGAAGCTTCTAGTGGAAATTATCTGATGGCACATCTTGTAACTGGAAGTTCTGTCATTGACAGAGGGCCCTGATTCAGACAGGCACTCTCATATCTCACTTTGTTCATGCAGTTGTGCCCCAGTTGAACCCAGTGGAACCACAAACATGCTCAGGTTTCATGCGGGCTTAAGGAGTTTGCAGAATCAGCACCTGAGCAGCGAGAAGAAAAGGCTCTTAACTGCAGCATCAAGCTGATGACTCAAGAAAAACTCATATATTTGCCGTGAAGGACTTGCCTCCAGGAGGAGACATCACATTGAGCACTTTGCAAGGCATCTATTTGCAGTAAAGTGCTTTTTCTCCCCACCTAGTGTCAACATGTGAATTTTGAGCTTATTTTAGGCACCTTTTGTCAAACTCACTGTGCGGTTCAGATCTGCCTCGTAGCTGGGTTAGGCTGCAGGAACCAGGTGCATGTATTCACTTGCTGGAAAACGAGCCCTTCTGCATGGACCTGACTTACTGCCAACCTGGTTTGATTGGAGCCGATGGTGGCACGTTTCCAAAGCTGAGGTTCAAACATCACCTCTTCCCCCACTATGGCATTTTAAGTTCCAAACACCTCAAAGGCATCACCAAAGGAACTAAAAAGCTGGATTTTTTTTTTCTAAGAGAGTCAAGTGGATGAATTTTGTTTTCTTTCTTTTTCTTAAACAGCTAAAGAAGGGGGGGAGTGTAGGAAAACAAAACTTGAATAAAAGGGTTGGATTTGCTTATGTTCTTTGAAGCTTTTCTTTGTAGGCAAGGAATCAGTGTGTGGAGAGGGGAGAGGGGAAAAGGAACCAAAAATAATTTAAGAAAACACTGAGTTCTGTCTTTGAATTATATAAAAGCAGCTGCATTTGATTTAATTTTTCTTTAGCATGTTTTGCTGTATAATCACTGGCTTTGTCATCCCCTGGTCCCAAGCTTCCTCTTAGCACAAGCTCTGGGAGCTGCACCACAGAGCTCTGCAGGAGCAGAATTTGACCCGTGCTTTGCTTCAAAAATCACTGTTACCTCTGTCAAAGCCCTCCTCTCCTAGAAACTCTTTCTTCTGAGGTGCTAAAGGGGTCCTGAGCACCATTGAGATGCCATTTGCCTTTTCCTTCACCAGCTATCAAAAGGAATCAATAATTTATTGAAAAGATAGCAGCCCACACTCCTTGGGCTCATCAGGCTGGAGAGAGAAATAAATGAAGGCAGGAGAACTGCTGCAACTTGCCAGAGGGACTGACCACAAGACCTGTTTCAGCTCCACTTCCTAGCACTGAGAATGGTTAGAGGAGGGAGAAGAGAGGCAGGGGGACTGGGCTAGATGATCTTTCGAGGTCCCTTCCAATCCCTAGTGTTCTGTGATCCTGCGACAAGGATAAGGGACTTCATGGAGATAGATGAATCTTGTTTCTCAGACCATTTAGAGACTGGCTCTCTTCCAAGATAGAGAGACTTACTTTTGTGAAGGTGAAAGAAGGTTCTACCAAGGGAAAAAGTCTTCCCTTAAAAAGCAGTAGTGAGAACGTGAAATTAAAACAGAGAATCGCCAGCGTTTCTTGGGTGATCAAACAGGGTTAAATGACTTGTTAGATTTTTTCTCACCTCTCCCACAACATAGCCAGAGAGCACCGTGGTGTCTCAGTGATTGTTTTAGCTATTAACCATGGACAAACAATTGTTAATTGGGTCTGCTTTCACATGGAGTAAATAGGAAAATTTATAGCACCTTTCCCGAAAGCAAAAGCTGAACAAAACTTACTCATTGTAGCCTCCAAGCCTGACAAGGCAAGTAAAATACAGCAAAGGCAAATAAATAATAATTTGTCTCTCCTGCCACCTGGAGAACTCAAAATGTACTCTAAACATTGTTTAATTAAACCTCACCAGACCCTGCTTCAGTAGCAGGAGAATCATTTCTTAACTGCTTGTTTTAGAGGAGAGAGCCTTTGGCCTTCAATTACTGTAAATTACAAGGAGGGCAAGCGTGGACAGGCAGGACTCGATAGCCTTTACTCAGCCCCATCTTCACAGCTCTGGAAAGCAAGCTTGTTTTTAAAGTAGGACTTGACTCTGCAAGCCCTGAGGCATTGGTGAAAGATCCTATTGACTTGCCAGGGGCCCGGGGTGGGTGCTTAGCTGTGCAGTGGAGTTGTGTTGCTGCACCAATGCTTCTCTTCCTCTTTAATTTTTTTTTCAAACAGTGGATTTCCCCCCCACCCCACATAGTTCTTAACGTGGTTTCAATGTACTCATCTTCCTGAGATCAGTTTTACCTGATAAAAGTGCAAAGCCATTATGGCCTTATTTGTCCTTTTACTGTGCTGGGGGAGAATGTGCAGCCGAGTGTTGAGGTGCTGCAGCTCCTCCAGCACGTGGTGATTCATCAGGACATGATGTGGTGGGTAGCTGCACTCCGGCCTGCTCTAGGCATCACGTGTACCGCCGTTTGAAACAGAGCAGCACAATAAGTCCTTTCAACAATAACTCTAAATGATTGCTCGTGCCCTAGAAATTCCTTTTCCACCTAGTGCAAAGAGCTGTAGTCTCTACGGTGCTGCAGGATGGAGCAGACACCATAATAACTTTGGAGGTGAGACAGCATGTGCCTCATTAGCAGGCCACAGATCAAACTGTTAGCAACGTGGTGGGAAGCAAGCTGGGATTTATAAAAGGTCATCTGGAGGCAGCGTGCAAAAAGGGGGTTTTGGTTCTTCAAGTGCCTCTAATTGACTGGTTCCCCACCCAGTGGGCACTGGGAAGAACTTTTATCCCATTGCTTAGGCTAGCTTGCCAATGGTGATTACACTGGCTTCAAGATCTCTGTATCTCAGAATCACAGAATGTTACAGGGTGGAAGGGACCTTGAAAGATCATCTAAGTCCAACCCCCACTGCTGGAGCAGGGTAAGCCTACAGTACTGTCTCAAGATGTCCTACATGGGGCTTGAACCCATGACCCCAGGAATTCAGAGTCCTATGATCTACCAACTGAGCCAACCAAGTGCCCCAATCTCCTGAAAGCTGCAGCAGTTCCTCCTGGCAAATTAACCTTACTCTTTACTGCCAGAGGAGGAAGCCCATCAGATCATCTTTGTTTCCTTTGTTCTGTGTCTTTCCACAGAACTCACAGGTGGAGAGAGAGGAGAAGTAGAAAACTGAACTATCTTCAACAAATTGGGTTCTTCTCCTCTACTCTGCCCTGGTCAGACAGTATCTGGAATACGGTGTCCAGTTCTGGGCTCTTCAGTTCCAGAAGTAGACAGAACTGCTGAAGAGAGTCCAGTGCAAAGCCACGAAGATGATGAAGGGAATAGAGCATCTCCTTGATGAGGAAAGGCTGAGGGAGCTGGATCTCTTGAGACAAGAGGAGACTGAGGGGTGACTTCATTAATGTTGATAAATATGTGAAGGATGGGTGTAAGGAAGATGAAGCCAGGTTCTTCTCAGTGTCATCTAGTGATAGGACAAGGAGCAATGGGTGTCAGCTGGAACACAGGAGGTTCCATATAAATATCAGAAGGAACTTCTGAGAGTGACAGATCCCTGGAAGGGGCTGCCCAGGGGGGTTGTGGAGTCTCGTTCTCTGGAGATGTTTAAAACCCACCTGGACACGTTCCTGTGTGACTTGATAGAGGTGGTCCTGCTGTGGCAGGGGGTTTGGACTGGATGATCTTTTGAGACACTGCAGGCTCATGTAAGAAAAATAATGTTCCCTTCCTTCCTAAGCCTGTTACTGAGCCTGGCTCATTGAAATCTTCTGGGTTTCTGTTTATTCACCTGTAAACCAGAAATACATCTTTTCTGAAACTCTTTAGAGCTCCTTCTTTTTTCAGTTGATTATCACAACCCTTTCAATTTGACAGCATCTTTCTTCTGCCTAACTCAGGGGAACAGGAGACACATTGTCCATACGGTCTAAATTCAGGCACTTAGTTCAAGTTGGGTGCTTAGGGAAGAAGTAGCTTCAGCAGCATGGATTAAGAATGTCTAACCATCCAGTGAGCTTGCATTGGGCTTTCTAGGAGGAGGAACAGGACCACTTGCAAGGGGGAAAGCGACACTCTCCCAGTTTGCAAGTATCGGAATCGATAATTCGCTGTCATTGGTAAACTCAGGATTCGCGAGGGCTCTTTCCTTCTCACTTCTTGATCTCAGGCTGAGCAACACCAAGGCCATTATGAGTCACTGTCTTGTCCTCCAGGAGAAAGGTTGGTGTAATTCTTACTTTTAGCAGCCTACGTGGAGGTTTGCTGTTTAGAGCAAAATGATTGCAGTGGTTACCTCCCTCCATGGACCCCATGAGTTTGTGTTGAACATACAGGATGGACCCTGGGTCACTCTTCCCACAACCCAATATGTCCTTCTTCCCTTTTCAGGACAAAGTCGTAACAAGGAGAGGTTATGGAGGATGTAAATATAAATGGAAGAGGCTTTGACTGCGTATTCATTGTTAAGTATTTTTTACCTAAGGGTAGGCTTTGTAGCCTTTATTAAGTGGTGCAAACCTGAGCTCAAGCCTGGAGCTCACCACAAAGCCACTGTAGCGTGGTGCCATGCCGCTGTTCCACCTGCAAAGGCTTGGTTGCCCAAGGGTGCCCTGAAGCTGTAGAACATAGTTATTAGTTGGTTGGTTGTTTTTTTTTAATTGCTAGTTTATTTTTAAAGTTTCTGAAATAGTGCAAAAGCTGGGCTGAATTCCTGCAAAGCATTTTCTAAAGTCTGAAAATATGTGTTCCTCAGCTTTCAAGTACCAAGAGGCTGAGTGAGGTGGTGTGAGGGTAGAAAGTATTGGAGAATTGCACGAGGAAAGAGGACAGAAATCCAGAGCAGATTCATCCTTACAGCACTTCACTCTGCAGTTGCCTTTAATTCTGCATAGAACTGGATTCACTCCCAAAGTCAAAAGCAAAATAGCTTTCATGCAGTGTGGACACTGTGCACACCAGGAGCAGAATGGAAATGAGGATTTGTGCTTTACAGTGACACTAACGTGCCCAGAGCATTCTGACTTCTAGTGTCACAGACTCATAGATGCACAGAACATAAGGGATTGGAAAGGACCTTGAAAGATCATCTAGTCCAAACCCCTCACCACAGCAGGATCACCTAGACCAAGTCACACAGGAACATGTTCAGGCAGGTTTAAAATATCTCCAGAGAAAGAGAGTCCACAACCCTCCTGGGCAGCCTGTTCCAATGCTCTGTCACCCTCACCGTGAAGAAGTTCCTTCTCAGGTTGATGTGGAACATCCTATATTCTAGCTCACACCCACTGCCCCTTGTCCAGCTCTGCTAAAGCCCTAGGAACAGGATTTGGTTTCTGAAATGGTGACTGTGGGCAGAAGAATAACAAGGTGGAGAGGAAAACGAATAAACTAGAATTGTCCCAAAAATCTAGGTGTCCCCTTTGGTTGTCTATGGTCAGACAGAAATGGGTGATGTAATTTAATCAATGTGTGAGAATAACACACAGGGAAGAGTTGTCTGCACCTCACCACCCCAAGTGTCCTCTAATAAGGTGATGATGGCACAATTTGAGGATGTCTTAATATTTCAATACAGGCGTCTCCATTGGAGGCATCCACATAACAGCTAGAGCTTTGCAGAGTAATTTCCCTTTCAGAAACAGCAATTAAAACTGCAGTACTATTATTCCCTCACCACTTATATTGTTTTAGGACCACAGGACAAAAAATATGAGAGAATGGAATTTCTGAGGGATTGGTAGAAATCAAAACATTATCTCTTTTGTGTTAAATGCCTTTATTTTCCTGAAATATAAATACATTTATAATATCCTTAATGCTGATAAAATATCATCTTGATAATCTATTCAAACACCTAAGAGACTTCAGTTTCTGTCCTGACATGCTCTGAATTTCAGTTTATAAATGCATTCTGGTTTGGCTGTCATCAATAGCCTAATGCAATCTCAAAGAAACAGGCATAGGCTGTTCAAATCTGTTTCCAATATAAGTCGGAGATTGTCAGACAAAGAAAAAAATAGCTTCACGGTTAAAGACATAATTGTCAAGAAATAAGAAGAGGGAGGAAAAGTGTGAGAAATTCTGATTTTTTTAATTACATTTTCCTGGTTTGGCTCAATTAATCATAAACCATCATAATTTTAATAAAAATGGTCTACAAAGCGCTGTTAAAAAGCATGACTTAGTTCATCAAGATCTAAGAGGGTCTTATGTGGCTGTTGAAATTTTAATTATTCACTCTTTCAGTGTTCTCAAGTCACTTCACTCTCTAAATCTTGAGGTGAGCCACAGAACCACGAGATTTAAAAGCAGGAAATATATAAAATTTATGCTGCCTTGCCATATTTAAGCATTTTCTTTTATTTCTTGTATTTGAGTGTTTGCAACATGCATGCCTCTGTCTCTGCAGTCCTAAGGTCTAAGGTCTTACTGTCACAAACCCTGGCATTCTTATCGACCTATCTGACTTCAGTGGGTGAAACTTGTGATGCCAGATATGCCAAAAGTCAGGAGAGAGTTGTGAGTTACAGCCTCTGATTCTGTTAGAAAATGAGGTTTTAAATTCTCTTATGGCACTGGAATGAGCTGCCCAGGGTGGTGGTTGAGTCAACCAGGGTGACCCAACCACCGTTCCTGGATGAGTTTAAGACACTTAGATGTAGTGTTGGGCGATCTGGTTTAGGGGTGAACTTGTGAAGTTCACTTGTGGGTGATTGAGGGTTGGTGGTTGGACTCAATGATCCCAAAGGTCTTTTCCAACCTGAATGATTCTATTCTATCCTACTCTAGTTGATCATTGATCAGCTAGATATGATACTATCTTCATAGTCCCCTCACTAGTGAAATCTCAGTTAGTGCTGAAAAAAACACTACAGAGCAATTGGTAAGTTTGGATCAATCCATTTGGGTTTTTGTTTTAAATCTTGGATCACAAGTTTCAGGATGTCCTACCTGACACACTAATTTTGCAAGATGTGATAGGTCACTCTGTTTCTCCTCTAGGACAGCATTTCTTTCACAGAGTAGTGATGCTCAGGGTGAAATAAGTGTCCTGGCAATTCTTAAACTGTAGCAGTAAATCCATTCTTTAAAACAAAAACATTTTTGCCAGCCTCCTTCCTGTTTTGTGGAAAATTAAGGGATACAACATCAGACTGAATACCTACCCGGGCTGTCAGTGACATCCCTGTGTAAATGGAGAAATCTCAGTTCTGAAGGACAAGACTGAAAGGGCTGTGTAAGATGTAGGCACTTTTCCACCACAAAACTATTTGAAAATCTTGCAGTCCTCATTTTTGCCTTCTGATCACCCCACTAAGATCACACTCAGCAGCCTGAGAGACTCAAACAGCGAGGACGTGGTGATTTTCCTTGAACACAAGATGCAGATCTGATAGCGGGATGCTGTACTGCAGAAATTCCATCACCATTCGGCTGCTCGGAAGAGCTTCTGGTAGCTAACAGGGACCTTTAAATTTCTGGCTGTGCTGCGCATTTCCTCTCTTGCCCAGCCTAATACAACCAGCCGTTGCGCTGTTTGGGTTTTCTCGTGGGTCCTTTTGTTTTTGTTTTTGTTTCACCTGTAACTAGACTTTTCCATGAGAACCAGAATGTTTCTAGGTTAAGATCAGGAGGTTACTTTTTACCTTGGTAGCTCCCTTATGTTGTGTTTGTTTACCCCAAATATTGCCTCTTTTCAGCGACACAACTGTGGGCTAAGTGGAGCTCTGTCAGCATCAATAGGAACGACTTAATGTGTTTACTGTGTGCGCTTTGAATTTGCTTTTCCCCCCTCTCTGAATATTCCAAACAAGATAACCTTCAAGTCACACTGAGTCTCTCTTCCTCCAAAAGTTTGTGAGAGAATTAGGCTATCGAAAGACAGCAAACTTTCCTAAATAATTTCCTGCTCTGGCAGGGGGATTGGACTTGATTCATTTTTGAGGTGCCTTCCAATCCCCAATGTTCTGTGATTCTGTAATTTGTGAGACCCTGAAGGGCTTTGACATCCATTGAGATCTCTGGGTTACTGTGGGACATCACAAATAAACCAAGAGAATCAACTGAGTTTCTTGAGGAAATTCCTCGTCAGGAGCCTTCATCATAGGATGCTTCTCCATTTGGGAATTCCCAGGAGTCTGAGAAACCTAAGGATGACCAAAACCACAGTGACCCTGATCACCTGCAAAGTGGAAGCCTTACAGTTCCCTGGCAGTTTTTGAACGAGGCAAAGCAACAGAGTGAGAAATGCTCCCCGCTTTGAGCTAAACAATTCAACACAAGGCCGGCACGTAATTTGTGCATTTGATCTGCCTCGAACACATAAATGTGTGGATGGTTTTCTTGTCAGGGTGGTGCCCAGCTTCAGCTTCTAGGCATTAAATCTTGTGACCTCTTTCTCTACTATGCCGAGTGGACCCCTTGTGTATTGCTCCTCCATGCAGTTAACAGAGGAAACCTACTGATGTTCTTAGACTGTTATTTAGGTTTGTAGTGGAGATGCTCTCTGAGGATAGATGGTCTCTGCTCTTCAATGTGTCTGTCCACAAAATGCTAAGCAGAATTATGGAAAGTGGCTGACATACAAATCACAGAACCACAGAACATTAGGGATTGGAAGGGACCCCGAAAGATCATCTGGTCCAATCCCCCCACTGCAGCAGGATCACCTAGATCCAGTCACACAGGAACAGGTGGGTTTTAAACCCTCAATTTCAGATGACAGCCTATGAAAATGACTCTATTTTAAGTAATAAATAGGCAGAGCTAAATATTTGCTCTCCTATATGTATAGGAGGGGACTTTTCCTCCTACAGATCTCTTTCTGTACCTCAACATCGACAAATCCCTGCAGAATATGGCCAAACCCGATATTTTTAAATGAGCAGCGATAAAAATTCCCCAGAATAAGTTTAAATCCTGATAATAGTGCACTTTTATTGCATTGTACTGAACTTCTACCAATCAGTCCAATTACGGGCTAATTCATTCTCATCACTTTGGAAAGCTTTTTTTTTTCAAAGCCCTATCTGATTTTTTGCTTGTGAAATGCTTACAAAGGGAAGTTAATAAAAGAGCGGTTCATCTGCATACACAAAGGAAGATCATAATATAAGAAATTGCCACATTAGAGAAGCCTAGACCTTGACTATCTGTCATATATTTTTATAGCATCTTATCGCTGTGCTATCTGATTAAGTAGTGAAATGGTTAAGAGAAATGAGACTTAATTAGCGGAACTGATACCTGTCTGTTGCGAGTCTTACATTTGCATCTGGGAGCTCTGATTTTCAGAAGTGGGAAGAGCTCGTCTGCAGTCCCTCTTCCCTTTGAAATCAGCGGGAGTCTTCCCTGCAGTGAAAACAAACGCACCCAAAGCAAACTGAAACTTTTATTGTCTACTCGTTCCTTTGACTCACGAGTTAAACACCCGAGTTAAACACAAGCAAATGCCCCAGCTCTGAGATGGAGGGAGGAAAGGAAGAGCCTAGACTTGACTTCTAATGCATCAGATTGCAGAGCTCAGCAGCACGCAGAGATAAATAGGTTGTGTCAGGGAAGGGGTTGATGCAGATTATTTTCTCTCTGGACCACAAGTGACCAAAACGTGGTTGGGTTTTTGCAGCTTTGCTTGCGGAGCAAAGTATTTACATTTGAGCTGAGGGATTAGATGGCCAGTTGCCATTGTTCTGAACTGTTTCAGTAGGACTGGCTTCCAGCATAACTTTGCCGTCAAACACTCTCCATGCAGAACAAATGATTTACCACAGAGCTCAGAGGGAGGGTATTTACACTTATTTAAGTTTGCTATAAACATTTACAGAACATCAGGACAAATACCAGCGTTCTCAGCTAAATGTCTAACCGCAGTTATTTCTGATGAATAAATGGCTTGTAGAACGACTCTGTCTGTACTAGAGGGGTTTTTCTTTCTCTTTTCCTCTCAGACCAAAGGACTTTGAAAAAAAACACAAAAAACAACTGTACTGTGCAGCTAAACACACTGTGCAAAGGTTCACGTAGAGTTAAAGAAAACCATAGATGCTTGTGAGATTAGGGAGCGAATATCTAGATTAAACTAGTTTATGTTGTCCTTCATCTGCTGTTCTGTTTTTTCTTCAAAATCTCACCTTCAGATCTGACCCTGGCAAATATACCTAATTCAGTGAAGATGCTTTGTGCTGACCAAGTACTTTTTAAACCAAATATTATGAGCTGGCTGCTGCAAAGGTACTTTTCCCACTGGAAATGGTGGCATGAGGGCTGTTGACTACAACATGAGAGTCTATTTACTAAATATTTCTCAGAGACGCCTGACTGTGAGAACAAGGAATCCACTCAAAGGTACCTAGAACTGCCTAGTCCAAATTGCACATTTTCTCCTCATTTGTAGCTCAAAAGGCAAATATATTCTTCCCTGCTCTCTCTCTTTTTTTTTTTTAAGTGAAGCAAGGACAAAAATTGCAGATGTAAAGATTTCTTTTCAATGTGGTTTGTGCAGCCCTTCTTCTCCTGATCAGTTTGTCTTCAGGCTGAATTAACCCCTCTGCACAGCATCTTCTAAAGGGCTCATGAGTGACACTCCTTTTCTGGGCTGCAGGAAGGGTCCATGCACCTGTGAAAGACAATTTTAAGGCCACACTGAGAAGCAAGACTCAAAAATTCTGAGTGAGAACTGTGCAGGCAATCCCTCAGTTAATTTTGAAATAAAAATTCTCAAATTGTAATCATAGTGATTCCACAAAAAAATTATCAGTGTTCTCAGTGCTGTTTCCCAAACAGTTCTCTTAGCCAGAGCAGTCCAGCAGTGCAGGAGTCACTTAACACATCAGAAACAGTTTTGGTTTCAGCTGCGACAGAGCAGGCAGCCAAACCTGATTTTCAAGCATCTGGGCTGAACATGTAGTTGTGAGTCGACTGACTATGCTCAGATATGTCTTTCTTGGTCTGGGGAGCCCTTGTGTCTGATTAGGGTTTTTCATGACACTAGAGCATCTAATAAAAACAACTTCTTAGTAGCTCAGCATTGCTGAGTGAAGCTGTACTCTCTTTTTCTGTGCCCCCCCAACCCCCTTTAAGAAAGGTCCTCATCCAGATGCACTACTCCCTGTGAGCACTGTGAGTACAAACCAGGTGGCTAAAATGTCTTGGTGCCCTTGAACGTTGCAACATAATTCATTACTCCATTCCCCAAACACCTTCACTGGAAAGTGGTAGCTGCTTATCTGGTTCAGTCTCCAGATGCTATGAAAGGCAGATCTTGTTCAGAAGGGAACACAAGCCTGTGAGACTCCTGTTGATGTTCGAAAGCATCAGCATGGGAGGCATCAGGGCTTGGGAGCATCAGCACCTTGATGGTAGAAGGTGACACATCCAGGTAGAAGGAAATGTGATCCTGTGGGGCTTAAAGCCATAAACAGAGACCCAGATGTAAAGCAAGTTTTTGTGCTGGATTTGCTTTTCATAGAGAACAATGTCACGTTGACCTTAGCTTTGAATTCCTGACTTCCACACTTACCGCTGGAGTGATTTTGGATGGGAACAAATTATTTTATGAAGAGAGAACAAAAATGTCCCTAACAACCTGCATCACCTCATGAGCTATTGAGGTCAAGCTACTCACAGGGTTTAAAATCAGAGGGAAACAGAAGGAAAATGAGCTCTGAGCATTCAGGTGAGGCTCATGAGAAAAACCACGACCACTTGGCTCCCGCTCACTTCACAGCACAATGAACCTAAACTGGGTTTGAGAACATGAACGTTTCACAGATGCAGCATCTGCACTCTTTTTCTGAAGATGCAAAAGCCAGAACAGTGATGACTCCTGACTGAGAAGTCGCACACACATATTTAGTGAGGGGGTGTGGGAGGGAATTTTAATGAGCTCAGGATTCCTGTCTGCAGCAGCTTTAATCATTAGGACTCCCCCCAAAAATGAAGAATATTCATGCTTACAATAATTAATACTGAACAGGAGATTTATATCAATCTGACAGATAGGAGATGGAATTAACTGTGCTTTCATGTACAATTTAAAGTAGGTCAGATAAGAACATCTATTGTAACCAACTTTTATTTTATAGATAGATAGACTCTGACACGTACAGACCCACACGTACACATCACGCATGTCTGCAAAAATCCCTCACACACAGCAGAATCCCCTTAACCTGACATTTACAAGCTACTACCCATTTCTTTCCCTGGAACTCCCTAGTCTTCCCCTTGTTGATTCATGGGCTCTAAGGTCAGAGTGGGTATTTGTGATGCAGCCACATGTTTTGCAAACACAGGACTTAGAATCCCACACAGCAATTCCTCTGTTGCATCCTGTTACTTGAGGCTGGACTGGAGCAAACTCAAAGTATTTAAATAGACTGGAATGAAACACTGATCGTTTTGGAAAATTTAGTCTTACACAGTGGAGTAGTGATCTAAATGCTCTTCCTCTTTGAAACAGCATTTCCCACTAGGTAGTGAGAGCAATGTAAGAACACAACTGACACAGGAAAAAGAAATCAGAGTACATTGGTGTGATGGGTTTTCAGTTAACTTAGTTCTCTGAAGCTGTTCAGTAGCTGTTCAGAGCACTCGGTGCTTTGGAAGGGAACTTCTTCAATGGATAATGGAAATGCAAAGAAAAGAGGTCTCTATCCCACTGTCTAATCAACTTGCACAGTGTTAACACTAACCTACATCATAAAGAAATGATCAGGATTTTGTTTCAAATACAACCTCCTTCACAACTGAGTAACTAGAGCACTGGGGGCAGGGGTTAGGGAGATGTTGGGATGAGGGCTGCACCTGATGATCCTGGCAGTCCATTCCAGCCATAATGACTCCATGATTCTCTGATTCTTTGTGATGCTCTTTTACCTATTTTTTAAAAAAAATGAAGAATTAAACCTGTTTTTAATATTTACTTCAGACCTTAGCTGTTGGCTGTGTCGACACATGGCTGCTTGAATAAAAGAATTCATTTGTGTGTGAATCATCCAGGGAAGACATTAAAACCTGAAACCAAACTCTGAAACGTTGTTTGCTGATATTTTAGGTCAAATGTCTTGCTCTGCTGTTCCATCTTCCTTGCTGAAAAAGAAGAAAGAAGGGAAACTGGAGAAGGGGAAAAAAACCAGGTAAAAATCTCAACAGACACAATTAGGGAAGAGGCATTACAAAAATTAATTTAGTTGATTAAAAGAGCTGGCAGCAGTTTTTATGGGAAAAGAAATAAAACTTATTTTGAAATCCTAACGTGCTCTACCCAGAACATGCCTGAAGTTACACAAACGCTACAGCAGTGTGACAGAGTTACTCAGTCACTAATTAACCCTGCGTACTTAAATAAACACGCACGTAATCACAATCACATTGTCCATCGCTTTCTGAGTTGGGGACTAGTCTTAAGGTCCTGTAAATGCAAGGTAAGGCTTTGTGTGGGATTGAAGTTATCTGAGTGATCGTGGGATCTTGCTGTGGTGGGGGGATTGGACTAGATGACCTTTCGAGTTCCCTTCCAATCCCCAATGTTCTGTGATTGTGTGGTGCTAGCGTTGCTGCCATCAGTAGAAAGATGTGACAGGATCAGAGGTATTTCATCCTAACCCGGGTGTCCTCCTGGCTCCACAGGTCCTGTGGCTCAGCTTCAAGAAGAGGGGTCTGCGATGTTCTTACATTGGATATTCCCTGGACTGTGGGTGGAAATAGCTTTGAGTTGAAAATTGTGTAGATGGTCTTGGGAGCTTGTGAGACGGAAAAAGTGCCACATGTGTTCAGTGGGTATGGAAACCAGGTAGAGTGGACTCATGGTGGCTATTTAGTTGGACTGGTGGTCCTAAAGAAGGTTCCTTCCATTAAGGGCTGAAGGTAGGTTAAGCCAATGTAGGAAGACCTACATCACTGATCCTGACAGAGGATCTGAAGTATCCAAACCTCCAGCCAAAGCAGCGAGGTAGTGACTTGGAAACTAAGCCCCTGAAGGGCCATGAGAGTGTAATAATTACACACTGTAGTTCCCCTCGTGTGTGAACACAAGAGAAAGGGGAGAGAACCAGGACAAGTGGGCTGCTTTTATTTTACTTTATTTTAGTTTATTTTATTTTGTTTTATTTTATTTTATTTTACTTTATTTTATTTTGTTTTGTTTTGTTTTATTTTATTTTGTTTTGTTTTGCTTTGTTTTATTTTATTTTTTATTTTATTTTATTGTATTGCATTTTATTTTATTTTGGTTTATTGTATTGTATTTTATTTTATTTTGGTTTGGTTTGGTTTTTTTTGTTTTGTTTTATTTTATTTTATTTTATTTTGTTTTATTGTATTTTATTTTGTTTTATTTTATTTTGTTGTATTGTATTTTGTTTTGTTTTATTTTATTTTATTTTGTTTTATTTTATTTTCTTTTTTTCTTGTTAAGAAACTTTGCTTTTGAAAAAGTCCCCTTTGGTAGCTGCAACTTTAACTCACCACACAAAAATCAACAAATGAAACCAAATGAAAACAAAAAGAGAGGTTGTCCAGACTGAAAGAGCTGAAGGCATCACGGTGGCAGGCAAATTGTGAAGTTTAGCATTCTTTCTATTTTAATAACCCGAGGTGTTGCCAGTTATGTCCGTCATTAATTTTGTTAAGATCAATGATTAATTTCAGATCAACAGCATCCCTATTGATCCCTAGCCTACACCACTTAACGTAGTTAAAAAAGTCTAAGCTCTGTGGTGAAATCCTACCAGTGGCTATTAGCAAGGATTCGACTCCACTGTCTTCAGTTTCTTCTTATTTATTCTTGTGAGGTTGTCAGCCAAATATGTATTTTAAAAAATGTGTTAAATCGATGTATTTCTTTTCACTTCTTCCAGTTGTTTCTGCGTTTGAAGTGTGGAAAAGCAGTGGTTGGGAAGCTGAGGACAAGTATTCCTGAAATTGCCTAACTTGTGATTCTCAGGGAAGCTGTTTTCTGTGGAGGTGCTAAAAATATTAGCCCTCAGAATAGCACGAGCTGACTGCTGCAAACACTGTAATTTAAGGACCTGGGTGCTCTTGGGTCGCATTTAGTAGTTTCATGCAGGCATTTTAGGTTTTTCCCATGAAACACTTTTCCTTTAGCTACAGGCTTTGATTTAGTTGACAGAAGACTAATAAATCCAGCGTGTGCGCGTACGTGGGCTTTCCGTCATAAACACGAGGGCGAGCTCTCCGCAGGGAGGCCCAGGGCTCTCCTCCCACGATAAAACCGGGCTGCCCAGAGCAGAGCCAATGCCTGCTGGATCAGACAACCCTCAGCTGGATCTGCAGCTGCATGAAGCTACATCTTCTAGTGGAGGAACTGACCTGGTAGATGCCTGCTTTCGAAGCCAGCATCAAGTCAGTGACCGTCCTGAGCATAGAACCAGCATTTTCAGGCTGGATCTGTGTACAGTCCAGGCTGCTGATGTGTGGACCGTGGACTTCACACCTCACCTTTGTGACTGCAGTCGAAATGGAGCAACTTTCCTACATAGCTGCTGGAAATAAAGGGCTGCACGATGACTGCTGGAACAAACTCAAACACAGTCCACACCTTTTAGCTGCTTCCCCCTCTCCTGCCTTTTTAACACCTTGTTCTTTTTTCCCTGCTTCCTTTCTCAAAGCAGTACTCAGTGAACAATCCTAGAATCACCTAAACATCATAAAGACTTGAAATGTCTCCATAAGCAGCCCCACCATTATAAAAAGGCCAAAAATTCCCAAGACGACCTTAGACACATTTCTTTACAGCTTTGTCGAGAAGGTTTCGCTTCACAAGGGATCCACCCTTCATATTTCCTTTGTTGTTGTTTATTAGGATGGTGTCAGAAAGCAAACAGTGCTGTATACACTACATAAGAACACATTAAGAGAAGCTTCCAGCAAGCCAGACCATAGATCCTCATTTGAAGGGAGGGGAAAGAAGTAGAGAAAAATTAAAGCTTAATTTTGTTTCCTTGCTACTCATGTGGGAATAAAGGTCCCCCTCTCCCACAAGACGGTTCTACCTGTTGTTTCGGACGTGATGCGCCTGGGAGAGTGTGTGGAGCTAACTGCTCACGCGCTGAGAATGGTTTTTCTATACAGAAAGCTGAAGACTTGATTCATTTTTGGTGACTTTAATGTTTTTTATACCTAAAGTTCATGAAAAAGCCATGTAATTGGTACAGAACTTTTTTTACTTGCATCAAGCCCCCTAATCTTTGAACATTAGAATAATTTTGCATCTAGCCCGGGGTAAATTAGTTTCTTCAGGGATTTTTTCTTTTTCTTCAACTTTCCAGCATTATTTATTTTCAATTTGAAATTCTTTTAATATCAAAGTGGGTGTAATTAATTCTCTGTTTCTGATGATCTGAAAATTATAATGAAAAATTACAAATAGTATATCAAAGAACTTTCATAAAATGCACCTGACCAAAACAGTTCGGGTCTACTGATCCTACATATCAATTCTGCGTGCGGATTTTTCCCCCTCTCCCTATAAAAGCCATGCTTTAGTGCCATCTAGTGCACTGGGATATCACAAAGGGAATTTCCCACAGTGTTTGTGTCCTTGCCTTCCAATAAACACACTAAAACTACAGAGTGGAGCTATGGTTATCACATGAAGCAAACGGTGAAATGACTCTTAATTACTCATGCGGAGCCTGACTATGTGTGACCAGCAATGAGCTCGAAGCAAGAGTTTCAGGTCTTCTCTCACCAGCCATCACTGAAACTGAAAAAAAGACTCAGCAGTTCAGATTTAATCTCTTTTCCTCTGGAAAATTAGAGGCTTCTCAATAGAATTCTGGCCATCAACTACATAGCATGAGGCTGATACCTAACTGTGGGGCACACAAAATGCAGTGTGTGTTGCCTGGGTTTGTTCTTTTCCATAACTGAACATTAACTCTCCTGACACAGAAAAACAAGCCAAAGCCACACTATCTGCCCTTTAGTAGGATTAAAATGTGACCACACATTCAGTATTTTTCCCCTCCTGGAGCGTTTGCAGCCATTGTTGATGAAAAGTGAAAACTGAGTTTATAAGCCCAGGAAAAAAACAATCTGAACTGTGTATCAGCAGGTTAGGGTTAGATGATCATAGAATCATCATCATGGCTGGAAAGGACCTCCAGGGTCACCAAGTCCAGCCCTGCTTTGCTTTCTGTTGAATTCAGCTCATGCTGGCCATCCCAAGAGGAGAACCAGTGCCACGGTACCTGTCCAGATAGTTGTCTTCCCGATGCTCTCTTTGAGTTTTAGAGTGTTGCATTACTTTTATCAGCATAGGCACTCCGATGGCTTGTGTGTGATTCATAAATAACTAGCAAGGTTTGAGAGGTGAGAGGATTTGATTATGTGATCGGAGGTTAGATATTCGTGCTGGAGAGGCTAGATGATCTGCTGAAGCATCCAGATCTTTGGAGATCAAGCTACTGATTTGCAGCACAGAGTTTGCAGCAGGTACAGGCAGGTTGTCAGGTTTGACTGTTGCAACGTTTGCAAACAGCTGGAAGATTTCTTGCCCTAAATCAGATGGAAATCTTTTTCCTGGAACTTGGCTATAGACAGGAGAGGAGATAGTTTTGGGTCAGAAAAGTGAGATTTATGCTAACAAACTCATAAAATTACAATCTGTGCTGATTCCGTGAATGTGTCCCTGATAAAGGCTTTTCTACCTTCTTTTTCAAAAGGTGGACTTTGAGTATGAAACAGCAAAACATCTGTGGGCAAAAGCCAGCTCCATGCAGGGTGGGATCTGTGACTCAGGAATAGCTTAGGGACAGGGTACAGGGGTTATAAAGCTGGAAGTGTTCCCCAGAAGGGAACAGTGGCAACTTCGGCATCGTGATAGCCCATTACAACTCCTTTTCCAAGTCAATAACAATAATAATGAGCCGTCTGTTTTAGGCTTCTTGGCCACCAGTGAGCAGAGCTTAGGAGTTCAGCTGAAGCACAGAGCACCCTCCCTGAGACAGGACAACCTGCATTGCCGTGGGACCCCAACCTTCCCTTGGACTTCCAGGTGCAAAGTCACGATCATAAGGTCCTTCCAAGAAAACAAGTCCTGGGTAGCAGTGTGGGGGAGGATGGGGAGGAAGAGAGGAAAGAAGAGGGCAGTGTATCAGGTGACACCTCCACATGGTGTCATCTAACCTTAACTGACTGTATGACTTGGTCTGGATGATCCTGCTGTGGCAGGGGGATTGGACTAGATGATCTTTCGAGGTCCCTTCCAATCCCTAATGATTCTATGATTCTATGGTACAAGAGACCTTGAGTCAATTCTTCAGGCTGATGCTTACATGACTTCTAGTCTCCATGTGCTGGATGCGTCTGTCCTAAAATGATAAGAACCTTCCTCCCTCAAAACACAACCTTCAGGAGTGTCAGGAGCTTTGTGTACTAGTCGCTGCCCTGCTCCTGCCTAGCAAAAAGAATAAACTAATGGCACTCTCGTTAAGAGAAATGTGTTTGTCAGCATCTTAACGTGGATTTTGATGTGCACTGGCAGTGGATCTTGGAGATAAAGAACAAGTCTAACACAGATGCTAATTTTGCAGAGACCTTGCTAACATGTGTTATCCACCAGCTTTCTTCTGTTCACCGCTGTGAATTATCAACAGACTCAAGGTAATAGAGGGGAAAAAGTTCTGTTTCCCGCTGTGTCCCTTCCCTACCATCATCCAAAGCTCACGGCAATCATCTCATTTTTCAGAGAAAGCACAGAGTTTATTACATTTCTCCCTCCCACCACCCCCAGCATGTTGTAGACAGGTATTGAAGAGCGATTGACCAAACCCTGCGATTCATGGTTGGCTGTGGGGTTCTGCCTCACAAGTTTATTTGTCTTGCAACAAGAGGAAACCATCACATGTCTTAGTCCTCTAGAAAGGAAGCTTGATCTGGTGTGCGATCAGAACATTAGCGACGAGAGGCTGCTCCCGGGGCAACATGTGCTTTATGAACAAGGGCAAGTGTAGAGTCTGGCATCTGGGCAAGAACAACCCCTGGCACCACTATGGGATGGGGGCTGACCTGTTGGAGAGCACTGTAGGAGGAAGGGACCTGGAGGTCCTGATGGACAGCAGGATGACCATGAGCCAGCAATGGGCCCTTGTGGCTAAAAAGGCCAATGGCATCCTGGGGTGGATCGGGAGGGGAATGGTTAGCAGATGGAGAGATGTTCTCCTCCTCCTCTACTCTGCCTTTTTCATCTGGAATCTTGTGTCCAGTTCTGGGCACTTCAGTTCCAGAAGGACACAGAACTGCTGGAGAGAATCCAGCACAGAGTCACGGAGATGATGAAGGGAGTGGAGCATCTCCCTGATGAGGAAAAGTTGAGGGAGCTGAGTTTATTTAGCTTGGAAAAAAGGAGATTGAGGGGAAACCTCATTAATGTCTATAAATATGTGAAGGACGGGTGTCAGGAGGATGAAGCCAGGCTCTGCTCAGAGTCATCGAATGATGGCACAAGGGGCAATGAGTGTCAGCTGGAACATAGGAGGTTCCACATCAATATCAGAAGGAACTTCTTCATCGTGAGGGTGGCAGAGCATTGGAAGGGGCTTCCCAGGCAGGTTGTGGAGTCTCCTTCTTTGGAGATATTTAAAACCTGCCTGGACCTGTGCAACTGGATCTAGGTCATCCTGCTGTTGCAGGGGGATTGGACTTGACGATCTTTTGGGGTTGTTTCCAATCCCTAATGTTCAGTCATTCTGTGATTCTGCAATACACAACAAGCCCTGGAGAAATCCTGTGGTTAAACAACCCAAGGGAAACTTCCCTCTTAACCTTTAGCACTTATAGGTAGAGACAGCAATATTTTTCAGTGCAAAGCATCTTGTTTAAAAATAGGGGGTTTATACAGCATGAATAATCATAACGTTCTGAGATGATTACTTTTACACTCTTATCAGCAAGCAGGAACCTTTGCTGATGATTTAGAAGGCTATTTTGCTAGAAACTAATTGCAGAAGTGCAGCAAATGCACTGAAGCAGTGTGCTTATACTGTTCAAATCATGAGCCTTCGGATTAAGTTGTTAGATTCCAGCCAATAGCTACAGAACAAAGGCGTAGTTCCTTCCCTGATCCATTTTGAGTGTCCAATAGTTTATGCTAAGACAGGTTCTCTCAACAATCCCCAGCCGTTCTCGTGTATCTCCCTTCAGTTTCACCGTGCAGCAAGGAATTCCCTGGGCTCCACACGTGAAAAGGAATTTCCTTCATCAGCTGTAAATGCATTATCTTCCACGACTACTATGGCCTCAAAGGTTGTCTTGCTAAAGCTCTCAGCACTAGCCACAGTTTACACCAGTCAGCAGAATTTATCCCTCAGATAGGGATAAATTTTTTCCTACTTCTGGAAAAGGCAGAGAACAGCCTTTAAATTCATTATTAAGAGTATTGCTGGGAGTGTCACATAAATATCTTATTTACAGAGGCATTGAATCCCATATGTTCAGAGGCAGACGTGCCAAAAAAGCCCTAATTACAGTTACTCAATGCCAATCAGGTAATTGCACTCAGCCCACTCTAATGCTTTCTGCAACCTGGGTTGCCTCAGCAGCTGAGGAAGGACCAGTGCCACCCTACAATGCACATCAGTGCCCTTTCCTGAGGGCGCTAGGTATTGAACCAAACTTCTGAGCAAGACCCAAACCTCACAGCCCATTAGTTCTTCTGTTTCTCCTCTCCTATTTTCTAGGTGCATTTCTCTCTGCTCCACTCAGACTCTCAGGAGATTTTTTTCCACCAGCCAGAAAGCACCTGCTGTAAAGAACTTCTTCCTAAGATCCAATCTCAACCACCCCTGATGCAACTTGATGCCATTTCCCTTTGTCTTATCATTAGTAACTGGGGAGAAGAGACCAGCACCAGTCTTGCTACAACCTCTTTTTAGGCAGTTGTAGAGAGCAACAAGGTCTTGTCTCAGTCTCCTCTTCTCTAGACTAAATAACCCCAAATGCCTAGCCATTTTCTAGCCACTAGTCTAGAAAGCAGGTGAGAGGGCCTGTTTTCTAGACCTCTCACCAGCCTCATTGCCTTCAGCACCTCAATGTCTTTCTTATACTGTGGTGCCCAATATTGGACCCAGTACTCAAGGTGTGGTCTGACAAGGACAGAGTACAGGGGCACCATCACCTCTCTACTTCTGCTGGTTATACCATTCCTGATCCAGGCCAGGATGCTGTTGACCTTCTTGGCCACCTGGGCACCCTGCTGGCTCATGTTCAGCCAGCTGTCCACCAACACCCCCAGGTCCTTTTCCACCAGGCAGCTCTCCAGCCCCTCCTCCCCAAGCCTGCAGCACTACTGGGGGCTGTTGTGACCAAAGCACATTCCTGACAGAAAGGTGACCATCACTTACTGAACTCAGGCCACCTTCCCAGCAAAGTGATGATCAGTCTTTGCCAGGGTCACTGAGGTAAGCACTTCTTTCTGCGCTGATAGGTACTGTGGTGAGCAGTGGGGTTTCTGCTCAAACCCTTTTCTGTTTCTCCAGTCAGTTCCTGGTCAAGAAGCCAACCCACAGGCGAGGTGCAAGTATAGATATGCATACACACACAGGAATAGATTATATACAGTTCTCAGACATTACATATTTTACATAAATAAATACATTTATTATGTTGATGATTTAATATTTAGATATCCTGAACCTTCCTGAAAATAGGGTGAGGTTTTGTGCTGATGTAGAGCTGTGGGGAAGCCTATGAAGATGACGCACAAGGGGTATCAGCAGATCTAATCCCGATGATGTTCTAGGCAGCTAAACCCCCACATCCTGAGCAAGTGCACAGAATTTGCATGTGAAAAGTATGAAATGAACTCGATAATCTGTGGCAAAACTTGTCATCACTTCAATATAGCCAGGAGGCAATTTGGAGGCGGTTTTACTGGTGTTTCCTTATTTAAGCCAGAACAAACAGAACACATTCATTTCCCCACTTTTTATATTCATAGAATCATAGAATCATTAGGGATTGGAAGGGACCCCGAAAGATCATCTAGTCCAATCCCCCTGCCACAGCAGGATCACTCCATAACTGGAGAAGTTATGGAATCAGAATCACTCAGGGTTGGAAGGGACCACCTGATCATCCAGTTCCAACACCCCTAGCACAGGCAGGGACAACCCACTCTAGACCAGGCTGGCCAGAGCCCCATCCAGCCTGGTCTTAAACACCTCCAGGGATGGGGCCCCAACCACCTCCCTGGGCAACCCATTCCAGGCTCTCATCACTCTCACGGTGAAGAACATTCTCCTCACATCCAGTCTAAATCCACCCATCTCCAGCTTTGCTCCATTGCCCCATGTCCTGTCACTACCCAGAAGCTACATCCAGAAAGGGCTGGATCTGAAATCTGACTGTATAGGACAAGGAAAAAAGAGTGTTTTGATCCCATCAGCAGCAAAGGTGGTGCCCGCAGATGGCGTGACCTCAAGAACCAGTAGCCAGTCTGTAGGTTCAAGCTGCTGCTTAGGGATAACAAGGTCATAGTGAGGTCTGTTAGTGCCTTGATCAGGCAACTTCGAGAACTTTAGAAGTATTTCTTACTACTGCTGTAAAACAGAAAGACCAAAGCAGGTTGTCTGTGACTAGTGCAAGTATATCTGAACTCAGCATCAAAGCCAGGCTTCTTCTGAGCTGCGGGCAGCTCGACTGTCTTGCTGTTCTTTCCTGCACTGCTGTGGGTTTGCCAGAAAGTGATGAACCGTGTGCTCCCTCGCTGCCCGTGCCATCCTGCTGATTGCAGAGGGGTGTCCCAGGGCACACAGCAACGACAAATACAGCCCAGAGGTCACAAGCTACCTCTCAAATTGCAGGACTCCCACACTCAATGCACTGCTCTAATTATACCATCAGCTGTCATTACTCCTGTTATTTAGATCTGTCATCCTGACCTAGCAGGGAGGGCTGGGGGGAGCTAATGCCCCGGGTCTTGTGGAGGCATAAAGGAGAGGAAGAGGAGCTGCAGCATCCAGGGATCTGGCACCTGAGGTTGCAAAACGGAGCTGTTTTGAAGCGGTGGGACGGGAAGCTGCTCTGGCAGCACATGGGAGGTGGTTTTACAAATCTGCTTCCTCCCTCTTTGCCTGCGTGTGAGGGGTTGATTTTCGGGTATTTGTTTTCACTCCATGTGATGTGAAGCCAACTAGAGCTGGTTCTCTGGAGGAAAGGGGTCCTGTCTGCAGCTGAAGGGTAATCAGCACTGCACAAATCGTGGTCTAATTTCACACCCTCTCTTTCCATCTGTAGTGTCCCCTATGTGCTGCTTTCCTGCACGATTTGAGAGAGCAGTTAGGAAGAGCGAAGGGTTAAAGCTCCTACCTTCCCCAGCAGCCGATGAGTTTGTGTGGGTTTGCGCTTTCCTGAGCACCCATCTCTCTCCACCCCAAACGTGAAGGTTGTGTAACAGCCCCTTCCTCACCCCTGACTCAAACGTTGCCAGCTCAGTGATTCACCCCGGCTCTGCCACCTGCTTTCATTGGAACCGTCAACTGAAACCCCAGCCGAGAGCAACCTGCGTGGGGGGCCAGGGGAGCTGTTGTCCCCTCCAGCCCACTCTTCCCCAGGCTGCCAGCCCTCAATGACAGCTGGAGGGTTATATTTATCACAGGTGTGCAGTTGGCTTCTGACATTAAAAAGGGGGTAAAAAAAAGAGAGATGCCCTTCCTTGGCAGAGAGATTTCGCTTCCACTTGCCATTTTGAAGGTTTTACAGTCATTAGACAGTCATCTTCACAATTGCCTCACCCAAACTTTGCTGGAGCTTAAACACATCTTCCATGTGACAACGATTTCAGCCCTGGCAGGATCTAAAAAAGGGTTTTAATCCTAGTTATTTTCTGTTCCACTTAATTGCCTTACCCAAACCTTATGCTTCATATAAAGACAATCCATCTTTCCCCCACTCACTTCTGAAATAATCATTATCCTCCTCTGCAGAACTTTAAAAAAAAAAAGTGGGAAATAAAAAGTGATAGGGGTTAGGAGAAAACTTGACATTGAAAACAGACACCCAAATTACAGATGTCTGTGAATAATCCCAAATATTTTTCATCCACTTCACGGACTTTCTTTCTAGAGCTAATGGAGCTTTAATAAAAGATGTTTTTCCCCTCCCTTCTGTATGCAACTTCCTCTCCCCTTTCTTCTTCCACTGTGTAGATTCCATCAATAACTCCAACAAACAATATATAGACAGCTGAAATGCTAGAGCATAATGTCACTGCACAACACAGCATGTCCACAATTTTCCTTGGAGATGGAAATCTTTTATTTCAGTGAAAATAAAAGACTAAGTAAACATTGTAGTGGAGGAAAAAAAATAGTTGCTTTGAAAAGTTATTTTGCAATCCTGCCTGGGGGGGTTGTGGAGTCATCTTCTCTGGAGACGTTTAAAACCCACCTGGATGTGTTCCTGTGTGGCTTGGTCTAGGTGATCCTGCTCTGGTAGGGGGATTGGACTAGATGATCTTTCTAAGTCCCTTCTAATGTTCTGTGATTCTGTGATTTTTAACATTTTTTTAAAAAATACATCTATCCTGGGGGGTGGTTCATTTTCTGTGGACAAACCCTTCTCTTTTAATGACAGATGTAAGCCAGTTCAGTCACAGAATCACAGAATCATAGAATCATTAGGGATTGGAAGGGACCTCGAAAGATCATCTAGTCCAATCCCTCTGACAAAGCAGGATCACCCAGACCAAGTTGCACAGGAACACATCCAGGAGGGTTTTAAACATCTCCAGAGCAGGAGACACCACAGCACCCCTGGACAGCCCATTCCAGTGTGGGTCTGTCATGTCCTCCCTACTCTTTGCTTCTGTTTCTATTGCCCATGGACCACCCGATCAGGTGCTATTTGCAGAGTACAAAATGTGCTACTATGTTGTCTCTAGCTCTTGAGTCAACCAAAACAACTTCTGTTGCTTTTGTTTAGTGTTTATGCAGCCAGTCACACAACAGAGTCGGACTCTGTCCTTGGTGAACCAAACCGTGTTCCACAATACAGCTTATTAGTCTTTTCAGATTCAGTCTTTTAATAACTTCAAGTCAGAAAATTAATAGATAGAGTATCTCCAGTGTGGTGTGGAATACTGGTCCATCGAGGGACAGCAGCACTATCACAACAAAGCACTTCTTTGACCAAGGCTGAGATGGTTTGAGGGCAGCTCCTTAAAATGAGCTTGACAGAAGATGTTATTTCTCCACCTTGTAGACAGAAGATGTGAATAAATCTACAAAGAAACGCTCTGGACATGTCTGCTCCACAGAGGCAGTGGTTTCGGTAGACATCCCAAGACAAACCTAAACTAGCTTCACTAGGCACCAACAGCAACTGTGCACACACGGTACAGACCACACGGTGAAGGCAGCTCAGGTATCTCAAAATTACAGAGCAGACACAACAGTGAATCATGTAACCAGGAGAGGGTTAAAGACACTGGCTGTCTCTTAGACACCGAATCTATGGCATTCATGTGGTGAGAGCAATAGAAAACCTGTTATTAACCAGTTTTGTTTTCAGAATCAACCTGCTTCTCACATCCATTAAACATCTTGTGGCGCGGCAAACTGGTCCTGACAGGGGTGGGGTATTTTTGTGCTGGGCTTTGGGTTTAATGTGTCTACTTGTAATTCATGTTTCTCACTGCAAGAGTCTTGAGCAAGTGAGATGCTACTTCTTTTCTTCCCACATGTTTAAAACCATAAAAATCTCAGTGGAAATTCACTAGTCCTGGGACCACCAGTCAGGTGGCAAAATGTTTCACGTGAACAACTCTTGTTTTATGCCTTGTAACTTTTTCGTGTGACTCATGACAAGTGATTCATATTTCTTTGGTATTCTCCAAAGATCATACTTAGAAATGAGATTCTTAGAAATTTTTAATTGCCTTGTGTAGGAGGGACTGTGGGTGCTCTACTCAGATTCATTGCGATAGTGCGATCTCAGTGTCACGTCAGCCTGTTTACAGTAATAAATAACAATAACAACGAATTCATTAAAGTCTTGGGCTTCCAACTTCAAAAATCCACTTGTCTGAGAGTGCTTCTGCACTTTCTAAAGGAGTGGTTACATTTAAGAAATGTGAACGACATAAATGAATAAAGAACCTCAAAATTTGGCTAATGGGCGGGGATCATTGTCTTCACAGAATCAAAGAACATTAGGGATTGGATGGGACCTCGAAAGATCATCTAGTCCAATCCCCCTGACACAGCAGGATCACCTAGATCAAGCTGCACAGGAACATATCCATGTGGATTTTAAAAGTCTCCAGAGAAGGAGACTCTACCACCCCCCCTGAGCAGCACGTTCCAGTTCTCTGTCACCCTCACTGGGAAGAAGTTCCTTCTCATACTGATGGGAAACCTCCTATGTTCCAGCTTATACCCATCACCTCGTGTCCTATCATTAGATGACACTGAGAAGAGTCTGGTTCCAGCCTCCTGACACCTACCCTTCACATATTCATAGATATTAATGAGGTCACCCTCAGTCTCCTTTTTCCAAGCTGAAGAGATCCAGATCCCTCAGCCTTTCCTCATCAGGGAGATGTTCCACTCCATCATCTCTGTGGCTCTGCGCTGGACTCTCTCCAGCAGTTCTGCATCCTTCCTGCAACCTTACTTCAGGGAAGTTACTGAAAGCCTGTAATTCTGTTTCCTCCTATTAAATGAGCCACATGGATCACATCTAGGTGATCTTGCTGTGGCAGAGGGGTTGGACTAGATGATCTTTCTAGGTCCCTTCCAAACCCTAATGTTCTGTGATTCTTTGATTCTGCAATGTCATTGTAGGTACATGGATGCTCTGCCCAGTCAGATGTTGTACAAACATTTCTGAACTCATCTACCTTCAGGCTCTTTCAGTCTTCAAGTGTCCAACTCACAGAAGCTGATGAAGATGGGGAACTGGGGGAGGGGCAAGATGGAGAAGTATATTAAAATTAAAATAGAGGGGTAAAGAAAAGTGGGTTTGTCACCTCTTTACAGAAATTCACATATCAGATGAAAGCTTGCTGGTGTTTTCTGTTGTCCTGAACTGGATGACCCCTTCAATTTCTGTAGATGCAGTCATCCTGTGTGAAAGTCCTGAGAGATGCTAATACGTAGAGCAGGGATGACAGGATTTTCACCTAGAAGAAAGGAGTTTTAGGCTGTGGTATCTGCTTGTAGATTTTTACTTTAAAAAGTCACTCCATGAAGTAAATCAAAATTTTAAAAGACTTTAAAGCACCTGAGTTCTCTCTGGGATCTGATCTACAGCCACAGCAAACCCTTGCCGCTGATTGCGCTGGGATTCACAACAGCTTTATTAACGTGAGTGTTTCCTTGCTGCTTGGACTTCTTTTGGTGACAGAAAAAAGCTGGTAGGGTCAAAGCTTAACACAGCGGTCACACCATTGCTCCTTATCTGCGAGTAGCACAATTCACTGCAGCTGCCACCAGAACGACGATTGTAAAGTCTAGGAGCTCTGGCAGAACGACTATGTAAATGAACCCTCCGAGGGATGCATCTGTTAGGGTAAGGCGACTCCTCACTGAGGCCAGCAGCCCCCTCAAAAATCTTCCACCAAAACCTGACCTAGCACAGCTTCCTGAAGTCCTTCCTAGATGACTTTCATCCTGCCCAAGCCTTAACTTTTGTTTTCCTCAGCGAAAAGCTGCGGCCAGAAAAAAGTGATCTGGTGCGAGTGCTCTACAAAGGTTCGTTCGGAGGGAATTATTTTGTACGGAGCTGGTCAGCAAGTTGTACGTCCAAGACAATGCCTCTGGCTTACGTGCACCTCTTCAGCTTCTCAAAGGCATCTAGGACCTGCCATTGCCTTGCTTTTGCCGGATAAGTACCACTTGTTTCGAGCGCTTCACAAATAGAGCAGTGGACACACAAGAGACCTTGGTTTGAAGGCACCCGGCTGACAAAACGAGAGCGGGTATTTCCGCGACACTACTGAGCTCTGGAGCAAACATTAGAGGCGAAACTCCCCACATTTGAGACTGTCTGCCTAATATTTTCCCTTTCTTCTTTTTGTAGACATTTTTGATATTTTAGTTAGAAAGCATTTAACGCGGCAGTATTAACCTTTGTGCTCTCAAGTCGCTCTTCAGAAATTTCTCACGTTCACAGATTAACTCAGAAGCATTTACTGAGAACCAGTAGAAACCATCCTCCCAAACGGCTGTCAGGTGACAAACGCATTAAAGGGAAAGATAGTGTCCATGGCTCGCCTCAGCAAATACTATCAGTCTGAAATCTCCTTTTAATGAGGAGATAACCAAACGCACTCAAGAAATAACAGCAAACAAAGCAAGACAAAGTAAACTCACATTAAAAGAAATTAGTACCTAACAAACCAGGGTAACTGCTTAGCAAGCTACTGGTGCAACACAGATCTCCTCTAAGTACCAGGAAGTTAGCCATTGAAACCTCGTCACTAAAGTGAAGTCCCCACTTGTAAAAACTTCAGATAGCTACCAGCTCCTTTGATTCAATGCAAAACAGAGGCGATTTTTTCTTTCTGTGTCTCTTTTTTTAAAGGTGCTATTTGCTTCTAATATATCTAAGAAGTATGTGAGCTAAGACCTGGAATGAGCACAGGAGGGGACGTTTAAAACCTGCCTGGATGTGTTCCTGTGCAACTTGGTCTAGGTGATGCTGCGGTGGCAGGGGGATTGGACTAGATGACTTTTCGAGGTCCCTTCCAATCCCTCACGTTCTGTGATTCTGTGTAAAGTGTCCGTGCTTCCATATTCATCGAGGACCGACAGATTTAAAAACAATAGCAGCTCCTTAGTGTTTGCATTTCTGTTGATACTCTTCTTTCATCTTCTGGCACAGAGTGATGTTTAGTGTGATCTTTTCTTAACCACTCGGAAGTCTTTCTGCTGTGTAATCGTTACTTCAGAGTTAGCTGGTATTTCTAGCTTTAAATAAGGTATTACAGCCGCACGTGGACAGGTAATAATACAACTGGTAATAATAAATCTTCTGTGTAAGATTGGATTCAGTATAAGGATGGATTCCTTTTAAATTTAGATCTTCTCTGGCACATGCAACTCACTGCTCACGATCTGTCCTGCTTTCTCCTCTGCACATCATCTTCAGACAATACAAAACTGTTTCAACTCTCAGTAAGAAGCTTAAGTCTGTAGCTCACACTAAAGTCTCCCAGAGACTTCAAGCTCTGAACGTGCTATTGGATCAGCTGGTCTGACCTTCTATACAAAAGCAGGACCTTACATTTCAGTCAGATACATCTGCAGGCAATGCTGCATCTTGTTTGACTAAATCAAGACTTTCACCTCACGAAAATCTTTCTCAGAATGTCCACTAAAGCAATTCCATTGTTGTCTGTGACGGCATGCTTGTGCTCAGTCAGACTTGCCCAAAAGTAATTTGTAAAGTAAATTTAACTATTCCTTTATTTTTTGGCTCCAGAAGTTGCAGACTGAGATGGAAAGGTTTAAAATACTTAGCCCTGCGTGTCACCCAGGGTGCCTTGGTGTGACTCTAACCCTTCTTCCATATAGACAATATTTTTCAGCTTTCCCGCTGTCATAATACTTCTTTAAACTGTAGGGGTTCGGGATGTTTGTTTTTGAGCTGCATCTTGCTCCTCGTGGCCTTTTGGGCCTTGATGAGTTCCTATTAACTTGAAATCACTGTAAACGTTTGAGCTGAAGCAGCACTGCAGGTGACACAAAGCCAGCAGGAGCTGCAGAAGCGCTGTCTGCAGGATCAGATAAATAAATAGTTTGAGCGGCCAAGTAGCTTAAATCGTGGTGAAGGATTACTTCACGTTTCCCTTGAGCACATGCTGATGTGCTTGGTGCCTGGTTCAAAAGTAAATATATTCGGGTAAAAATCCCATCTTGGTTGCAAAGACACAGTCCAACAAGCAGCACAGTCTCACTGTGCAAGTGGGGGAAAGTTATCAGAAGTCCACACTTCTGTAGGTCTCAGTCCCAATTGCTTTCTTAGTGACTACTTATATGGGTTTGGATCGTGGTGAGCCCATAAAAGTACTTGGCCAGATGCCTTCCTGGTGCAACATCTTTATTCGTGATGTCTGAGGAGACTGAGGGGTGACCTCACTAATGTTTATAAATAGGTGAAGGGTGGGTGTCAGGAGGATGGAGCCAGGCTCTGCTCAGTGGCATCTAATGATAGGGCCAGGGGTGATGGGTGTAAGCTGGAACACATCAATATGAGAAGGAACTTCTTCCCGGTGAGGGTGACAGAGCACTGGAAGGGGCTGCCCAGGGGGATTGTGGAGTCTCCTTCTCTGGAGATGCTTAAAAGCCACCTGGATATGTTCTTGTGTGACTTGGTCTAGATGATCCTGCTGTGGCAGGGGGATCGGACTGGATGATTTTTCGAGGTCCCTTCCAATCCCTAATGTTCTGTGATTCTGTGATGTCTGTATAAGCACAGAGGTTTGTGCCTGCTAAACCAAGCAGACAACACTACCAAAATACCAAACCAGACAAGAGCAATTCTCTTGAGCATATTGTGGATTTCTTGTGGAGAGCAGAGTGATGATGGAAGAAATTAGTGTTACTATGCTGGGGAGGGGAAAAAACCCACTTCCCTGCATAACACAGTAGTATTTAGTTCCATTTAATTTATTTTTAGCCTTTCCTGAGCTTTAAAATCAGTCTAATAGAGGAGACAGCCAAAGATTTCCAGGGAAGGGGCTCCTGTTCATTATTGCCATGAAGTTGACCACTAACAGCACTAAACCCTTCACTTGGCTTAAAGCAGAGCTTAAGGCCCACAAATGGGAGCCAGCTCAAGATGAGTCCCCAGGGAACGTGGCACTGTAATTATGTCACCACTTAGTGGAATAATAACACTGATGGGTTGAAATGAATCCTGGTCCCAACAGATTGAACTTTTTAGCCTGTCCTGTATCAGCCATCTCTTCATTTTTACGTATAGAGTTTCAGTAAAGTAGAGGGCAAGGCCAAGTTCAGAAGGTACCCTGAGCAGAGATTGGCACTATATAATAGAAGGTTTACTTGTTTATCCCAGGGATTTCTTTTCTGCTGCTTTTCCAGCTGGATTTCACCTCTTTTGGCTAACGATTTCTTTTTTATATTAATCAGAATAAAGTTAGTTGCATGCAGTGTACATGCAGCACAAGTTATTAATTTCCAAGACCATTGTGAAACATCTCTGTCCTCTATCATCTATCTGTAATAATGAAATTAATGATATTTATCTGGCAGCTTTGCCCGGTATTAATTTCTGATAGTGGTCTGATAAATTAAATTGCTGCATGGAAGACGACTGGCGTTTTCCCTGTGGTTAAGGAGGGACCGGTTTTCCTTGTGACTCATGGTTTTGACAACTCATCTACACCCTCCCTCTTTCGTGTCACTGAGGCAAACTCAGTCCACTGAAAAATCACTCGTGTGTGTCCCAGTACGTGGCTGCATTGCCCTCTAGTGCTGACCCTCAGAGGAGAAGCGCTAGTGTTACCGCAGTCAACTGCAAGTGCAGCCCTCCCAGCAGATAAAGGGTCCCCAGGTCTGCTGCAGAGCCAGTGCGACTGTCCTCTTGGATAAGATCTTCTAGTGTGAGAGTGATCAAAAGGCGGTGAAGAAACACCTGAGCTCCACTTGGAAGTGTCTTGAGGCTTTTTGTTTGTTTGCTCACCTGGTTGGTTTGTTGGGTTTTTTTCAAGTTTGGTTTTATCCCCCCTCTTGGGATTAGACAAGACAGATAAAGACTTTTCAAATATTGCCATTTTGTTCTAAGAGAAAGCACTGACATTTCCAGTGCTCACCAGATCATGGGATATTTCGCTTAGAAAGGATGAGATTCTTCTTGGAAGTAGGGATTGTCCTTCAGTCTTCCTGCATCCTAAAATCATCAGGATCCATGTGGTAAGAAAACCATGTGGGACAGGGAAAACCATGGGTTGACTATTTTTTCTGTCTGATTCAGTACAGAAAGTTTCACCTCCTGCATCCCAACCATGATGTCTAAAAGGAGGACTGTTGGTTATTTTAAGAATAAAGCTGAAAGTATGGGGGCTGTCTCTCATTTTCACCACAAGTTCAATTTTTCCTCTCTTTCTTGTTCTGTTTATCTTCTGTTCTCCATTAGGTCTTGCATTTCCTCCCCTGAAATTCTAAATTATATTCAGCTATCTATGGAGAACCAAGACCTCCATTAAGATAAGGTACAGTCTCACAGGTAGTGTACTCAAGACACTGACTGTGGTCTCTCAGGAGTCATAATATTATTGTTTAAAATCTCTCCCTGCTCAACACAAGCACTATGTAACAAAGAGAGATGTTTCTAGAGAGCAACGCAAAACATATGTTGTGGGGGTCAGTCTGGCCCGGTGGAAGCCAGAAGGCAGAAGAAAATGTGGCTTTGTTGGTCCTGTTCTGGCTGGGACAATCATAGCAGGTAAGTCTGAGGGCACTTTTTCATGCCCTGTTCTGGCTGCACATGTGTTTTCACAGCCTGAGAGCCAAGGCTGACATAAACGTTTGAGTTATTCATGTGTTGAAGTAGCTGCGAAACCGGTGGGTCTATTCTCATCAAGCACAAGGGACACCCCACCCTGTCTCACACCACCACCACCAATGTGAGTCACATCAGCCCCAACTCATTTAAGATTAGTGTGATTCCATACAGATGGGATAAGGTCTTTGTGCTAAGACACATTTATCTTTGTGTACAACTTCAAAACGTTTCCTTCAAACACTGACAACATGTCCTTAACTGCTGCAGAACCACATCCTAGGGAACATTTTGTGTAGCAGTCATTCCCATACATCCCACTCCTCCCTATCATCAAAGTTTTCCTCGATATAAACTCACCGTTATCGTGGCAGAAGCAACCAAATCTGATGAAAGCTGAACTTCCTAAAGAAAAGAAAATCTTTGCTCAAATTATTTTTGTTTTTTCCAAATCAGACAGAATCACAGAATCATTCCAGTTGGAAAAGACCCTTGGGATTGAGTCCAACCATCAGCCCTACTCTATAAGTTCACCCCTAAACCAGATCCCCCAACACTACATCTAAGTGTCTTTTAAATTCATCCAGGGATGGGGACTCAACCACCACTCTGGGCAGCCCATTCCAGTGCCTGACCACTCTCTCTGTGAAGAATTTTTTCCTGATGTCTAGTCCAAAGCTCCCCTGTTGAAATTTGAAGCTCTTCCCTCTGCTTCTGTCACTAACTACCTGTGAGAAGAGACCAGAACCAACATCTCCACAATGTCCTTTCAGATGGTTGTAGAGAGTGATGAGGTCTCCCCTCAGTCTTCTCTTCCTCAAACTCAATAGCCCCAACTCTCTTAGTCTCTCCTCATAAAGTTTCTTCTCCTCTTTTCTCACACAGCTATAATTTTCACACAACTGTAATCAACAATCTTTATTAGTCCCACCAATGTTCTTTTTTTAAACTTGGTGGCCATTCACTTGATGCGATTTTCACATCTCTTTGAAGACACTTTGCTGCAGATTCAGGGTGTAAACACCACACAGGCACATCAGAGCACGACAACAGAAGCCTCCTCAGAGGTCTGGCTGTGTGACATAAGGCAGGAAAAGTGTAGGAAAAAAGCTGTTTTCTAATGTTATCCGGAAGGCTACCAGGGGAAAAGTTCCTGAAGAAAAGGAGGTAGCCACGAGCGTGTCTGCACAGGACACACTGCCTTACTGAACAAGCTAATAATCAAGTGTGGAACAGTGTTTTAGCAGTTTGCTTATTATTAGCAAGGGACCGTGCTCCACATGAAACATGACTCAGCCAGCTGCAAATAAACCCCTCTTCGTCCTCTGAGGTTTCTCTCTTTGATGCTCAACTTATTCAAGACACTTCCCACCGCCTGCCTCCAATTTTGCTTTTGTGGTAAATTGTTTAGACATGATTTAAAAACACATTATGGGCTATGGAATGAGATAAGATGTAAATCAAGCTCATCCAGTCATTCAATCCAAAAATAATATGCTGGCATGGCGGGATATTGGAATCTCTGCAGGATCCCAAGTGAGAAGTCTTGAAACAAAATCAAAGTTTTTGTTGTTGTTATTACTACACTCTGCTGAAGAGCGGAGGATCCTTCCCTATCTGCAATGGGCATCTTGTGTCAGGTTTCCCACACTTTGGAAACCAAAGCAAACCCTTTGATTAGAAAGAATAATACACTGTGGCGTATGTGGTGTGGTCTGCTGCTGTCTTCTTGTGCTGAACCCATGTTAACACGAGTGATGGGCAGGCTGAACTGAGTTGGGAAAAACTTGAAGAAAACTAAAACTACTGTGAGACTCCATTGAAACTTCCTTAGCTTAAATGAAAAACAATATGTCACCTCTTGCAATTATTTTGTTCACTATTTAGACTGGAAGCTTGGAATTTATAATATCCCGTTAGGAAATAGCTGATGAAAGGAAGGCTAAATCCTCAACAGTGAAGAGCATCAAAGCTAAACCCCTTATCCACAGTGAAGATGAGTAATGGATGAAGATTATTCAAATGATCAAGGACAACAGATACATTAAAACCCATGTTTGATGTGTAGCATCTCAGCTGTGATCTATATCAACCATGTAATAGAAAGGGGTAAGGGCTGGAAATTCCTTCCTTGTAACTAGTTCTTTCCTAATTCTTTCCTTCTAACTTATACTGCTTATTCTTTCTCTGTCAACAAAGTCATGGTATGGTGGCAGGTTTTCCCGTGAAAAATAAATAAATAATTAGATGTCCATTCTGCTTAGCACAGTGGAGAGATGAGACTTTCTTAATATGGGGAAAGGATAATAAGTGGAAAGGTGACACCAGAAATTCAGTAGTTTGCCCTTTTCCGTCTGCTTCACTGATGATGAAGTAGCTCAGTGTGGAAATTGCAGCATGTCTCTAAATTCCATGTGCAGGTTGCCTATTGCTTACTCTAAAATTGTAGAAGTTAAACTAATGCAAAGCCTGAACGAGGTTGAAAGTCAAGTCTGTCCTTAGGAGAGGTCCGTGAAGAGACATGAATCTTTAATCTTTAACACAACCTGTGAGAGCCAGACATGTGCTTGGTGCCCATTCTCCAGCACAGGCTGGACTAAACTTTCTGTAGAAGTTCATTATATTCAAGAAACAAAACACTTTGCTTTATCTTCCCCATTTTGGTGTCCTTCAGGTATGCCGGCCTTTGAGAACCTTGAGAAGGAAGTCACTCTGGATCTGATTTGCTAGTACATGATGAGGAAGAACTATCATGGTTTTGTCTGAAGAAATGTCATCTAGTACCCTGTGGTGTTCACACGGGCTGGAGGATTTGCAAGGTAAATGCTACAGAGCACAGTCATGGCACATGGAGAAGTCATCCTGGGGAAGGATGAACAAAGCTGGTGCCAAGTAGCAACAGGATACCCTGAGCTATTGAAAAGATGGAAAAAACTGTGGAAGCACAGACCTGAAAGGAACCCAATCGTGATGTTTACTTTGAACAGGAAAGATGTGGGTACCTGTTCTTAACTGCATGAAGATCCACTCTAACAAAACACCTGATTATAGAGTCATAGAATCATCAGGGATTGGAAAGGACCTCGAAAGATCATCTGGTCCAATCCCCCTGCCACAGCAGGATCACTTAGACCAAGTCACACAGAAACACAAACAGGCGGGTTTTAAATGCCTTCAGAGAAAGAGACTCCACAACCTCCCTGGGCAGCCTGTTCCAGTGCTCTGTCACCCTCACTGGGAAGAAGCTCCTTTCTGATATTTGTATGGAACCTCCTATGTTCCAGCTCACAACCATTGCCCCTTGTCCTATCATTAGATGACACTGAGCAGAGCCTGGCTCCACCCTCCTGATATCCACCCTTCACATATTTATGACATTGATGAGGTCACCCCTCAGTCTCCTTTTTTCTAAGCTCAAGAGACCCAGCTCCCTCAGCCTTTCCCCATAAAAGCGGTGCCCCACTTCCTTCATCATCTTTGTTGCTCTGGTCACCCCCCAGCAGTTCTGTGTCCTTCTGGAACTGAGGTGCCCAGAACTGGAGACAATACTCCAGATGTGTCTCACTAGTGCAGACCAGAGGGGGAGAAAGGGGCAACTGGCTGGCTCAGTTGGTAGAACATGGGACTCTGAATTCCTGGAGTCATGGGTTTGAGACCCATGTAGGATATCTTGAGACAGCACTGTAGGCTTACCCTGCTCCAGCAGTGGGGGTTGGACTTAGATGATCTTTTGAGGTCCCTTCCAACCTCTAACATTCTGTGATCTGCTAACCACCCTGCTTCTGATCCGCCCCATTATGCTGGAAATCAGTCGACCTCTGTCCTCCTCTGTGCAGATGAGTCTTCCTTTCATTGTCTGTGATCATGCTAAAGACAAGGTCACCTGTTCTGGCTGAGAGCAGAAGCTAAACAGTCCTAACCCACATATTTTGCTATTTGATGACTCAGGCCCTAAATGGTGAATAACAGAAGTTGAATGCGATTCAACCCAAACAAAAGTTGAACCCTTTCCCAAGGCTGCATTATTGTCAGACATTCCTGAATAAGTGGTACAACCTTACGCAGAATCCAAACAAACCCAGCCTGTGAAAATGGCATTTAAGCCTGAATAAAGTGTTAAAATAAACGTATTAGGCAGCAAGGATATGTTTTGTAAACACATCAGGATTTGTGAACAGATTGTCATATTACGTTAAAACCATTTAAAACCCCATTTGTGACTACAGCTATTTCACAACATCTTTTTTTCAAGTGGCTAAAGAGACATATGTGTTTAGTCTGTTAGAGGAGAGAGCAGGCACACATGAGGAGTGCTAGTTCACGTTGCTGGGTCTGTGCTACACCCTGAGCCAGCTGTAACCCACGCCGCCCGACCAGTGCTGCTGGTGTGCAGCACCCTTGAGCTGGCATTGACAGTCTGCCACTGCCAGTCACAGACCACAGGACAATAGGGTGTGCTTTTGGGTCACTTCTGCTCAGCTCATGCTCAGTGCTTTATCTCATATATTGCATTTAGACCATTCTGTTGAATTAGAATCAAGGACTCCTCCCATTTTTCATGTGTTTTTCTTGCACATATCTTTGTTACAACTTTTCACACATTCTTTCCATTAAGCTCAAAACTTTCAACCAATCCTTCAGGCTGTCTCTGCAAAAATTGATGAGAAAGGGACACCTCCAAGGACCTCAGATATCACAGAATCACAGAACATTAAGGATTGGAAGGGACCTCGAAAGATCATCTAGTCCAATCCCCCCATCACAGCAGGATCACCTAGACCAAGTCACATGGGGACATATCCAGGTAGGTTTTAAATGTCTCCAGAGGAGAAGACTCCACAACCTGCCTGGGAAGCCCCTTCCAGTGTTCCATCACCCTCATGATCGAGAAGTTCCTTCTCATATTGATGTGGAACCTCCTGTGTTCCAGCTCACACCCATTGCCCCTTGTCTTATCACCAGATGACACTGAGCAGAGCCTGGCTCCATCCTCCTGACACTCACCCTTCACATATTTATAAGCATTCATGAGATCATCCTTAAGTCTCATTTTCTCCAAGCTCAAGAGACCCAGCTCCCTCAGCCTTTCTTCATCAGGCAGATGCTCCACTCCCTTCATCACCTTTGTGGCTCTGCGCTGGACTCTCTCCAGCAGTTCTGTGTCCTTCTGGAACTGAGGGGCCCAGAACCGAACACAATATTCCACATGTGGTCTCACCAGGGCAGAGTAGAGTGGTAAGAGAACCTCTCTCGATCTGCTAAGTATCCCCCATCTGATCCACCCCAGGATGCCATTGGCCTTCTTGGCCACATCTTTGAATCCATGGTGCTCTCCATTGACTACCTAAGGGATCATAACATGTGACAAGATGTGACTCTGACGAATGAAATCAGTTGCACCTCCCACTCTACACTGCTTAAAACAAGTAAAAATAAAAATATCCTGCTGCAGAGCAAGACTGTCAAAGGGCTCACATTGGAGCAGTGTGACTGACTTCAGTGAAGTGATGGTGCCTCCTCTTTTGTCAAAAGCTGAGGATCTGGCCAAGGATTTTCTGACTGAAAATGAAGGGGAGCATTAATATTAAAAGACTCAGTCATGGAGAGCTTGCTTATTCCGAGTTAGCTTTTGTCACACGACAGTTCTGTGAATTTCATGCACTCAGAATCAGGAGGTTGGCTTAAGAAAAAATGAAACTGCGAAAGAAATGAATGATGGGACCATGCTTATGCCCAAAATGTTTTGTGTACATCTAATTTTTCTTTCTCCTCTGAAATACAGAAAAAAAGAATAGAAATGCTCAGAAGCAGCTGCAGTGACCTTATAATACAACTGTTCCAGGAGCTGGGGATTTGTATAGAACAAGGATGATCCCAGATCCCGAGCAGCATTTGCAAAGGCCAGTGTGTGCCACCCCTCAGAGCTTAGCAACACTGGTCACTTAGAAATGGGCTGCCCAGAAGCAGATCTACCATGTTGCAGTCGTCCCTTGGTTGTGAACTGTTGGAAGTGTTGTTATCAGCATCACCGTGAGAGCCAAACTCTTGGAAGCCTTGTTATCAGCATCATTGTGAGAGCCATGCTAATGGCTTTACTCCCTTCCCACCCTGGTTCATCCAGGTTTGCTCACTAGCCCCAGCAACTGACTTTCTGCGGTAGAATTTAAGTCTAGCTGAAGTTAATTAATTTAAATTTGGCTCTGGCTCCTGGTCATCTCTCGATAAACCACCTCTTTCCTCTGCCTCAGCAAAACCCTATCACCTCATCTGCTGGACTCATCCTCACGGGACAGTGTCCAGCCTGGACACAGGTGTTAACCCTTCCACAACCCCTCAGTTACCTCTGGGACCTTTTGCAAAGAGGGACTATTGGAGGCTCAGGTTTTGATGAATGTTCCTCAGGTAGAGCAACGCTCACAGAGCTTGTTTTCTTCATTACAGCACCTGCAGGAGCCTTTGGCATTGAAGGGAGTCATATTGATTTACACTCACAGGGAAGCTGCCCCAAAGGACTTCTTTTGTGTTTGGCTTAATATTCCTTTACGTCTACCAAGCACTTCAGAAGGACCCCACAGTGGAGATACACGCTGGCACCCAGTGAGGCCTCTTCTAGGGTCAGTGGGCTACCGAATTAAGGAGTCAGGCCACAAGCATCTGCTAAGCCTTAGGCAGAAAATAAAGGCTGTTCAGCCAGGTAAATCCTCCCCAGCTCTTTTTACACCTCTTGTTTCCAAAATGGCCTTTCCTTTAAATTCTCAGAATGTGCTGTCAGAGATGTCTCTGCAACCCAGAAGCTCCTGTTTGGAATATTAGCTGTAAATAACCTCCCAAGATAAGCTTTGTGTGGTGGAACAGAAATAGCCCGTGACTCTTCCTTGACGATGCAGCACAATGTGCCCTTACTGTAAAGTTCTCCCCTTCGCATACGCTGCAGACACGTCTAATGAAATGTCTTTCAACTCCAGATACACCTGCTATAGCCTTTTAAGCCACCCTGCCTAACTGCCACAGACACATCCACGGGCACAACAGTGCAATCCAAGTCAGGTGCTGTTGTGTCTCTCAGCTGCCCCTGTCCGGGAGGATATGACAACAAGATACAGGCAAGAACTCAATTAAAATTGCCATTTTAATTCAGATGATTTAAGAATTTCCTTCCACTCCTAAAGATGGATAAAGAGGTTTCCTATCTTTACATTTCAACCCACTGGCTGATAAATTCAAGGCACTTCTTGTCTGCAGATACAGCTGACTGCAGAAGCTGCCATGCCATCAGAAATGACTTGAGAGAGACAGCCAGGGATTCAAGCTGCTTCTTAGCGCCACTAAATAGGTTGATGCCTATAATTCCTAAAACCATAACAGCTCACTAGTAATTTCTGTCATTTCAACAATATAGTTTTAGAAGAGATTTAAAAATGTATCACCACTATTTCATCAAATGCCACATTTCACCTTCTGTAGCCACTATTTTGTATCCTTCTTTGCTATTAAATTGACTTCAGTTCTTCAAATGACACATCTGTTTAAGCCTTATCTGTTCAAAGAAAGCTAATAAGCATAGCTGGGTTTAAAAGGATTAACTTGGATGGGAATTCTAAAAGTTTTCAAACATTCTTGATAGTATTTGCTATTAAAAAGGGGAAAAATGAAAAAAAAAAAGCAGCATTTACCTTCTTAAAAACTCTCTCAAACTTACAACTATGTGAGATTAATTCCTTAGCAGGTCAAATGCATGAGGATGACATTTCTCTGCTTAAGGAAGCTCCTGATTGCTATCTAATGTTTCCCTGAGCACTTTCAAGATTAGTACTGGAAAAGAAAAAAAAAAAAGTTGGATTTTTTCATTTTGAGTAGTAAAATTCAGAATAATACCTGTATCTGTGTGAACGCTCTTCTCAGTTGTGTGTGGATACATCTGAGCTGCTGCAAAAACACAAACTGAGACGCTATGACGTGGAATGTAAACATCCAGCTCCCTCGATTAACCCCCCAGCCAATGAAGCACCAGCAAAAATTGTTGTTTCTGTGGTTTCAAATGTGTGTTCTACCAACTTGTGCTGTGTAGAGCAATGAGGATGATGAAGGAAGTAGGACACCTGCCTCACGAGAGAAGGCTGGGGGAGCTGGGTCTCTTCAGCTTGGAGAAAAGGAGACTGAGGGGTGACCTCATTAATGTCATAAATATGTGAAGGGTGGGTGTCAGGAGGGTGGAGCCAGGCTCTGCTCAGGGGCATCTAGTGATAGGACAAGGGGCAATGGGTGTCAGCTGGAACATAGGACGTTCCATATGAATGTGAGAAGGAACTTCTTCACACTGAGGGTGACGGAGCACTGGAACAGACTGCCCAGGGGAGACATTTAGAACCCTCCTGGAATTGTTCCTGTGCGACTTGGTCTAGGTGATACTGCTGTGATGGGGGACTGGACAGGTTCCTGTGTGACTTGGTTTAGGTGATCCTGCTGTTGCAGGCGGATTGGACTAGATGATCTTTTGAGGTCCCTTCCAATCCCTAATGTTCTGTGATTCTAATGATTCTTCAACTACATCCTGTATACCTTGGTGTTCCTGGTTGTTGTAGGGAGGTTGGACTAGACAACCTTTAGAGGTCCCTTCCAACTCAATGCATTTTCTGATCTTGTAATCTCCAGCATATCTTCAGTGAGCATGGGTGTGAAGTTTAAACACTGGGACATCCTCTGAAGTACATTCAAAATGATTTGAGAATTAGAATAGAGATAAACTCTCATCAATTTCAGATAAGAAGAATGAACCACATGTTGGGCAGGGGGATTGGACGAGATGGTGTTTCGAGGTCCCTTCCAATCCCTAGTGTTCTGTGGTTGGGTCCCGGATAGGGCTGTTGCTTCAGCTGAGATCTGCCCTATCTTTCCAGTGAATTCAATGGTGGTGATGTGATACTGGGAGGTAGATTTGCAGTGGAAGACATCCACGTATGCATGCACAGAAAAAGGATGGATGGCCTCTGTATGAAATTCACACTTACTCAAAAGGGCAAGGCTGAAAAATTTGGACTCAAGATGGGATCCTCCAGAAGATCAGGAAAAGGTCAGTGTGTTATTGTCCCGTATCCTGCAATAGTGAATCTCGACATGTTTGACTAAAGAAGAACTGGCTGACACTTGAGAAGTGGTAAATGTGGCTAAATTTACTTGCTGTCTGCCACCAGCAACAGATCAGCACAAGAATAAAAACCTAATTTATATTTTTAAATGAAATTTGAAAGCAAAAAGCTATTGCCATGATTTCTCCAGGAAAGACTGACTGACGACTCTGGCTCTCTCCATATGTGGATTTTAGATGCAATTACAACTGAAAGAGAGAGAAGCCAAGCAAGGCAGACACGCGCTCTAATACTGTATCTGTCAGTCACAAAGATGAGCTGCTCACCTCTAGCTTTAACCAAATTAACACATCAGTGACTTATGCATAAGTTTAGGGCTTTAATTCATAGCTCGACAAACCACAAACAAGAAATCAAGGTACAGATTCCACAGGTTTTTCAACAAATTCTTCAAAGGCAGCTGGAGTCAGTGAATAGTCCAAGTGATGCAGCAGATGTGTTTGCAGTGGCAGGATGTCCCAAATGTTGTGGTACACAGAGGTAGGCTAAGAGGTAACATGCAGAAAAGCATAAAGACAAAGCACAGCTTTTTAGTTTGTGTTTAGGTTCACTCTGGAGCCAACCAAGAAAACTCTTCACTTGTTTTGCTGTGGTGAAACTGTGTAGAAAGTGGATCCAGAAGACAAGTGTTATCAGTTTTGGATCTGAACCAAAAGCTAGACCTCATAGGTTGGCTCAGCCCCAAAGAGTCACGTCAGGATGTACTTTCATCAGAAAGTCAGAGTGGGAGGCTCAGATCCTGTAATGGGTCCTTATTTATGTGTAGGCACTAGAGAGATAGGAGACTGTTGAACATCTAATTGATGATCTTGGGAAATCTTATTTGCTTTCTTATTTCTACATTTATTAATCGCTTGAAAGACCAGGACCTTGACACTGTTATCTGACTATTAACTTCATGTATTTATCATGATTTGTTCTAGCTTAAAAGAGCTGGACTTGCTTTTAGCCCAAGCTAAACATTGTTTTCAAATAAAGATCATTTAACAGACATTGGTTTGGGATTAGCAGCCTTTTGAAGTAAGTTGTGAAGCTCCATGTGAACAGTAAGAAAATGAGCCTTCCCATAACAGTCTGGATCCTCTTCTGTGTTGAAATTCAAATCCATTTACCTTCAAAATTAATCATTGTTCAGCTCTGAAGATATTGCATCACTTTAATTGCTAGTGGAAAATGATCATTTCACCCAGTTAATCTAGTTTGTCTTTGAAAGTATAATAAAGTGCTATCTAATAATAAACTACGTGCTTATCATCTGACCAAGCTTCTAGCTAATGTACTGTTTACTGATCTGATGATCTGGCTTTGCTTTAAAGAATAACAACTAAATATAAACACCGATTCTTCCACTTGATCTCCTACACGTTTGATTTTATGCAGGTCATTAGTGATGTCTGTTAGGATGGGCTTTAATGAATTGAAATAAAAAACAATTGGAGAGGCATGTGGGAGAATAAAAAATGAGCCCAGTAGTTGAAGCCTGTTGGGTAATAATTCCAGTCAAAGCCATTTGGCATAACTGCCTGCCCATGAGGCTGGTGTCTTGTTTGGATGGGGTCACTTCCAGTAGGTGTCACAGGGCTGGGCTGGAAACTACAGAGCTGAAGACCCATCAGTATTATATGAACAGGTGTATAGAAAGGATGTGAAGCAAGTCAAAAATGGCTCTTTTTCCTTTTGATGTGCCTGAGAGACTGAATACTGGCCACGCTGAAGTTCCTGGCAATACTCCATTGTCTTCACTAAACAAAGCTAATCGTGGAATTCATGCTGAGAGTTCAGCGTGCCAGTAACCAATGGATTGCCATATTCTATCTTCTGTGTGCCTCCTTCTGTGGAATGGAAGCTGAATCATTGTGAGGAGAATCATTTGACAGCAAAACACCCATACACCTGAGAAACTGTAAGAACGGGCTGCCCAGGGGGGTTGTGGAGTCTCCTTCTCTGGAGAGGTTTAAAACCCACCTGGATGTGTTCCTGTGTGGCTTGATCTGGGTGATCCTGCTGTGGCAGGGGGATTGGACTAGATATGATTTTTCGAGGTCCCTTCCCATCCTAAATGTTCTGTGATTTTGTGATTCTGTGTGAAGTCCTGGAGGTCCTAGTGATGGTGCTACCTGGTCAGCCTCTGTCTCTCACAACAAGAAATGTGGTAATGCTAGAGCAAGAGTCCCTGGTTAGGAAAAAACCACCATCCAATCCCATCTTTACTTCATGCTTCCAAACTTTTCAATAAAAGATGTTTGATTTTAAAAACGTGCAACTGTGTGTGAGACTTGTGCAAAACCCCATCAGGAGGAGGTACCAGCTACCAAATCTCATTGCAGATACCTGAGGAAAAGTAGTTTGCTCCTATAGGTTAAGTATGAATTAAAACCCCAGGATTTCTGGCAACAGGATGCCATGGTATTGGTGCATTTGAGGGAACTTCTTGCTCTTTTGTAGCAGGCAAGGAAAGCACAAGACTTTGTAAACATCCTCAGAGATACCCATGCTGGGGTAGAATTTGGCCTCACGTGCAAAGCAGATGTATCCCATACTCCCAGAAAAACTGTCTCTACAATACTGTCACCAGCAGCAGCACTGAAAGAAAATTTTGGGTGTCTTTGGAACAAAATATTTTTAAAAAAAAGAGCAACCAGTTCTTCGTGGCTTGGGGGTCACCCAGGATCTGTTCCCACAGTTCTATTTAGCTAATGAAGTCATACAAACCCTGCATAAAGTGGCACTGGTGACCTCTGTGTCGCTGGATGCCAAACTTTAAAGGTAACACGATAATGGGTTTGGGTGCAGAAACAAAGAAAGTCTATGTGCAACTGCACAGCCAGGGGAGTGACAAACAAAGATGCTATAGAATGGAAATAGATAATTTCAGGCAAGGAGAATGTAAAATAATCGCTCCTGCCAGTTCCACTGCTCATTGCCATGCAGGCTTGGCTTTCTGCTCTCTTTCTTTACTTTTCCACCCTTTATACCTAATAAAGAGATTTGTTTTGTAACATGGAGTAAAAACACATCAACAAAGTTACTAATTCCCCCAATTTTCACAATCAGTCAAACATACAAGTGTCCTCTTTGGGGCTGTAAGACACACTGGCACACAAATAGGGAGAGAAATGCACAGTTTGAAGCTTCAACTTAGACAGCATGTATTTTCTCACCCTGTTTCTGTGACAAATGCGTGTCTGCTTTCTTTCTTTTTGTCTTTCCTTTTCTATTTTAATTGGTTCATCTTCCTTCCTTCCTTCCTTCCTTCCTTCCTTCCTTCCTTCCTTGCCTCCTTCCTTCCTTCCTTCCTTCCTTCCTCCTT